>CM056609.1:766948-1209448 GCA_029721355.1 Tegillarca granosa
CTGAAAAAAAATTACTGTTTAATTTTTTCTTTGGTTGAAAAATAGACTCGGAAAGACCATATTTATTATTTTTATTTATTTTATTTATTATATTTGGTTTTGATTTTGATTTATTTATTTTTATATTATTATTATCTATTTATTTATTTATTTATCTATTTATTTATTTGGACATTATGGCCAATTATTTAATTGAGAAGCGTTGTACAGGTAACATACTGCTTTTTCTGTATCAATTACATCTCTAATTATTACATTAAATAATAATAATTTTCAAGTAAAAGGAGTTAGAAGAACAGATGCCATCAACATTAATTATTAAGTGATTAAACACTTGATCATCAAACACCATCTTGCTGATTGATGTTAGATATACTAGTTTTTACAGGTAAATTTTGGAATGCCATTCCTATCAACACATATTTTATCTAATGCAATTAAAATTCTATATATAGATAAAAATGATGACTGTAGCATATATACATGAAATTTTTATAAAAATAAATAAATCAAATTAATTTGATCCTTTTGTTGTAAGAGATATTTTAAAAGAAATATTAAAAAAATTTCACAAATAAATGAAAAATGTCCACACGCTTTCTTTCAGTCACGTGATCTCATTTGCATATTGTTAAAGACATATTTTATAATTATCAACATCAGGATCATCTCTTCCATAGCCACAATAGGTAAGGTGATGAACTCCTAACTTGAAGGGACCAGGGTTTATTCCCAGTGAGAGCGGATAACAGATGAAAATTTTACTTATAAAATTTCTTGTAATTTTTCTATTTAATCAATTAAAATCCAACTAGACTACAGAATGTATAAATAAATAAAAAATAAATTAAAGAAATAAATTTAAAAATTTGAGGTTAAAAAATAATATAAGAAAATTTCTATTTATTATCACTTTATTTTTTCAAAATTATTAAAGGCAATAGTTTTTTTTAAATAAAATTGTAAAAAAGATAAATGATAAAATAATATTTCATTGCTTTTTTTTTAAAAAAGGAAAAATATAAATTTTTCCTTCAAGATCCTTAAAGCCTCCTCAAAGATCCGTAAAATTTCAATTCCATTAAGGATCTTTAAGGAGTCCTTAAAGACTTCTTAAAGGCATATTTAAGGATCCTTTAAGCCCCCCTTTAAGGCAGCTTTAATGAGGCTTTAAGGGTCCTTAAAGATGCCTTTTCATCATGTGATAACTCAAGTGCGGCCATTTAGCTACGTTTAATTCTTATATGCAAACTATACAAAATTGTGAAAAATCAATTTTAAAACTGAAACAAGATGTAAATTTATGCTGTAATACGACGCATTATCCTAAAAGATACATTTAAAAAACTCCTTTTTTCGGAGATTTATACTTAATCGTAAAAACAATCTCGAAAAGACAGAAATAAAAAAAATTTTAATCATTTTTTATTATGGGATGTAATTCGGAAAAAATAAAACAAAATTATTTTTTAGATTTAAAATCAAGATATAAAATATCCATTAAAAAGACAGAATTCAACCACTAAGCAGTTTTGTAGTGGTATTTATTAGGGCTCTGTAATGGTATTTAGTAGATCATTAATATTAATTATAAAATTCAATAATTGGATTACTTAAGGGTAAACTTTCTGAAGAAGGTAACATTTCTTTATTCAATCCATTCATTTTAAACTTATTTTCGCATGAGGCGGAAGTACGTAGCTAGACAGGATGTACTTAGCATTTCAAAGCACCTGACGTTCCCTTAAAACAGATCATGTATTTAACTGAAATAGTCATTTTTAAAGTGTTACTTTGCTTTTGGAGTTTTGATTTAGACATGACTGTTATGTTTGTGTTCGCTCATTACTTTATCGTAAGCGGTTCATTGTGCGTAAATTTATGTTCATCATCAATGTTATGCTGAACTGATCTAGTTAACACACAGGTAATCAATAACGAAGTTAAATCTTTATTTTTTGTCATTATTATATATATATATATATTCAATGTAAATATATAATACAAATACCAGTTAAACTTTGATGTGCCAGATGTGCACATTTAATCTATAAAAAAATCGAATTATTTTTTAGGCGTGGTTCAATACATACTAGTATTTGTTTCCTTTTGGCTTTTAAATAATTACTTGTATTATCTTGGTAGTCTTTTTTTAAACTGGAAGTTGTCAAACATATTTTTCAGTTACAAATGGCTTTGTTCTATTTTTATTTGATATCAAATTACAATTTTCCGAGGGAATTGTTATCCCAGTAGTCAGTACATTGTGCTGACAAAAAATATACCATGTGGCAATTTTTTAAACGTCTTAATAATTTGAAACATCTTTAAAACTTAGGTTTGTACTTCTTGCAAAACAATTTTGAGCTTAATTTTGATTTATATAATGTTGAAAATCTGGATTCAGTGATGGGGTTTATCTTTTCTAAATCAGTTACAAGAAGAATGCATATACTAAACTACTACAGAGTTTAATACACCAGAGTTTAAACTTAACGCTATCATCATGGATATTGCATTTAAAAGGTTATTTAAACCTGCTCAGGAACGCAATATACAGGACGACAACCGTCGCCAATTTCTTAAATTACATTATGCAAACAAAGGCATAGATGCTATGTATATTTCTAATATGCTACTTAACAAAGTAGTACAATCTAAAGTCCTTACTTATTTCAAATATAACTCGCCACCTCTAATTTCCTACTCCTACAATAAACCCATTGCATCCAAAATTTTCAACTATAAACATACTTTGCAGTGCCTAAATTTTCATAACTTTACTCCACCTACCTGCTCTTGCTCAGCGTCCCCATATATTTATAAACCAGCTGGGCATGTAGTAACAGGTGATCTCAATATAATTGAAAATACTAAATTAAGATGTCTTCTTTTAAAAGGCCCTAAATACAGGGAGGCTCAACCTTTCACTTGGGGACAAAATTTTAAAATTATTATGGAATCTGTTGAAGAGTATGCTAGAGGTTGGGCTAAATTAGAAGACGTAGAGCTTGATACTTTATCCGACTGGATAAAGACTATTAGAAATTTTGTCAAGTCAAGGATTGCAAAACTTAATGGGTCTATGGGTACTAAACCTTCTTCAGTGCTCAGGGACCCTGAGGTTTCTGCAATTCTTACTGACATACATAACAGGTATGTTTTTGTCCCGGCTGATAAAGCTTCTAATAACATTATTTTCGTTTGTAAGAAATTCTATGTTGAATTTCTTATTAAGGAGCTTGGTTTAGAAAGTATATCGGAGAATCCTACTTATACAAAAACTAATTTTACCAAAGATGAAGTTCTTTGCAATCATAGGGGAGTCCTTGAGTCTTTTGGTATCAATATAAAACAGGAAAAACTTGACCTGCCTTACTTGTATTGGATTCCAAAACTTCACAAAAATCCATACAAGGAAAGATATATAGCAGGTTCCTCTAAATGTACTTCTAAATCATTATCAGTAATTCTAACACAAATTTTGACAGTCGTCAAAGATGGCCTTCAGACTTATTCAGATAAAGTTTATTCTACATCTGGCATCAACCAAATGTGGATTCTCGAAAATTCTAAAAAACTATTTGACCATTTTGTTTTCAATACTCTATCTTCGGTAAGAAGTATAAAAACTTTTCATTTTTCTACCCTTTACACCACTATCCCTCATGATAAATTGAAAGAACGTCTAAAACAAATCATTCACTTTTCATTCTTTTACAAAAACGGTAAACCAAGATATAAATACCTAGTGCTCAACAGGGATTCTGGTTATTTTGTAAAACACCATACAGACTGCAAACAAAAATATACTGAAGATACCATCAACAAAATGTGAGAGTTTTTGATAGACAACATACTTGTTGTGTTTGGCAATATTATCTTTCGACAAACAATCGGTATACCAATGCGCACAAACTGTGCACCTTTGCATGCTGATTTGTTTCTTTATTCATATAAATCAGAATTTTTACAGAACCTTGTCAAATCTGGAGAAAACGGCTGTCGCTAAAGCATTCAACTATACATACAGATATATAGATGACGTTCTTTCTCTAAATAATCGCAAATTTGGAGAATATTTGAATGTCATCTATCCAAGTGAGCTTGAAATAAAAGACACGACAGATTCTTCATGTTCTGCTTCATATTTGGACTTATACCTCAATTATGACACCCATGAAAGGTTACATCTAAAGCTGTACGACAAACGTGATGACTTCAATTTTTCTATTGTCAACTTTCCGTTTCTTTGCAGTAATATCCCTGCTTCTCCTGCGTATGGTGTATATGTTTCACAGTTAATACGATACGGTAGAGCTTGTTCCCACTATGGGGACTTTCTGCAACGAAGCAAATTACTTACAATTAAATTGTTGACACAAGGATATTGCAAGCCTAGACTAATCAGGGACCTTAAAAAGTTTTATGGCCGTCATCACAATATTGTTGATAAGTATGTAGTCACTGTATCCCAACTTATACTGGATATATTTGACTTACCATAGTTCTTTATTCCTTTCATTCTCAAAATTGACTTGCACGTGACGGGTGAAGCTAGCTAGACAGGAGGTGCTTACCCTTCCGGAGCACCCGGCCTCACTTCCTTGATGGAAGTTCACGTGTATAACATATTTTGCCAGTTTGCAAAGTTTTTACTTTGTTTTTGGGATTGTGATGTGGATACAGACTGGTATGTTTGTTTTATTATTATTACTTGAATACCCTTTTTGGCCCTCGTATCACTAATGGGAAATGCCTTTCTGAAGTGGGCACATATGACAACTAAATCTAAACAGTAATATATATATATGTGTAATATATATAATATATATCTATATATTTCCTTTCAATTAGATTTAACGACTAAACAGCATGAATAGCAATAAATAAATGAATACGTTTTAAGCATCTAAAACCCATTGCGGTGTGATGATTTATAAATGGGATGATTTCGAACTGATAAAACACGATGAAAACATTTGCAGTATTTATTCAGATTTGACTTTTAATATTGTTTTTGTAAGAATCTTTCCTATACCTTCAGTCGATGTCTTGAAAAATGTATGTCACCTAATTAGAGATGCCGACTAATCGGTTTTGTTGGAATCTTAATGTGATAATTCTAAAAGTGTGACAATGTTTTAGTTTGCTCTAGGCGATTCGGTTCAAAGAAAAAACAAAAAACGTAAAGACAATATTCATAGTACATGCTTCTTCTTAACTCTGGAATACTAAGTACTAAGATCAAATCTTGATCTCTGCTCTCTTTGCTATTTAGTGTCGATAATTTGACTCTGTAATACCACAAAAATCTTAAATACTTTGAGTGTCTAGGCATCTGTAATAAAGGGTGGATTTACTTACAAAAAATATTTTTCCAATCAAAACCGAGAAAGGAGGTAACTTTAATGACGGGCTAAGCTTAGCTTATTTTTAAGAATCTTCCTTTTTTTAAAATTTTCACAATTGCTCTACTAACATATATAGATAACATGCATTATTGTCTGTCAAATAATTCATAAAACAAACATATAAGTCCTTGTCCAAACCAAAATCAAAAAAAAAAAAAAAAAAAAAATCAAAGTAAAAGCTGGCAAAATTAGTTATACACTTGAACTTAAATCAAGCAAGTGAGGCCGAGTGCTCCGAAAGGGTAAGCACCTCCTGTCTAGCTAGCTACACCCGTCAGGTGCAAGTCAATTTTGAAAATGAAAGGAATAAAGAATAATAGTAAGTCAAATATATCCCAGTATAAGTTTGGATACAGTGACTAAATACCTTTTTCTGTTTTTTCGCGTTCTTTTTCAGTACTTATTACTGTGATAAAATTCTGCAATATTGTCGTTGAATCAAAACTAGTCTCATCAAAAACTTCCAACAACAAATCATCTCTGGTTTGTTTGTGCTCTTCTAGTTGTACGCAAAAGATCGGTGACCAAGGATCATAGCGCCTCTTTCGTCGAGGTTTAAATTTGAATCGGAAAAACTTAGATGTTAGACAGTTGTAAGTCCACTTAACGAAGATTGGCGGTTATTTCTTTGATCTGCGGTTCCCATACTTGTATTTATTGCTTTGACATAAATGAAAAACTCTCATAAGAATATAACATACTATCACTCTTGTTCTTATGCTAGTTTTCTAATTACGATTTCTTATATAGTTGAATGTGTTAATTTATTCTTTTAACGTCATACTCAACGCCAGTTTGTCAGCTGCTGTTTCCCGTCACCTTATATTGGTATTCTCCGACACATTTAATAACTATTTTTATCTGTTTTTTTTTTTTTTCAAGAATATCGACACGTTCTGTATTTCTAGACCTCTTTTTTCGATTAGTGGATAAAAATAACTTGGACGCTATTTATTTGTCTAGTAAACTAGCAAATAAGACAGTTTGGAAAGGAAGCATTTGTAACACTAGTTATTTAGGTTGTCGACACCATTTTATTAAGATTTCAATCGCAAAAGATTAACAGTAGGTTTTTAACTTTTTTGACAAGTATTAATTAGGACAGTAGTAAAAACGGTATAGTAACGGCATTCTTCAAATCTTACTTCTAAAAATAAATGTTACAATCAAATGGTTCACATTAATAACGATTGTTTAGTTATATTGACCTGTTACTGTACAGCTTATAGCTAAAACAATCTGTATGGATCTAAGGATGATTTGATTGAAAGGGTATATTTGCTTTCTAAGTAACACTTTGTAAATTACGTAGTGAAGAAATATGAAGTATTACTTTTTCCAGATAACAGACACATGAATAAATAGCTGCAACATTGAAAAAAATTTCTTATTTGTAAGAGTGAGTTTGAAAACATCAAAAAACATTAAAAAAATCTAATTATACTCTACACGATCTTACAAGGTATAATGCCAACCCTTTCATCAAAATATATTGTAATAGGGCTAAAAGTTTTCCAGCTTACACAAATTCAAAAATAAAAATAAAAATGTAAATGAGAACACCTTCTTTTAAAATCAACACTCATGCGATAATAACTTTTTACACTTTGTTTTTTTATTTCCACTTACTGGCTTTCGTAGGATGTGCGACTTTATTCTTTAAGCATCTATCTTTTCTTAAACTTTCTATAATGAAGTTTTCAAAAAGTTATAATCAGTTGTAAAAATTTTTAGCTTTTTCGGTTAAAATAATTGTAAAATTGAAAAGCTCAGAAGCAGAAAATCCAGGGATGCAATTAGGTTAATAGAATTTAAATGGTGACGGACTGAATGAAAAAATCTTTAATCACAATGAAATTGTAAGCTATTGATATGATTTTAGTGAATAAAATTCCTGTATATTATATACCTTAAACTTATCTTAATCTATCATATACCGTTCTAAATTTATATCACATATATCTATTTATGTATCTATCATTTAAATAATTTGGACAAATAAAACTATAAAAAAATGAAATATTCTTAGTCAATCGGTGAATCGATACCGACACCCACCATCCTAATAAATGTCTCATTTTATATTTAATGCATGAAAATGTTCTACTTCATCAACTGCTTTTTCGTCGTCATCTCCAATTTATTTTGCCAAGGCTAAAAAGACGTTCAGCATGTCCAATTTTTTGTAATTTTTGTTTGTTTAGAATTTGGTAGAACTTTGACTTTTAATTATTTACCAATATTGTTCGATTGCCGTTGTAGAGGACCCTTCCTTTTTACTTAAACCATACCACTGTACATAAACTATAATAGTTTTGTAATTAGACCTACAAAAATATGTTTGTATTTTCTCGGCTTGTCTTGTTTCTGCATTAAACTGTTTGCGTTTTGTTTGTGGTTTTGTTAATTGTTGTGCAGTACATTTTTTTTCAATTTCATTTCAAGTTTTAGTTGCAAAACACCTTCTTGTTCTGTTTTTTACAATTCTGGATTTAGACAAAATAAAAAACTTTAAAATCTTTAACATATTGCAACTACCTATGCTCTTATGTAATTTTTATCTATCATTTTTTTTATTTATTGCATTCAATCAAAAGAAAAATTAAAAAAAAAACAAAAAGAAAAAATAATAATCTAAAAAAATATACAATAATGGTAAAATCAAATTCCATAAAGAATTCTTTCATTGCACTAGCTGGCGACTAACGTTGCATTTAATTAAAAAATGTTGTAACTACAACAAATTACGCTTTAAAATTTTACGCCTAGTGATTTAAGGCGTTTTATGAGATCGTGTTCGAAGCTAGTTAACATCAAATGAAAAAGAAGTTTCCCTTGTTGCAGGCCTTTACTGGTTGATTTGGTTATGGTATAATATATTGATCTGTGATGCTTATCTGTGGTATAGGGAACTATTTTTCTAGCACATAAAGATCATTGCAAATGTTTAACAATTACAAAACAGATAAAAAAAACACTTGCACAATGTAGCGCACAAAATGAAAACGATTATAGATATTTAACAAAAATACCTGTTTAATTTCAATTTGTCATCTGCCCAAATAAAACAAATTCGTCCGTTACAAATACAAAATTGCATGTCTTACACAAAAACATTCAACAAAGCATCGTTTCATCATTCTTTAATTTTTACAATACTATAAGTATTCTGTCGTAATTTACAATATGCTGATTACCCAAATTACATAAAAAGCATTACATTTTTCTTGTTAAAAATAACCAAAATAACCAAATCACCAAAATAAAGCCATTTACTAATAGCTTACTAAATCATCTTATTATTACAGGTTTCCGAAAAATGTTAAAATGACTTTTATGTTTATATGCGTATTGAAACTTTCTTCTATAAAATTATATGTAATAGGTAACGCATGGAAATAAATAGATAGCGCACGGAATTACCGCCAGTAATGGTTTCTTACAACTCTTGTATAAAGACAATTTTGTTGATGTTTTTTAAATTATAATAATAATAATAATTTGATAAAGACTTTAAGAATGTTTTAAAAATTGTAATTCGATAATAATTTTGAAAGAGATTTAAAACAAAACAATACTAATAAGTCGATAATAATTTTGAAAGAGATTTTTTTAAAAAATAATTCAATATTGATTTTGAATCTGATATTTGTAAAATAAAAATAATTTGATAATGATTTTGAAAGAGATTTTTTAGAAGTAATAATACGATAATAATTTTTAAATGAATTTTTCAAAAATAATAAGTAGATAATGATTTTAAAAGAGATTTAAAAAAATAAATAATGATTTTGACAGAGATTCATTTCAGATAATGTTCAATGGATTGATTTTTTTAAAAAAATGCAAAAATTTGCTTTCATGTTTTTATATCTTCATACATTTTTAAATAAATGCAGGATAACAACAATAATTGAAAGATACAATGAATCGGTAAAAAAATTTTGAAAAAGCTTCTGTTAAAATTATTATTATTTATTAATATAATTTCTTTTAGCCATTACGTATCTGTATATATTGTAGTGTTAGTACTTTATTTTAATGGGTTTTTTTTAAATTCAAATATGAATTTAAGCAACTACCCGTTGAAAATTTGGCTTGCTTAGGGTGCTTTTTACAAAACATTAAAATCATTTTGGTTTTGTTACCGATACATTTCATTCAACATATTGATATTTTGATTATCAAGTTTCTGTTTTTAAACCTTTGTTTACTTGTTGTTGCCTTCTTCTTTTTGCTTTATTGTTTTATATAAAGCATTGTACTTATTTTAATCTGACTTTGTTTTAATTGTAGTACTTATTCCTACTACTGGAATTTTAAACTTTTAAAAGAGTTGATTGAAGGATATTACAATCAATGCCCTTAAAATGTTTTATGAACATAAACACAAAAATTGGGGCCACTGCGGTAGCTCAGTTGGTAGAGTGCTCGCTCCGTAAGTGAAAGGTCGTGGGTTCGAACCCCGACCGAGTCTGACCCAAGACTTGAAAGTGGGAAGTGACTGTTCTTTCGCAAGGACTCGGCATTACAAGATAAAAGTCACGGTTCTTTCGGATAGGAACTTAAAATAAACGAGGTCCCGTGTCATGGCAGGCATGGCACGATAAAGAACCCTGCTGTATAATGCCATCAGCGCAACGCACAGGCAAAATTTCTGAATTTCGCCTATAGCTGGCGACGTCTCGATACAGGTGAAATATTCTTGACTGGGACATTAAATACCATTACTCAACTCAACTCAACAAAATTTTGATAAGTATAAATACGCAATTTTTATACTTTTCCTGGATAAATTTGAAATTCAATTCCATTTGTTCTTTTATTTTAATGTCGGGTGTAGCTCTCTTGAAAGGAAATGTTTATAGTTTCTTAGATCTTGCCTCACGTCCTTGGTGAAAGTTCACGTTTTCAAAAAGATTAAATCAGTTCTCCAAAACTTTCACTTTGCTTTTTGGATAATGATTAATTTTGTACATTGACTAGTTTGTTTGGTATAATCTCTCACGCTACAGTCGGGAAATATGCGGAAATTATAACCTTTAAAATTGGTGTACTAATCATAATTTTATGGCACATCTTAATTTAATAGGCGTTTTTGTTAAACAATCAATACACCTGGGCGGGTATCTCTCCCGAGGTATCCTTAACTCAGAAAATGTATACAATGTAGCAAAATTTTTAGACGTCTTCATTTTTTAAAAGCATTTTAACAACCAAGGTTTTTTCCCTCATGTACGGTACTTTTTCATTAATTTTCTTCTGCTTGGTGTATGGTTTTTAATCTATCATACTTTTTGGCCCCGAGTGTCACTGACGAGGAATGATTTTCCTAAATGTGCACATCTGGCACATCAAAATCTAGCGGGTATTTGTTATATATATTTACTACCCCTGAGCGGTACCGCTGCTGCTCACCGAGGCTCCATAACTCAGTAAGCAGTACTTTGTGCTGGCAGAAAATATACCATTTAGCAAAATTTTCAGTCGTCTTCACTTTGGAAATTTATTTAAAACTAAGGTCTGTTCCCTCATGCAAAACATTCCTTATTTAAATTAGGATTCAAATATTTTTGGAACTTAAGTTTAAATAATTTTCTACTGTTTGGCGTATGTTTTAAATCTATCAAACTTTTCGGCCCCTAGTGTCGTATATTCGCAATGTTTCTTCAAAATGTGCATATATAGCACATCACCATTTAACAGTTATTTTTGTTATATATTACCTTTCCTGTTAGACATTGTTTTACAATTGCGTGTTCCAACCGTTTGATGCATTTCATGTCTTATTTGCTTAATTTGAAGATGTAATTAAATAACATGTGATGTGTTTTTGAATTACATACGCAACGTTATTAGACAAGAAATTTACAGATCTAATTATGACTAATGACAGGATGTAAAAAGCTTAACAGATTGCAACGTATGATGTACACTAAATCACAAAATATGATAATGAATTGTACATTGAAAAACACAAAAATTGCATGTTGATGTTGCTGTTACTACATCTTATCGCTATACTTATGATTAAATGAGGTTACAAACAACAAATAATGTAATAATTAAGACTTGATTACAGATGATTAACCATAATTAAGCGGTACGGAAATCATATTCTAGAGACTTTGCATGTGAACGCCCTTTTAAAAACTCTTACCAAACCTCACAAAAAAGCATTAATATGCTAAAAAGGTAAAAACATTACCAATAATTGACATATTGCATTTAGAGATCGATACATAATGTTAAAAGGGTATTAACACTAATTGATGTATTGCATTTAGAGATATATAAACAAAGTTCTATTCATCTACATATTATAGGAAATTGGTCGAGTTATTCGAGGTATAAAAATTCGAGCGAGCAAAGTTTTGTAGTATATAATTTATCCATCTCACTGGTGAATAAATATAAAAGTCGATTAAGCACCGAGCATGCATGCTGGTCGTCTCTGATTTTTACCGACTTGTTATGATTAATTGTTTTGTTTCAAGGAAAATAAAATTTTGAATTTTTATATTTGTGTCATTGCTGTTAATTTTGTAATCTCAGTCTTAGAAAACACTTTAGCTGAAAAAAATTCTACCATTCGGCATGGTTTTCTTTACTTTTCGTTTTTTACCTACCTGAGAAGTCTAGTAAAAACAATTATTTGTTTCAATTATTAAAATGCCACCTTCTATTTCACAGTTTTCTTTCAGTTTTGTGAGAATTGAATGAAATAAAAAGAATATCCGTATTAAATTTGGTCAAATATATAATACAAATACCAGTTAAATTTTGAGGTGCCAGATGTGCACATTTCGAAAATTTTATAAATATATATAAAGGGCCCAAGGACGCGAAAAATACCACTAAGTGAACACTTAGATGTCGGTGGTAATAATAATTTTAAGATTTTTCCGTTTTATAAATGTATAGACGCACAAGAAGGTTAACAAGAAAACAGCACTTTATTCAGGATCCCCCCTTTTAATTATGTGACGTCATAGTAACGATGCTATGTAATGTTTTTATAAATCATTCACCTAAAGATTGCGACACACACGCATGAAAGTACTTGCGAAAATAAAATTTTAAAATTTTCTTATTATCTTTTATTCATATATATATATATATATATATATATATATATATATATATATATATATATATATAATTTTAAAAGGGAATTCCAAAAAATATTATTTCAATAATTAAACATTTGGGAAAAAAATAAAAAGCATTATGCATTTACTTCCTAACGACCATAACTTAACATTATGCAGAGAACGAACACCTTTCTTTAGTCCACATACTCTTACAAATCTGATTATCTTTCAGCGCATTACCTAAAAACCTAATTTCCTGCATCAGCTAAGCGGGGAGTTTCGCTCAATTTGATGTATAAATGTTGCGGTTGGCTTCTACACTTTTTTCTGTAAATATTATAATCAATATAAGCTTTCAGTTGTGATTTCAATATTTATATCAGTATGTTTAATTGATTTTTTAAAACCTTGACCCATTTATCTTAAGTTTGGATCTTTAATAACGGGGTTCTTAGATTTCGATTCATGCACACTTTCAAACATAAATATACATGTACTGGTCCACGTCTATCAAATAATCCCTAAATCGAATTAAAAACCTTGGAAACTGGCTCTAAATCAGTTAACGACATACATTTACCCAGGGAAATGAGGGGATGGTCAGGAAGGGAAAGCAACTTCTGTGTAGCTAGCAACACTCGTCACGTATGAAAACAAATTGATAATAAAAGGTAAATGAACTCTGAGATTTCAAAATAAATCTATGATAAGTTGAGATACCACGACTTTAAACTTATCAACAGTATTGACATCACGGATATAAAATATTTTGAAAACCTTCCAATATTAAGTTTAAGCTTACAATATTCCTGAGGCAACAATTTATTTGTACGGAGCTTGTTTTTTTTTAATTTTGAAAAAAGTAAGTTGAATTACATTAAAGTGTGTTACATAGTTTCATTTAATAATGTATCAAACTTTGTGTTGGCGGTTTGTTTGTGTTAAACATTGATCAAACTAATAAAGCTTTGAAAATTTAACTCGAAAAAAAATAACGCGAAGTAATATCTTGTCTGAAATTGACATTTAAAAAGATTGTGTTTTGCGGACGTGTTTAAAATTTTAATTTTGTAACATTTAATAATTGCACCTACTTGGAATTTATTGTGCGACAGCCCAGTAAGCTCATTGTAAACTTTTTTTTTTTTTTTTTTTTTTACACTTTTGTCAATTTTTTATCAAGTTTCTTTCGTCTTTCATTTAGTTTAGGATAGACACGGAAACTTATTATGGTAATATTTGCCTAAAAGGCATAACATATTGGCGTTTAATTTTTCTTACTTTTGGTATACCTCTTTTTTCTTAATCATACGTAAAATATTCCTTCATTTAAAAAAAAAGTTTGTTATTTCTTGCAAAAAATTGCCTCCCCTTTCAACATAGTTTTGAAATAATACATACAATTCTTTTTATTGGTTGCACGGTTATAATGAATTGCGAGTCAAGATTTTGTCGATATATTAGCTGATTAGAATATTTACAGGAAATCATACAGTTTATAGATAATATGATATCAATACTAAATTAAAGACTTGCAATTTCCAAAATAAAATAAAAAGTCACATTTGAAACATCTTAATCAGAAAAATCTCACATTGTTTATAATTATGTAAAAAATTAAGCTATTATTACGATTTGGGTTTTTAGTTAAATCAGTTAAAAGAATTGAAAATCAAGTATATACATACGAGTTCTAAATCTTTTAAAACATTTTTCCAGTTATTAAAGGTAAAAAATACAAGCGACTTTATTTATTTGAAAATCGAATAATATATAAATATTATAGGAAAATTTCATGGAATTTGTACTGTTCAAATTGTTTAAGATGGTTAAACTAAAAAGAATTTTTCTTTTTTAAATAGTAAAACTGCTTTTAAGTTGCATGTAATTGATAATGCCGTACTGGTGCGGATTATATATGATTTGTACATATACCCTAAAACTTTCTATAATTTTAAAGCTTGTTTTTAAAATCGATTATTCTATTAACATATTGCGTATTTTAGCTTACCTCGATGCTCTAACTCATAGTTACCGTAATAATTTTTATTACTAAAGTCATTTTTGTAGGATGAAAGAGACGAATTTCCTAAACTTTACGAGTCAAATTTCTACAATGACGTCATTCTAAAAAATTAGGGACGTTTCACCTTTAACGTCCTGTCTGTCTTCAAAGCTTAAGTCCCTCGAATAGTAAATGACGTCACAATTACTTTAAGTCATGTGAAAGCAGTCATATTATATGTTAATAGTTTTTTTGTAGAGGACATAAGTACTCATGACAGTTTTTATTTATATTGCGTAAAAAATAATATAAGTTTTCTCGAAGGGATAAACACTAAGTTCCCTTACTGTTACAAGTATAAGATCGATTTGTTGATGTTTGTCTTAAAACATAAGACATGTATAACTAGGTAATGCATTCCCTTCTCAAAGTGGCCTTAATATAATGATTTTAGTACTGATGACCTGTTACATGTCAGCTCCTTGTCAATACAATCTGTTTCCGTTATCAGCAATGTCAATCTTTAAAATACTGTGAGTATAAACGAATGCGTCAGCTTTTTCAAATTTCACATGAGCTATGGTGACTCTTCGGAGATTGTGTCATTTAGAAGAATAAAAATATCGATTTCACTAAAGTTACATAATCATTAAAATTATCGAATAATTATGAAAATACGCGTGAAAACCTCCTGTCAAAAATTCCAACATGATGACAGCTTACTTTTTATACCAGCGACTTTTTCAATGTGCTTGAGTTGAGTTAATAACAAAAGTACTTGTTAAATTTTGTTGAATTTATTCTAATGCCGAAGACATTTTTAGCCGTTTTTATTTTTGAAACTTTTTTAAAACTAAGGTCTGTTCCCTCATGCAAAAGCATTCCTTAGCTGGATTTGGATTCATATCATTTTGGAACCTTAGATTATTCATTTTTCAACTGTTTGGCTTATGATATTTATCTATCAAACTTTTTCGCCCTAGATTCACTGATGAGAAATGATTTTCCGAAATGTGCACATATGGCACATCAAATTTAAGCAGGTATTTGTTATATAATAAGAATCCTGAAGTTGCAATCAGTTCAAACTAGAACAAAAATATCAGATAAAACAAACTCACGAACCCTCTAAGCAATTCCAAGTTAATTACAATGTTGTGGTAGTTTTTTAAGTATTAACTTATTGGAAAATGAGGCTATATGAATTGTGTTAATGATACCCGTAATATTTCAAGTTCCTACTAATATAGGGTAATCATTTACCATACTAAAACATTGTTAAGATAAGGCTTTTTTTGATAAGATATAAATAATATAACAAACATAAAAATTGTGTCCAAATCACAATCCAAATAATAAGGTAAAAACTTTGAAAGCTGCAAAAATTAGTTATACACGTGATTTTTCATAAAATTATAAGTTTATAAATACGTAAATTTAATAATTTAATTGATAAAATTTAATGAAATTTAAAAAAGAAATAAAATTCAAATAATTGCTCCCCATATTATAATAAGAAATAAATTTCTTCAACTATTCGATTTGTTCCTAATTATATCATACCGACGTTGTGCTGTATTCAATCATATTAAATAGAAAACTGATTGGAAATTTATAGGAAAAAAATATTATTACAAAATTAAGTTGGTTGAATATGATTGTTTTATAAGTAATGAAAGGAATATACAGATTATAGTTGTAATCCAATCAACAAGCCAGATTTTTTTTTTTTTTTTTTGCCAGGTTTTTTTTTTAATAAAATTGCAGTTAAATTCAAGAACACTAGAAAGCACCTAGCCTTAAATTGTTTAGACCAACTTTGCTACATTGTAGAATTTTTTAATTGCGTGTTGATAGTCCAAAAACTGTTCAAATATAACAACTGCATCAATTTTGCAGTCACCACCATTTTTGTTTAATGAAAAAAATCATGATAAGTAATCTCGCATTCCTTAATTGTATATTAATGCTTATGTAGCATCTAAACCGTTTTGCACAATGTGAATATCAAAAGATTGTTTTTCTATCTTAATTTGTTTTACCCAGACACCAATCTAGTATTACTAGTATCATATCATGCGGTTGTATCTGATATTTAAGCAGATGTTAGTTTATATTCATTACGTTTTTTATGTCGATATTAACTCGGTAACCTTAGAAAAAGGACTTGATAAACCTTAATGATTTATACAAAGCTTTCTTTCTTTGTGAAATTTAAAAGAAAATCCACTATCGCTAATTGTTCTAATGTTTAATATATGTAAATTGTTGACGCAAGAATATTGTAAGCCTAGGCTAATCAAGGCCCTTAAACAGTCTTATGGCCGTCATCACTATATTGTTGATAAGTATGTAGTCAATGTATCAAAAGTTATACTGAATATATTTCACTTACCATAGTTCCTTGTTCCTTTCATTCTCAGTGTTGACTTGCACGTTACAACTCGAACTTTTACACTTAAAATATTGTACAGGAAAAATAAAGTATGAATTTTAAACGTTTTAAAAATATCATTTTGTATTTTTTTTAAATAAAAAAATACATTTTTTTAAAAATATTTTTTTTTTACTTTTTAAATAGATAAAGTAATTAATTAATAAATATTAATTTCTACCAATTATAATTTTTCCGTGCTAAAAGGAGCTAAAAGATGGCTTAAAGACTTATTTAAACCACTTTAAGCTAGCTTAAAGATGATATTTCTATTTATGATAATTCAATGTTTTATAACAATGTAATTATATTGCATTTTATATTTACATAGTATTATTCTTGGTATACTTTAACTCTACTATTTTGCTAAAACTAAATGTTTAATAGAGGGTTGTGATGCATTTACAACTGAGTTAACAAAGTTGGAAACAAGAAAAAATTTTTGCAAAATATGCAAAATGTTAATACAAGTATGTCTAATATTATGGTAAAAACCCCGTTTTAAACCCTTCAAAATTTATATCGCCAATTAATGCTATAAAGATAAATTTCTGACTGTTAATGGTTAATTATATTGATAATTTAATATTTCCAGTCCTGATAATCATCACTTTCAGTACTTTGATTTCATTATATTTTCAAATAAATGACATATTGCATGTGCTCCTTCTCAAAATCACAACAAGACAGAGATACGTGTATACAATCGCATGTGTATGATATCTTTAAGGGTACTCGCGTCAAGTTTTATTTTGAGTTTATGCAAACTATTTTTCTGATATCTGATTGCTAAGTCATTTGTAACATAATGAGATGGTGAAGACATTTTATAGTCTGATTTTATCTTAGATTTGAACATAACAGGAATTTAGTGAATTTATCTTTACAACAAAACAGATGGTATTGAATATAAATTACATTTGTACTGCATATCAATGATTCTAGCTCATACAAAGTATTAATCAGAGTTAAATTGACAATAAACAAGACAACATGTCATTATCCTCGTACTCAGTTTTGTCATGTCCTTATCGTCGTATTCAGTCTTTCCATGTAATTATCCTCATACTCAGTCTTGTCATGTCATTATCCTCGTACTCAGTCTTGGCATGTCATTATCGTCGTACTCAGTCTTGTCATGTCATTATCCTTGTACTCAGTCTTGTAATTTTATTATCCTCGTACTCAGTCTTGTCATGTCATTATCCTCGTACTCAGTCTTGTCATTTTATTATCCTCGTACTGTCTCGTCATTTAATTATTTTCGTACTTAGTCTTGTCATGTCATTATCCTTTTACTCAATTTTGTCGTGTCATTATCGTCGTACTCAGTCTTACCATGTCATTATCGTCGTACTCAGTCTTGTAATGTCATTATCCTCGTACTCAGTCTTTTCATGTCATTTTCGTCGTACTCAGTCTTGTCATGTCATTATCCTCGTACTCAGTCTTGTCATATCATATCCTCGTACTCAGTCTTGTCATTTAATTATCCTCGTACTCAGTCTTGTCATGTCATATCCTCGTACTCAGTCTTGTCATTTTATTATCCTCGTTCTCAGTCTTGTCATGTCATTATTGTCGTACTCAGTCTTGTTATGTCATTAACCTTGTACTCAGTCTTGCCATGTCAATATCATCGTACCCAGTCTTGTAATGTCATTATCGTCGTACTCAGTCTTGTCATGTCATTATCGGCGTACTCAGTCTTGACATGTCATTATCGCCTTAGTAAGTCTTTTCATGTCATTTTCCTCGTACTCAGTCTTGTCATGTCATTATCCTCGTACTCAGTCGTGTCATGTCATTATCGTCGTAATCAGTCTGGTCATGTCAGTATGGTCGTACTCAGTCTTGTCATGTCATTATGGTCGTACTCAGTCTTATCATGTTTTATCCTCGTACTCAGTCTTGTCATTTAATTATCCTCGTACTAGTCTTGTCATGCCATTATCATCGTATTCAGTCTTGTCATTTAATTATCCTCGTACTCAGTCTTGTCATGTCATTATCGTCGAATTCAGTCTTACCATGTCATTATCGTCGTACTCAGTCTTGTCATGTCATTATCTCGTACTCAGTCTTGCCATGTCATTATCCTCGTACTCAGTCTTGTCATTTAATTATCCTTGTACTCAGTCTTGTCATGTCATTATCGTCGTACTCAGTCTGGTCATGTCATTATCGTCGTACTCAGAGTTGTCATGTCATTATTGTCGTTCTCAGTCTGACCATGTCATTTTCGTCGTACTCAGTCTTGTCATGTCATTATCTCGTACTCAGTCTTGTCATGTCATTATTTCGTACTCAGTCTTGTCATGTCATTTTCCTCGTACTCAGTCTTGTCATGTCAATATCGTCGTACTCGGTCTGGTCATGTCATTATCGTCGTACTAAGTCTTGTCATGTCATTATCCTCGTACTCAGTCTTGTTATTTCATTGTCATCGTACTCATCGTCACCTGCTCTGTTTTTATAAGTATTTCTATAATCAATAAAGTGGCGGTGTACTTATTGACATTGTAAATTATGATAACCTTGGTTAAAGAAGTAACCAAGAAACTTTAACTTGAAGATTATACGGCTCTTTTGTGTAAGTTATCTAAATGTTTATCTCTCATTATAATATACAGATATATACATGAGATTATACATAACTCTCCTCTTGTCACGGTCAAAAATCTATTCAGCACATTTTGCTGGATTGTGCTGACATTGCGTTTACAAGGTATACTTTTTATTCAGTATCATCGATGCAAGATTTTTTTAAAAATGTCTATGGACTTAAAATTTTAAACTTCCTACGGGAAATAAATTTGTTTAATAAAGTATAATTATTATAGTATATTATCCAGTCTTTTAATAACAACTTATCTGTGATATTGCTGGTTTTTAACGGCGAAGTTTTATTTTGAAATCTTATTTAATTCATTTCAGTTCAATATTTATACATTTTAAATTTTAACATTTTCTAGCCGCAAATAGCTGCAATAATGCTGATGCCGCTCTAAACAAAAACTCACTTACTCACTAATATATCACTTAGTAGGTAGTACTTTGTGCTTCCAGAAAATATACCAATTAACAAAATTTTCAGTCGTCTATTTTTGGAAATTTATTTAAAACTATAAGGTTTATTTCCTGATACAAAGCCTTACTGAACTGGAATTTTGGAACTTTCGATTCATTAATTTTCAACTATTTGCCTTTATCTATGAAACTCGTTGACGTCTCTGGTGTAACTGATGAGGAATAATAATCCGAAATGTTCACATATGGCACATCAAAAATTCAGAGGTATTTGTGTTATTTAATTATGAAATTTCCATTGGTAATTTGTTTTGTAAAAATAGGCTTATTAATAATTATTATGCGTGTAATAACCTATTGGTTGGAAAAAGAATGGTACAGTTGAGTGCACTTTAATAGTAATTAAATAAAGAAAAATATGACCCTTGTCTCCAGTGGTCGATCAAAGTCGGACACTTTCAAAACAGTGACCAATCTTTTTTTGTTTTGTTTTTGATGCTTGAAAGTGTCGGGTATTGCGAGCAAATGATCTATAGATTTTCTCTTCTATTTTTGTCATCCATGTTTTAAAGTTTGCAACTTTAATTTATTTCTTAAATCACAATTTTATTACATGACATTAGTTTTATAAAATTGTTTTTAGTAAGTCTGCATATTTTTTAAGGTTTTCAATTTCAACCAAACCTGAATTGTCTATGCTAAACACTTTAACATTGAGAAGAAGGTTTAATATCTAAGTTGTAAAAAACACCACCTTTTCTATCAACAATGTCTTTGGCCTGTGTTAAGATTTAACACCTGAAATGATTTAAATTAATATAAAAACATCTGTTAGTTCGACAAACGCTAGAATTCTAGTTACCTCCACCGTACTTTAACTGACCTCCTCGATAAAAGTGAAAAAAAATCCTGTCTGGGGCGAAAAACCAATTACTTTACTCCACATGAAGACATTTACAAAAACATTATTTTAGTAATTACTTTATACCGAACAGCATCTTTCCTATCGCGATAAAATTCTATTATGTCTGAAGTATCGTGTTTTGTCAACATCAAACATTTGATATTAGATATGATATTGACTTTCCCGATAAACACGGTATGATTGAGAGTAAATGTTTGAAATGATATAACATATAGTAATAATTGTACATATTCTGTCTAGCACAATTTAATAACTTCAAAATAATTAATTTGACGACTCGGTTAACTTTCTGTTTGTATCAAAGTTACTCACATAATGTATGCAAGATAAAAACCAAACCATCAATTAAATCTAAAATACCAATATAAAAATTACAAAAATCAATTAAAATCAAAATTGAAAAGTCAGTGTTTTAATTAAATATTAGCTGATCGTAATTATTTTCTTCATTTTAAATGTCATAAGTCGGCGTTAATAGTTCATACGCGTACCTGGCCCCAGTTTCACTATCAGTTCATAAGCTTACCTGGTCCCAGTTTCACCATCAGTTCATACGCTTACCTGGCCCCAGTTTCACTATCAGTTCATACGCTTACTTGGTCCCAGTTTCACTATCAGTTCATACGCTTACCTGGCCCGTTTCACAATCAGTTCATACGCTTACCTGGTCCCAGTTTCACGTACCTGGCCCCAGTTTCACAATCAGTTCATACGCTTACCTGGTCCCAGTTTCACAATCAGTTCATACAATTACCTGGCCCGTTTCACAATCAGTTCATACGCTTACCTGGCCCCAGTTTCACAATCAGTTCTTACGCGTACCTGGCCCCAGTTGACGTACCTGGTCCCAGTTTTCACATTCAGTTCATACGCTTACCTGGTCCCAGTTTCAGGTACCTGGCCCCAGTTTCACAATCAGTTCATACGCTTACCTCGCCCCAGTTTCACAATCAGTTCATACGCTTACCTGGTCCCAGTTTCACGTACCTGGCCCCAGTTTCACAATCAGTTCATACGCTTACCTGGCCCCAGTTTAACAATCAGTTCACGTACCTGGCCCCAGTTTCACAATCAGTTCATACGCTTACCTGGCCCCAGTTTTCACAAGCGTTCCTTAACTATGATTTCCTTCGCCTAAATTTAGTAAATTTCGGAAATCTCTTTCAAAAGTATAAACAAAACTATATATTAATGTTATAAGTTTAAAGTGGTTTTCAAATTGACACCTTAAATTCCTGTATATCTACACAATTAGTAAAATTATTAGGATTTTAAATTTGCCAGATTTAAAATTTAAGGAAAATATTAGTTGAGGAATTATAGTGAAACTGGCGCCTGGACTTCATTTTACATACTGAAAATAAATAATATGTATTTAAATAGATGTAAACGTGTAGTTTACATGCAATTTAAATTAAAATTTTAAAATAAGCATTTGAAACGTGAATTTACTATCTTTACAATTTATTTCATAGTTGGTCGTGCGACCTGGTCAGTTCCAAGTCCACATCTAAACTGAAGATTAAAAAATACTAAAACGTTAAAAGCACAATGACAACAAAATGTAAATAATGCGTAATTAATCAAAAGTACCTTATTGCAGTTAATGTCCTCCGTTTGAATAATCATTGTCAACACTTTTGAGTCTGTGACACATCTTACTTGTTTACACATTTCCATTTACGTCTTGTTTAATTAGTGACTTTATTAAGGCTGAATGAAATAATTCCGAAAAAAAAGAAAAGATAGAAAGACAAATAATTACAAGTACTGAACATAAAAATTACATAATTGATATTATTGTAGATGAAAGTCTGACTTGAATTGTTGTCCGTTTACCAAAATTAAAATCTAAAATTAATAAATATAATATATTATAGAATTTGTTCTAAACATGGTACCTTGTAATCACTTTTTAAAAAATAGCAATTTTTTGAGCTGTTACATTAGCATGCTTTACAATTTTTTAGCTGATGCAGCTAAGGCAAATGAGCTAAAGTGTTTCATACACAGCAGTAGAAAAGCATTTTTGAGACAAAAATGTCTGACATCATAGATAGAGGTCGTATCAAGTTGTCAATGACAACTTGTTTGTTGGTACAATTTTTCGTTTGAAGTTTACAGGTGTTTTTACAAAAATACAAAACAGAAAAGCAAACACCTTCTTGAAACATAGAAATGGTCATCAATTGCTTTGCGCACTTTCTGTAATTTTTAACAATTCATTTTTTGCAGTTTTCATCAATATCAAATTAAAATAAATCATAAGTTGTTTACTCTGTGTAAATAAAACGCGCTATTCTTGACTATAAAACTTCAAATAAATGTTTTTAGATTGAAGTGAAAACGGTTCTGTAATTTAAAACTACTGACAATCAATGCCTTTTTTATGACATATTGTAAATGTTTTGTTTGATTTGGATAATATTCGTCTACATTTTTACCAACTAAAAAGAAATTGGGGAGCTGTAAGAGTATTTATTTTGTCTTTTAAATGTGATTCATGACAACGATACCTACTGTTAAAACATCATTTTAAAATTGTAACAGCAATGGTGATTTATCATTAATAATAAAACAGAGAATGATATCGAAAATTATAAGCAATTGATATCAGAAGTTTACAATCACCGGAAATTTAAAAACAAATTAAGACTGTAATCACATAATAAAAATGACATTCTACCGGTTCGTTAGATCCATTGATTGTCGTCGTATTTCAATTTGAAAGTAATATGTAAAACACACTGTAATGTAATGTACATTTTGAGTTGATGGATTTTCAACACATTTAGTTTGTTTTTGAAAAGAGAAAAAATACTTGTGTATAATCGCCGATTTCATTATGGTTAATTTTCTGTAAATATCTCAAAAGACTGTATTTTGATTTTGTTTACAATATTTGACATGAAACCTGAATATCAGTAATGAAATATTCAGACTGAAAAAGTAATCAAAATGTTTCTAAACCCAATAGGAATAAAAGCTCTCAACCAATCTGAGAAGTAGAAATTACATAACAGTCTATTTTTCTACATGTACAGCATTTAAGATATTTGTATCATTTAACAAAGGATGTCAGTGACACAGTATTAGTCCTGTTATGGAAAATCCAGACATTCATTTTCCCATATTAACAGAAAAAAATGTGTTTACTTTATACTGACTTGTCAGTAAAATCGATACTTTTTTGTGACTGGCGTGTTACATCTATGTTATATATATATATATATATATATATATATATATATATATATATATATATATATATATATATATATAGATGAGAACTTAAGAAACAAAACTGTAGGATTAGAAAACAGATTTCAAAGTTTATATAGAAGAGACCTGTCTCCACAATCACTTTCATTACATTACTGCGGATAATTTCATTTCCCATACATATCCTTAGATAAACGTTCATCTTAACTCTAGGTCTGCAATGGCACTACAAATTATATTTTGTTATCATATCCCATACATATCTTGAACCTTGGCCGGGTCTGACCCAAGACTTGAAAGTGGGTAGTGACTGTTCTTTCGCCAAACACTCGGCATTACGAAATGAAAGTCACGATTCTTTCGGATGGGAAGTCAAGTAAACGAGGTCCCGTGTCACGGCAGCCTTGGCACGATAAAGAACCCTATTGTATAATGCCATCACCGAAACGCAGAGGCAAAATTTTTGTACTTTCGCCTATAGCTGGCGACGTCTCGGTATAAGTGAAATATTCTTGACTGGGACGTTTAACACCATTACTCAACCCAACTCGTACATATGTTGATATGAACGTTCATTTCCATTCTATTTCTGCATTGTTACTGCGGATAATTTTGTTATCCTATTCTATATACTTGTCCTCCGATAAACGTTCATCTCAATTGTGTATCTTTTTATTCATGTTAAATTCAATATTTGGTTTGGTGGTTTTTTTTCGCTCTAAAAATTAAGAAACTGGAAATCTAACAACTAAAAATTATGTTGTTAAACACATAAATTGTATCTTTTATGATTGAATACGAAAATCGGAAAACACTCTATCATAAAACCGTTTTAGAATGACGATAAATTTTGAAATAAGATTCGTTACAATATCATTCATTTGTATTGTTATGTGATCTTTGTTGTGTTTGCTGCAAAGCCATGTTTCAGTTGCAGATTTGACGTCTTTTAGTAATGATTTCCCTCAGGATTGATTAAGATATTAAGATATATAATATATTTGAGTTAAATTAATAAAAACACCCTCTCATAAACCTCCTTGTCATAATTTGCAGTGCCCGTTATAGGTTGATCATTACTCAGTCAGCGGTTCATTGTACATATTCTAGTGTTCAAGTGTATGTTTCATGTACGAGTTTATCCGGAAGGAAAGGAAAATAAAACGACAGGATAGTTAGTTATATAGAGACCAGCGACTAGTTTTATAGGAATCATGTAATGGACACGCCCATTTCTGTGGCTACATTATGCCTACCAGAATAAAAAAATGCAAATAAAGATTTTTCGATGGTAAAACACATTATTAGTTCTGGGATTTTTAATTGGTGATTTCGATCAATAATATGTTACTAGTTTTCAAGAATTTTACCACTGTCTGTTTGATAAGGTATGTTATATATTACACATTGTTTTAAAAGGCTATTGATGGTAAAGACACTGTGTTATTTATGCAATCACTACTACCGTAGCTTAGCTGATAAAGTACTCGCTTTGTATGTGGGAGGTTGGGGGGTGAATCCCGGTCGGGTCTGACCTAGACTTAAATATAAGTAGTGACTGCCAAACACTCGGCATTTAGAAAAATTAAGTCCCGGAGTCATTCGGAGAAGATGCTTAAAACCTATGTCCCGGGACACGATAGGCCTGGTACGCTAAAGAACCCTCCCTGTATGTACATTGCCCTAAATGCATTGATAAGATCAAAATTTCTGCCACATCACCTAAAGCTTGTGATGTCTCGATCAAAGAGAAATATTCTTCAGCTTGACTTTGATGTAAAAGCCTATTAAATTAAATCAAATCATTTAAGCAATTGATCTGAATTCCAAATTTCATATCAAAAGTTTTTTTTCAATGAAATATGTACTACACAGCCAGTAACAACACGACTAGAGCACTGTCTAGGGCTGTCGGCAGTAAATGGACTTGGCTAATTGGAGTTCGAAGCCGAAACATAAACGATTTCGTATCTTGTAACCAATGGAATCGTTAAAATTTGCCGATTGTTTTTAATTTTTGTTGAACAGTGTTAACAAATATGTGAGTACATTCCCCATATTACCGTACAAGGGGTTATCTGTACTGTTTGTTGTTATGTTGTTAAAAGTCGCATCAGCGATTTTAGCCAAGTCGCATCAGCGATTTTAGCCAAGTCGCATTAGCGATTTTAGCCTATTCGCAACAAGAGCCAGGCTTTTAATTTCTATACATTAATATATAAAACAAATACCAGCTAAATTTTGATGTGCCAGATGTGCACATTTCGGAAATTCATTCCTCATCAGTGACATTAAGATCCAAAAGTTTGATAGTTAAAAATACATAAGCCAAACATTTGAAAATGAATCTAAAGTTCCAAAATTATATAAATCCAAATTCAGCTAAGGAATGCTTTGCATGATGGAACAGACCTTAGTTTTAAATAAATTTCAAAACTAAAAACGGCTGAAAATTTTTCTAAATGGTACATTAATCTTAGAACAAGTGAGCGTATGCATTTTATGTTCAGTGTGTGTTATTGTTTGCAGGTTACTAGCGCGCATCTTGAGCGACTTTGTTCAGGTGATTGCTCACAACACTTTGCCGCAGCCCAACATACTACTCTCAAAGTCTCTGGCACCGGA
Source organism: Tegillarca granosa (assembly GCA_029721355.1). Taxonomy (NCBI): domain Eukaryota; kingdom Metazoa; phylum Mollusca; class Bivalvia; order Arcoida; family Arcidae; genus Tegillarca; species Tegillarca granosa. The sequence continues at coordinate 793,698 of CM056609.1, forward strand.
TGAACCAATCGATACTTTTTCTTTCGCTAGGCGAGTAGACAATATCTCAAAACTAAAAATTCTTATATTAAACTCCGCCGGGGCTTGCACCAGCTCTCGAAGCGGACGCACTACTACTGAGTCTCCGAGGCGATATGTATTTATACTGAAAGATTTCTTACCAATTTAACAATTAATATTGCTTTAAGCACTATATACGGTTTTAAAACTGTTTTACGGTTTTACCGTGACAGAAAACCTTAAATCTGTGTTTTTGGTATTTGAACATGTTAAGATTGCGTAATCTGACATTTAAAAGCTACCTTAAAATTACAAAGACTAAAACTTAATAACTTAAAGATAAAAAACGGTCTGTTTCAGAAACCAAATAAGTCGTTTAGAGATAAAAAAAATAATAATAATAGTAATGAATATTCTGAAATACGAGAAAAAATACCAATGAGGAAAAGATTGAATTTCAGCATTATGATTACAAAAAAATTAATTTTCAGTTTTAGAATTATAACAGTTGTGTAAAGCACAACTACTTTAACTTTAGTTTTATAATTAGATACGGCTGTTGAAAAGTTGTAACTGAAAAAAATGCATTTTCTATGCGCCAATGCAACAATAGACACGGTCAATTAAAACATTTAAAAGAAGTCATCAAAAAAGTCCAAACAAACAAATAGACAGACAGAAATACTTATTGCAATAAAGTCATTGTGTTAAAATGATTATTAAAACTTTTCGAATTCTGAAACGGTTCAACTCGGGCAGAACCTAGTGCGAGATAGTTTGTCAGTTTGCCTTTTTCATTCGATATCAAGAGGATTTTGTAGATAAGTTTTTTTTCAGTTTGTTCAACGAAGGTCGCTGTTTTCTGTTGTTTTATCCACTATACAAAAACTGACCACCTTTATCAAAAAGCAAAAGTCTCGTAAATCATTACTCTGTTCCGCTTACATTGTAATTCAACAGAATTTGGATCAAGTGGTTCGCATGCATGTTACCATTTGGGGGGGGGGGTAGATAAGGGTTGGTAAAGGAAACCAGAGGGCCCAAAACCCCACGCCGAATTTTCGGAACTTTCTCAAACTATGATTTTCTTTCTGTATTCCGGTTTTAAGCCCGACGTTTACAATGCACAAGTTTTTTTTGTTTTTTTTGTACACAAAAAAGTAAAGTAAATGTACATATATTTCATCATTTGCGATTGAGATAAACCATTATTATTTCAACCATTGTTAATTTTTAAATATATTTATTAAAATTTTACCTGTAACTGATATAAAACAAACAGTATTTATTCTAATTGTGCTTAAGACAAAAATTTTGTTGTGTTAACTTTAAAATGAATGAATTTTTACATTGAAACCACAAAAATACCAAGGAAAATAAATGCACGTTAAATTAAAAAAAATATATATGTGTCATTGGTTGTTTATACAAAATATAAGAAAAGGTAAATATATACCAGAAATTAAAAGCAGAACTATAAATGTAGTAAATATCTTTGAGGTTAGATAACAACCTAATCACGGAGTTATTTAAATGTTGTATATTGATAAAACTATATATAGATAACATCCGGGTGTCGTAAAGTCTCAACAAACGTAATAAAAAACCGCTTATGTAAGTGTGCGTTTTTTTATTGCGGTCAACGGGAGTAAAAAAAGATGTCATGAAAAAGATACAATAAAAAAAAAAGTTTTTATTCTGTCTTTAAGATCACAAAATACCACTACTCCACTTATAGATGTGAAGGAAATGTAATACTCTTTTGAATTTTTAAGTCTGCTCAATTAATAGTTGTTATTATCATAAAGCAATTACCGTGGCGAAGGATATCTTGACTTTTGACAGACATTAGATATCATATAACAAATATCGGGTTTTAGAAGTATGAAAATTTTATTTTATTTTTTTTATAATTTAAATATAGATATCAACGTATAACACAACAAAATAACAAAAAAAAAATGAAGAAAAAAGATCACTTATTATAAAGCTACCGAATTTAGCGCAAACTGATGTTTAACTCCTGTGGCGTGGTTATGGGTCTAAAGGCTGGTAAAACATTTAAGTATTTCAGTGTCCAAAAAAAATCCTATATTATACCTCATAAATTTTAAAATTCTGCTTCAATCAATGTAATTGCCATGGGTCATATAAATATAAACCCCTGAGCTCCGGACCAAAAGTGTTATCACTTTTATCACTTTTAGAAACATTGTATTTTCACTGCAATTTACATTCTGTTTTCGCTGTTAAATACACATTTGTTACTGCTAAATACAATATGTTGTAACTGCAATTTAAATTTTGTTGTCACTGCCAAACTCAGTGTTATCACTATCAAATACATTGTATTGTCACTGGAATTTATATCGTCTTTTCGCTGTTAAATACACATTATAAATATTGTATTGTCACTGCATTTTACATTGTTGCCACTGCCAAAGTCAGTGTAATCACTACCAAATACATTGTATTTTCACTGCAATTTACATTGTGTTTTCGCTGTTAAAAAACACATTTGTTCTGCTAAATACAGTGTGTTGTCACTGCAATTTACATTGTTAGTAAATGTTAGTGATTTAAAATATACTTTGTTTCTTTGCTGTTATAAGTAACATACTTTATTCTCAATGACAATTAAAAAAAACAACATTGTGTTGTCACACAAAGATGGACATAAATAGTTGTCTTCAAGATATACGGTATTTGTCATTATTCCACGTTGATTTTATTCATATAGAGATTTAATATTCTTGTTTACATTAAGCATCTGATAATTAAAATTTGTTTTAACGTTTCTTTTTCTAAATTCGATAAATGGGCATCTACAGATATACACACATATTAAATGTTACATAATTTGTACAAGTATCTTTTGAACAAAATTGCAAGCTTTGACCCTGCCTGATAAACACGTTAAATTAGCAGTATGTTATTGACAGAAGCACTGAATAGTTTCTAACGTTTTTGTTTATTTTTGAATTATTATTTTATTATTATTTTTTTCATTTTAGTTTTCTTCTTGGATTAAAACACATTTTAAAAAAAAAAAGTAAATTCGTCTTTAATTGCCTAAAATAAGATTTTGGTTGTCTTTTTTCTTCTTTATATATCAATAAACATTCTGCACAACATGATTTATTTATGCTTGATTGATTTGATAACCTAATTGAAGTGTTAAACTGAGAAACTTCCTCGGTTATCGAACTTTCTCAAACTAGGATTTTCGTTCTGTTTTCCGTTTTTATGCCCGACATTAACAATACACAAGTTTTTTGTACACTAAAAAGTAAAGTATAGGTACATATATTTCATCATTTGCGATTTAGATAAACCATTATTATTTCAAACATTTGTTAATTTTTCAATATCTTTATTAAAATTTTACCTGTAACTGATATAAAACAAACAGTATTTATTCTAATTGTGTCTAATACGCTAAATTCGGTTTTGTTAACTTAAAAAAATATATATGTGTCATTGGTTGTATATACAAATATAAGAAAAGATATATATATACCAGAAATTAAAAGCAGAACTATAAATGTAGTAAATATGTTTGAGGTTAGATAACAACCTAATCACAGAGTTATTTAAATGTTGTATATTGATGTTACAAAAAGAAACCGATAAAACTTGATATAGATAACCTTCGGTTGTCGTAACGCCTAAACAAACGTTATAAAAAACCGCTTATGTAAGTGTGCGCTTATCTATTGCGGTCAACGGGAGTAGAAAAGATAAGTCATAAAAAGATACAATAATAAACATTATTATTTTGTCTTAAAGATCACAAAATACCACTACTTCACTTATAGATGTGAAGGAAATGTAAAACTTTTTTGAATTTTTATGTCTGCTCAATCAATAGTTGTTATTATCACAAAGCAATTACGAAGGATATCTTGACTTTTGACAGACATTAGATATCATATAACAAATATCGGGTTTTAGAAGTATGAAAATATTATTTTTTATAATTTAAATATCGATATCAACATATAACACACAACAAATTAACAATAAAATGAAGAAAAAACAGATCACTTATTATAAAGCTACCGAATTTAGCGCAAACTGATGTTTAACTCCTGTGGCGTGGTTATAGGTCTAAAGGCGGGTAAAACACTTAAGTATTTCAGTGTCCAAAAAAAATCTTATATTATACCTCATAAATTTTAAATTCTGCTTCAATCAATGTAATTGCCATTGGTCATATAATTATATATACCCCTGAGCTCCGGACCAAAAGTTGAACTAATTATCTCCCTTGGTTAATCCGAAAAAATGGAGTTTAGAACCGCCAAGTCATACATAGCAACGTCAAAAAAAAGTCGTCTGAATCATCCTCCCGGTTTGCAAAACAAACAGGGTCAGAATATCAGATTCCAGACACTCCATAATATATATATGCTCTAAATATAACTACAGTCATTAACTATTGACGTCTTGAGCCTTATATAAATGATATATTGGTCAGCATCATAAAGAACGTATATTCATCAAGGCATTATAAAACAGAAACCTGAGTCGTTACCAAATAAAATGATATAATAGGTGTGGTCTGGTGTTTTGTATATTGTAAGGAAAAATGGAAAAGTCTATTTAAAGATGAATGTATACTGTAATACTTCTCGATTTTAGGAAAATTAAAAAAATTCAAAAATTAAAAAAAAAATTTAAAAAAGTTAAAATTGAATTTCAATATCGCATAACATTGTAATTGTCGTGATAAAAATACACTGTGTTGTCACTGTCGAATACATTGTATTGTCACTGCGATTTATATTGTGTCAAATATACTTTTTGTTACTGCCAAATACAGTTTGTTGTCTGCCAAATACATTGTGTTGTCACTGCCAAATTCAGTGTTATCACTTTTAGAAATATTGTATTTTCACTGCAATTTACATTCTGTTTTCGCTGTTAAATACACATTTGTTACTGCTAAATACAATATGTTGTAACTGCAATTTAAATTTTGTTGTCACTGCCAAAGTCAGTGTTATCACTATCAAATACATTTTATTGTCACTGGAATTTATATCGTCTTTTCGCTGTTAAATACACATTATAAATATTGTATTGTCACTGCAATTTACATTGTTGCCACTGCCAAAGTCAGTGTAATCACTACCAAATACATTGTATTTTCACGGCAATTTACATTGTGTTTTCGCTGTTAAAAAACACATTTGTTTTGCTAAATACAGTGTGTTGTCACTGCAATTTACATTGTCAGTAAATGTTAGTGATTTAAAATATACTTTGATTTCTTTGCTGTTATAAGAAACATACTTTATTCTCAATGACAATTAAAAAAAAACCATTGTGTTGTCACACAAAGATGGACATAAATAGTTGTCTTCAAGATATACGGTATTTGTCATTATTCCACGTTAATTTTATTCATATAGAGATTTAATATTCTTGTTTACATTAAGCATCCGAAAATTAAAATTTGTTTTAACGTTTCTTTTTCTAAATTCGATAAATGGGCATCTACAGATATACACACATATTAAATGTTACATAATTTGTACAAGTATCTTTTGAACAAAATTGCAAGCTTTGACCCTGCCTGATAAACACGTTAAATTAGCAATATGTTATTGACAGAAGCACTGAATAGTTTCTAACGTTTTTGTTTATTTTTGAATTATTATTTTATTATTATTTTTTTCATTTTAGTTTTCTTCTTGGATTTAAAGACATTTTATAAAAAAATGTAAATTCGTCTTTAATTGCGCAAAAACAGATTTTGATGGTCTTTTTGCTTCCTATATACCTCTAAAAAGCCATCAATAAACATTCTGCACAACATGATTTATTTATGCTTGATTGATTTGATAACCTAATTGAAGTGTTAAACTGAGAAACTTCCTCGGTTATACACGTGTTATGTTCATTGAGAGATTCATATCAAAGTACAGATTTGTCGATTTGTAAAGATTATAAACAAATTTTATCTGTAAATAACAAAAGTAACGGGATTTAAGTTGAATGTCTTGTGTTGTTTTTAATGCCAGGGTAAGTTTAAGTACGAAACTTCACGTACACGTGCACTGTCCTTTTTAGGTTTGTACGGTTGTTCGTTCATTGCTTCGTATAGAGCCTTTCATTTGATTTAGATTTGCAAAAATATTGACCACTCATTGTAAAACAAGTGGAATGGTTAGAAGGAACCAGCAGTACTTTAATCACAGACTTACGTAACATAAATGGACCGTCAATAGTTTTATAACTGTAGGAGTTTTATTAACAGTGGTTTAAATATGTCTTTTTTCTGTTTTATCTGGTTTGTTTGCCATTACTAAAGTAAAATGTTTCAGGTTTTTATTCCTTATTTTTAATTTTTTTTTTTTTTTTTTTTAAAAATTAAAGATTATTCCCATCAGGCCAAGACATACGCCTGTAAAATATAAAATAAGATCTAATTACATTCACCTTTGCAACATCTTCTGTATCAAAAGTACATGGTTTGGAATATTACACCCATGATAAAACACCACAATATATGTACATGTTATGTGTTAAACCATACATTTTAAATACAAATTTCCGTCTATCTCTATAAAAATACGAGAAATTTTTATCTAAACCGTGTTTTACAGTTTAATACACACAACGCATTCCTCTTAATGAAAGATATTTTGACTTCCAAATCTTATATTTGTTGCGTTTCTTGTTGAAAGGAATTTGCAGTCATTGGAATTTTAGGATAAAGATAAAATACACTACTCCATAATCGTCTTAAACAATAAACATACTTGATATAGGTAGTATACTGTTTTAATATTGTCCAAGCTGGCTGTGTGGTAAGACGTGGGGGATAATTACAAACTTATCAGTTTGAGTTTCATATTTTATTCCCTTTTTTCTCGGCCTCACTTCCTTAGTAGAAGTTGACTTGTATATCATATTTTGCCAGTTTGCAAAGTTTTAACTTTGTTTTTGGGATTGTGATATGGACAATGACTAGTATTGTTGTTTTATTTAAATATATATTTTATATTTTTTCTTATTTTTAATTTTTTATATAAATGCAGTGTATATATATATTTTCAACAAATATCCAATATTTATATGTCGTCCCCGTTTTTATTTCTTTAAATATATTTAATGTATTTTTTTTTCATCATTTTTACAATTTGTTTTTCTTATATACTTTTTTCAACAAAAACCAAGTTCAAGTATGCATTATCTGAACACGAAATTAAAACTAGGTCCAATATAATTATGTTGTATATGTAACAACTTTAGGATTTATTATCAGCTGACAACTGACTATACAGTTTAAAGTAAGTAAAACAACATTATAAACCATGTAATTATATATATATATATATTTCATGAAACTGTTATCACAGCAATGTATTCACTTTATAAGTTTACAGACGAAATCATGTATTGTATGTTTTATTTTTCACAATAACCGGAAATAGTAGTAAAAACACCACTGCGGTAGCTCAGTTGGTAGAGTGCTCGCTTCGTAAGTGGGGAGTTGTGGGTTTGATAACCGACCGGGTCTGACCCAAGATTTAAAAGTGGATAGTGACTGTTCTTTCGCCAAGCACTCGGCATAACGAAATGAAAGTCACGGTTCTTTTGGATGGGAACTTAAAATAAACGAGGTCCCGTATAACAGTAGGCATAGCACGATAAAGAACCCTGTTGTATAATGTCATAGCTAGCGAAGTCTCGATATAAGTGAAATTTTTCTAACCGGACGTTGAATACCATTAATTAACGCAACTTTTTGCCTACTAACAAACCTGAGATGCCTCTAGACCGTTATGTTCAGAAACCTCACTATTCAAACTCTTACATATAAACAACATTATATATATATATATATATATATATATATTAAAACGCATTTCTTTAGTTTGCAATGCAAATTTATAAGCACATTATACGACGATTACATAATTACATTTTAATATTTGGCTTTGAATCGGCGTTGTGTATAGAAGATCAACATTGATTCTTGACATTTTACTATAGGCGAGACGATAGGTTTCTTGAGACTAATCTTTTATTTCTTTATTATTTTTTTATGTTGAGACATACTTTCGGTTTTCTTGTTTTATGATATATGTGTTTTGTTTATATATTTTAATTTTTTTTATATTCAATCATTTGTGCATGTACAATTTGATTATATATATACGTAGCATGAGCTTTTTGAACTTGATAAAATTTAATTCAAGACAACAAATGAATAAAATTAAAATACAAGCGAAAAGAGAACAAAATTTACTATTAAGATCATTGAAAATGATTTTTGGATTTTATTAATACTTGTTTGACTCTGTTTTGTATCTTTATTAGATTATCTTCAACAAAGCCGATAAATACGTATAACTAAAACTGGTTTGGCTATTCAATTAAACGACTGCCTTGGTAGCTCAGTGATGTAGCGTTCATTTTGAGAACAGGAAGTCGCAGATTCGAACCCTGACCGGGTAATACAGGCATTACATTCAAAGATACTGCTCCCTGAACTGACGCTCTATATTAGGAAGATATAGTCTTGGGCGGTCCACATATGCCAGAATAAGGTTATTAGGAATGGGGGTGGTATGCTTGTCTAAGAAATACTAACTCGGTAAGGTAGCACCTTTACAAAATAAAATAAATCGTCGGTCTGAGTGCCCGGATGTACAAGACAGACCATAATACACTCGCAAAACTCACTCATAAACGAACTTGTTCGTAGATCAAACCTTTATGGTTAATATCCTTGATCTGGTCCATAGTAGATGTAAAATAGCTTATTTTAGAAATCAATTTTAGAAATTTTTGGGAAAGACTATATTAATTATGAACAACATCATATTTATCTTAATATATGTTCCTGCTGTGTAGATAATTAATCCCGGGATTAACCACAGTAATACAACACATCATATTTAGCTCAAAAGAAATGTTATTTTCAAAATTCGCTTACATTTCGACTGGTCAGTGATCATGAAGACGCAATTTGGCCTACATATCAAATATTAAAGATAAGAGAAACTTAATACAGCATGTTTGTTTTTGTATGTGATGCAGTTTTGATAGGAACTGCCCTCCTGGCTGTGTAGACAGAGATAACACTCTGGACATATCTAAAGAAATTACACATTACTTAGAGATAAATAGAGATTTAGAGCAATTGAATTTGTCAAACGAATTTATCGATTTTTACACAGTCAAGTCATCATTCAAAATATCCGCGATTTGGTAACACTGTTATATGCTGAAGCGATGTTAAACAATACCAAATGACCAATCTTAACTTACACCAGAAATAAAGAATACGTCATGAACGTGCTTAACGACTATAAAAAACCGAGTATAAAAATGAGTATTCTACATGGAATTTTTAATCCTGTAATAAAATTTATAAAACAATTTCGATGTCCTCAACTGTACAATAAAATCTGGTGACGTCAAAACCAAATTAAATTGCACTTAATGCATGTGGTGCCATTTTCGTCTAAAATAAATCTAGTTATATGGAAGTAAACAAGATTTTTAGTAACAAAAACAGTTGCTCTTAAGACCATTTGCGACTTAATGATGTCAAATGATTCAGAATTGTACTGAAAATATGAAGTTAAGTTGGTTAGGGAAACATTTTATTATTCAAAAACGCAAAATTAAAATCATTGAGTAACTATACTTGTCTATTAAATTGGCGATGAAAACTTCAGGGCAAATCTTTTGATTTATAACCTTCAATTCAGAGATCTTTTATTTAAAAATAACTTTAAAAACACTCACTCCTTAAACAAAATGGCATGATTTCGGTTTAACAAACGGCATTAAGACGATGAATGAGTACTAATTCTGCACTGTATCATGCATGTCAACAGATAAAGGTGATGACTTAGTTGATACGGAAGACATCAATTATTCATTACATTTTGGACATTAACCTTGTATGTACGTAGTTGCCATTGGTTTGATTACTTGTAAATATCAAAAGACAAAAACAGAAGTTCAATGTACGCATGTTTCTCTATGAAATCTTCAAGCTTAAACAAGTTTTAGATTTAAATTCAGTGTATATTGTATATTATGTAGTAAGCTTAATGTCAATTATACAATAAAATTTCATCATGAATCATAGTTTCAGATCGTAGTAACACAGGAAGATTTGTTACGTAAAACTAACTACATTCGGGCTACTTTAAAAATCTTTCTAAAATTTATATTTTTATTGTATGGTTCATGTTGTAGACGGGTAGATAAAAATAACTTGTTTACCTTTCAATCAAAAAAACTTATTTTTGACCCTTTTCGATTAAATAAACCCTTCTTTTCTTGGACTCGTCGGGTTATTGAAAGTCTCTTTTCTTGAGTGGAGTAATGGTGTTTTAAACCCCATCAAGATTCTTTCACTTATTTTGAGCCGGTTAGTTCTGGGATGGTGGAGGAAGGAGTGCCCGGAGAAAACAACCGACCTTCGGCAAACGAACTGACAAACTTTCTCACACTAGGATCTGTCCAGAGAGAGTCTTTTCTTGGACACTTTCGGATTATATATGGGAAAATAAATGAGAAGTCATTATTAAAAGAAATGGTTTCAGGACTGGATTATCGTCTTTATTACAGATGGAGATATCAAATCAATTATTGCAATAAAAAGCTAGTTCACAACAATTTAATAACAATAACGTCATTATTGTGACCATATCATTAATATAATAATAGTAAAAATTACAAAATAATTTTCTATTTCAGACTATATTCACTATATACATGTTATTTCAATTCAACATACTATCTTTGTTTTCAGATAATTTTCACTATATACGAAGTTTCATTTTTCCTTTTTAGACACTTTTCACTGTATACATGTGATTTTAATTCACCAAACTAATATTCCTTTACATGTTTTTTCACTTAAACTACTTTGTCCTTTGTAGGGTTGGGGCCTCTGTGGCCGAGTGGTCTAAAGTGCGCGCTTGCGGATCACAGTGCCTCTCACCGCCTAGGTTCGAATCCCACTGGGGACAGATCCTAGTGTGAAAAAGTTTGTCAGTTCGCTTGCCGAAGGTCGGTGGTTTTCTCCGGGCACTCTGGTTTCCTCTATCTATCCACTCCTTTGTAGTGTTTCCAGTAAATATTTTTCTTAGTTATAAACCTTAGACTTGACGTGTCTTAACTCAGCAATGTTGTTTAATTCTGATCAGTAATGTCTTTCAGCTGCATGCACATAATGAAGTTTAAAGGAAGTCTGTCTACCGCCATGAGACATTACAACGTTAAATTTGATGGCTTTAACGAATTTGCCTCAACCGATGTCATCTAGAGATGATATTCCCTTAAACACCAAACCTATCGAACATTAAGATTGTAGTGTTTAATTAAATAATGACCTTTCATTATTATTCGATTATGTTGTAAGTGTTTTTCTGTAACAAACTCGTGAACTACGTATGTGTTCTGATCATTGCAATACATGTATTAGTCAAGCAATAATTTGATGGTAATACACATATGTTCATTTAAATGACAAATGGAAAAACCATTACACAATATTTCATACTTTTATAATCAAACTCAAATACTACACAGGCAACGGCAGACTGTATAGTTTTGTTTTTTTTTTAAATTCTTGTCATTCGAATGTTATTTTTAGAGAATGTTGACCATACCTAGTCTATTTATATCTTTTTTTTTCTTCAACGGTTCCACTCCACCACCAAGGCAGCTCAATTGCGAATGTTGGAGGTCTGGGTTCGAACCTCGAACCGGTATGACCAAGACCCAAGACTTGTAAGTTGGTAATAACTGTTTTTCGCCAAGCACTCGGCATTAAGGAATAAAAGTCACGGGGTCCTTCGAAGGTGACCTTTAGTAGTAGGGTTTCTGCAGCGCGCAGCATTGTGACCTTACATTTGTCTTATATCCGTACTACCTTTAAAGCGATGTTTTTTGCCAAGGCAGACGTAGCACGTTAAAGAACACTTCCTGCACATTTCCCTGAGCACACTACAAAGGTCAAAATTTTGCAACTTCACCTGTAGCTGGTAACGTCTCGATATGTTCTTGGCTGAGACGTAAAACCCCCATGAAATCAATCAAATCAAAAAGTTTCCATATTCTGACTTTAATGAAACCTGTCTTGATATCACTTTTCTGATCTCCGAGGTTGTTGTCTTCATTCTAATGAAAGATGTTTATTTTCTTAATTATATATTCTGACTGTTTATTCTGTAACACACATTTGTTTAAAAAATCAAATTTAATTTTGTTTTTAAATAAACAATTTAAAAATATTAAATTTGTGTTACTTCGTGTGATTTAAACTAAATTGGTTGTTTTTGTTGACTTTTAAATACAAATCATAAATCATGCACAGAGTAAACAATCATGCCATTTTAATACAACGGAAAACTATCAGTTAAAATAAAATAAAAAAAATGCTTCGCGGACCATTTACCAGGAATCCGGAACACATTCTAACGCGGCTTATAAACGTCAATGCACAACAAAAACAATGCTGATTGCATTATCTTTGTTTAATTTGCCTTTGTTCAACTTCACTTTTTCAAGAACATCCATGCGAATTTTTACGTTAATCTGATAGTAGTTATGACTTAAAACATCTGTTGAAAATAGTCTAGCAATGCTGTCAAAATAAGAAAAAATACTTTGATTTTTTTTTACTTGGCAAAAACTTACGCAAACCAGTAACTCGACACCAAGAAGTAAATGACAAGGAAATAAAACGCATTTTAGGTAGTAAAATATTCAAAATTGGACAGGCAATGGAGGATATTTCCAGTTATAATACTGTTTTGGGGCCTAAACTATCCCACGTGTTTCATGTTCAGTGGTCAATTAATGTAGACATTTATGAAATTAAACACAACCCCTATATTACTACCAACAAAGAACCAATAGCTCTTGCATGTATAAATATAATGAATAGAGCAATAAATCAGTTCCTAATACCTTGGGAAATTTATCCTGAGAACTCCATTTCGTTAATTAATTCATCTCCTACAATATGACGGATAAATTTGCATCTTTTTACTAACATAAGATTAAAGTCTAACACATTTCCGTCTACTAATTTCCGGATTTTTATTATAAAATTATTTTTTTCGGATCTAGTTGGGGTTTTAGATTTATAGCACAGATATGATATAGAGAATACAACAGACAAAAGAGTTTGTCATAGTTTGAGACAAAATGAATAAATATTGCACAAGAATTCTGACAACTGTACTTCATACCCACGTCAAAAAAGTAACTGTAGACTTGCCTAACGGAATGATGGTCCTCAAATACAGACTATCAATATTGTTACATAATAAGTAATCTTTTCATCACCAAAAAAGGCACTAATAGAGAAATAAAAAAATATCTAAGAATGGGGCATAACACTTTCACATTGATTAAATGTCTTTTGCAAGAACTTATTTATTAAAAAAGGAATTAAAATGTCTGATGAAGCAGAATTTTAGATAATAATGACAATTAAATAGCTTATCCTCTCTGGTTTGATCGGCGATGTTTTTAGTTGGTCACTAGAGTACGTACCCCATAGCCCGAGCTAAGCAAAATTAGCAGTATTAAAACTGTTAAAAAAGTTTTTTTTAAAAGCTAAAGGATCTTTTTTAATTATTTATTTATTTATTTATTTATTTATTTATTTTAAAGATATTTCCGTATAAAAAAAAACTCCATTATAAATAGACCAAAAGACCCTTTTTCATTTTTTACTCATTAAAAATTATTCTGATATGTCATAACGGTAATCATGCAACCGAATTTCATAGGGTATAAAAACAATTTTACACGCGAAACGGTGTAATATGTTACACACATAAATAAAACGAAAATCTTATGGTATTATCTTGACATATAATTAAGCTTTACTTGTATAGTATAGTCAACCTATGCCAATGAAAATGTTTATTTTGCAATCAAGGCCATTACCTTGACCTCTGACCTCGGTGTCTTGTAGATGAAAATAAAATGTGGTTTAAAATACTATTTTATCTTTAACATTCTTAAGTTAATAATATCCATAAAACTGCTGATGTGGCTTTGAATTACAACTCCCTCACAATTTTATTATAAGAATCAAAATTAACATCATTATCCTTTTAAAATAAAAGATATGGCAATTCAGTACCACACAACAAATTATTCAAATGTTAAAGTATTGAACGCCATAGCTGTCTTATATGGTACAAAAAGGGTATATAAATTCATCACATCATGATATGATTTGCTTTTTGTTTTGATTTTACCATTGTATATTTTATTTTTATCATTATATGATATGGTTTTACCATTATATTATTTGGTGTAATTGAGTTTCACTATCATATGTTTTCACTTTATCATTATATGGTTATTTGGTTTAAAAGGCTGATCTATGCACTCAAACTAAAGAATGGAAGTTTTTTCCTGTTTTTGGAAATTATCTAAACCTCTTTTCATTATTATTTTAAAAGCAAAAGAAGGTAAACATTTTTTTGTAAAATTTTATCACATCGCCTTTTTTATTCGTGGTCAAAATAATTGTCTTTGTTACTACAAATATAATATTTTTAAACAGTTAATCACGTGATATTTCTTCATTTTTTCATGCTGTTATTTTATAAAATATCAAAATATTTTTTTTAGATAAAAATCAAACGTTGCTATAAAAGCTATTTTTTGTAATTTTTCTCTCCTAATTTTGAATTAGGATTTTTGTTACAATGCTAGCTTATTAGTTGTTTCTTCAAATTGAATTTCTCAAATTAATTTTTAAACGACACTTTGAACACTTGTGTATTAACATTGTGCATTGGAAACAGATAAATTAATTTGTAGAGAAAAGGGATTATTTTATATTTAACTCGAAGTTCATCTTGTGTACTGTAAAAATGTTTTCCAATGATAACACTCCCTATAATTAAAAATCAAGCAGATTATTTTTTAATCATCATTAACCAGCCGAAAACAAAAAAAAAAAAAAAAAAAAAACAAAAAAAAAAAAAAAAGAAAAAAAAAACAAAAAAAACATTGTTTAATCAAATCATTAATTATCTTTTTCATTAACTGTAAAATCAGAAATTCCACTATTACATCATCAAATAGTGTGATGGCTAAATGTGTCGTTTTTCTGATTTCTCTATTTTTCACGTCTACTTCTAAAGGTTTTACTGAAAAGAAATATGTGTTTGTTGAACAAAATTTGATAGAAAACCCTTCTAATTTACCCACCCACATTTCACATATAACTGATGTACACATCATAATCAAGACAATAGCATTTATTCGTTGTCATTTTTCATGATCGATTTATATTGATATGTTGCGATTTTTTTCTTATCAATTTTCATATTTTTTTTTAAAAATCTAGTCATAAACAAAGAAAGAAACTTTGATCTCCTAGGACTTTAGACTGAGTTAGTTCAATTTTTCAGCTTTTAGACTTTTAGGCATCGAGTGTTCTTCCGTTTGCTTCTCGTAACTATTGTGTCTTTGCTTTACAGTAAATACGGTATAAAAGTGCTTGTTTCCACTATGGAAAGCAAGCTGCTTACAAATAGACCATTGACGGATGAATATTGCAAACCTAGGTTTATTGCGGCCCTCATAAAGTATTATGGGCTTTATTACAATGTTGTTACAAGTATGAATTACTGTATCCAAACTTATACTGGATTTATTTGCCCGTCCCATTGGTTCATGCTTTAACAGTTTATTAGCACGTGGCGGGTGTAGCAAGCCGGGAAGAAGGTGCTTGCCCTTTCCGGAGAATCAGGCTTCACTTTCCAGATTGATGTGCGGGTGTTTGACTTAATAAGCCAGTTTTCGAAGTTTTTCTTTGCTTTTGGGATTGTAATTTGGACATGTAGCGGTGTGTTTGTGTTAGATTTGCTGGAGTTAGTTTATGAAGAATACATTTTTTCGCTGTCACTTATCTTTAAAGATATCGTTACAAGTAAAATAG
The DNA here is from genome assembly GCA_029721355.1 of Tegillarca granosa. Lineage (NCBI taxonomy): Eukaryota > Metazoa > Mollusca > Bivalvia > Arcoida > Arcidae > Tegillarca > Tegillarca granosa. Next base: position 809,656 of record CM056609.1, read on the forward strand.
TATTTTCTTTTGACTACTCATTTATTTACTCTGTTTTATAGTTTCTAGTGACGCCTAAAAATATTTGAATCTCTTTGGAAATGCCTACATTGTATTTAGATATGATAAACGGCTAAGGATATACAATGTAGTTTTAATGATAAATTAGAAGAAACAATTTCTTTCTAAAGGCTATTATTTCATCACGGAAGTGCTACTCTGTACTGTTTGTAATGGATATAAGCCGAAAATAGTCCAGTACGCAAACTTTTGGACTGGTTTAGGCGCGAAACACCGTAGCCAGTTCAATATTTTATAAACTAGGATGATACCTTACTTAAAACATTGCTTTTATAAAGAAATAAAATATGATAAGTTTAATAAAGTTTTAGATATAACTCAACAAGTATGTCATTTGTCATCGCTGTACGAAAAAGAAAAACAAATGTTTTTGGGAACCCCTAGACTAACTCTAGAATAGAGTGTAAGATAGAGGTTAGAGTTGTTCATTTGACTTTTAACGCACTTTTTATGAAATTTAGTCAGTTCAGTTCGCATTAGTGAACGCATGTATGAGGATAGATTCCGAGAGTGAAAATAAAATTTCAAAACCAAGAATTTGTTGATCAATGATTTAACGGATTCAAATTCAATAGAAATGGATTGCAAGCTGATTGGATAACAATTAATTTTTTGATAATTTTAAAATCCAGGAAGTTTTGAAACAAAGTTCGATATTTGACATTTGACTTAAAATGACATAAAAATCTATTGGATAATTCTATACCGGAAAACACGGAAAACAAATCATCAAGATCGTCTGGCATCAAGAAAATCTGTTAAATGCGTGAAAATTTGACAGGGATATTAAGGCTAAAAATTCTGACATTTCAATTATGGATAAAGATTTATCAGAATGCCAAACGAAGAACTGAACAATGCGCTTAGTTACTTTATAGAAGAAGTCAGAAATAAGTCCGGTAAAGAATATGTTTTCTAATACACTGTATGAACTCTTAATATCTATCCAACCTCATTGGCGACGAAACAGGAAATAAATGAGTTTTTGTATGACAAAGATATTATTCGTTGCGTTGCTGTTTGGACGCAAAATGAAGGAATTGTCACGTTAGGGAATCGGATTGCAGAAGAAAAAAGCTTATATAATAAACATTGCGGAGGGAAATATATTATGGGAAAAATATTATGGCGTCTGACAATTAAAACAGCTATTTAAAATTTGTAAAGAAGCAATATTTATTGGTTGTTATACAAAATCATTCATTATGACCAAATGTAGCACTGATGCTTTACATGGGCAATTTATTTCGGAGAAAAACAGACATTGATCTACTTAAGTTAAAATTACAAACAGTAAAAATGAGTGACGTTGTACAAAGTTAAACAAGAGAGCCATGGGCCTTAATACTCACCTGAGAATATGTTCGACCTGAAGATATATCCAAAATCATTTGCAAAAATTCATACAATATTTTAATATATATGCTTATACAAAAAGTTGAATGTTTTCAAGATATTTAACAATTTCAGTCTTCTTATGTATCTATGACCTTGGCCTTTGAACATAAGACCATGAATCATATATCTGAATGATCGCCATATCAGTTCCTACAATATTCTAATAAACATGCCTATACAAAAAAAGTTAATAGTTTCCAAGATAATTAACAATTTCAGTTTTCTTATGCAGCTATGATATTGGCCTTTGAATGTATGACCTTGAGCCATATATCAAAATGATTTTTATATCAATACCTACAGCATTCTAAAATATATGCCTATGCAAAAATTAATAGTTTTTATGATAATTAACAATTTTTGTCTTCTTATGCTTCTATGACCTTGACCTTTGAACATGCGACCTTGAATCATATATCAGAAGGATTGCCATATCAAATCCTACAATATTTAAATATACATACCTATACAAAAAGTAAATAGTTTTCAAGATAATTAACATTTAAGTCTTCTTATGTAGCTATGACCTTGACCTTTGAACATATGACTTTGAGTCATATATTAAAATGATTGTCATGTCAATACCTACAATATTCTAATATACATGCCTATACAAAAAGTTTATAGCTTTTAAGCTTATGCACAATTTTAGTATTTATAAGCAAAAAATAACATTTCGGGGCAACAACTCCTACATGGAATAACATACAGTCACGAAACTTTGTACCTTGTTAAAAACATTTCAACAATGATTTAATATTATATATCTCTTATATTTTGAAGAAAATAGCCTGAAACTGCAATAATTAAAAACTAGGTCATGAACTTGATCTTTGACTTCATTTTAAAGGTTATTGTAACAATATACATGTCGTTATAGAAATTTCAAAAATTTGGAAAGTTTTATAAATCTTTAGTTCTAGATAATTCGGACAAAGGTCATTAGTTATCTTGTAATGTATCAATTATTGCACATCAAGCTTTAAGTGGTATAGTTGAATACCTCATGCTGCTTTAACAACCATTTACTATATGGCGTTTAACGTACAGCAGATTTTGATTAGATAATCTGGGATAATACATATAGCCGGCCAGTGTATAATCTCAGTTGATCTTAATTACATTAATTGATACATAGAATAACTTGACCAATACATGATTTCTTCGAAACTCTATTATCGCTTGTGTGATGTCCATAAAAGGCATACAGATACGTATAGCTGATATGCCTTCACATGCATACAAACATACATAAATACTCAGGACAATCAATTCAAAAAGAAAGGGAGAGCAAACAAGACAGAAGCTCGGAAGGATGTAGGAGCCTTCCAAGAAGCTGCGGCGACGCAGTATGTTCTCCTCCTTCATATCACCACACCATACACCACAGGCAGATACCAGCACCCTTAATATATGGAATAAAAGTTATTGAAACTTTACTATGGAGTTCCAGTCTATTCATTTACCCTTACGGAGTTGTGTTACCACCCATTGTGTTACATTATTTCAAGAAAAAAATCAAAACTGAAAACTCCATGTCATTAACTTCTGATTTAGATAAGAATTCAAATTTAACGTAAAAAACGCGTAACCTTATTTTTGACAAAATTTCACAAAAGGAACAAAACCCTACAAAAGCCATATATCACATCAGATTTTTTCTGCCATCATCGCTTTCGGCGAAGAATATTTTGAAAGTTTTTTGGACCCCTAGGTCACCATGACCTAGTTTTGGGAGCCATGACAACGTCACGAACAAATCTGAAGTTTAAGCCGCGGACGACAACGATGACGACGACAGACAAATTTCTGTCAGAAAAGCTAAAAACAAAGTGTGAAGTAGTTCAAAGTGCATATTGGACTATTTCCATAAAAATGCACATAAACCTTTTGAACAATAATTTCACTTAATATTCGCGTTTGACCGTTTGTTTTCGTTTCTAGTTTGCGATTTGGCTCCGGATATTAACGTTCGTTTAGGTCGGTTTGATTTCAATTGTTTAATTATATTTAGTTTTGGTGTTAGTAACATTGAATTGCTGATGTTTTATTCTTCATTTTTCCCATAATATTGAAAATAGTCTGTTATTTTTATTTTTATTAGACTGTTTTCAAAATAAATTTGATTTCTAACACCGGACCAGGTAATGGAAGGCCGGATAAATAATATTCAGCCGGTTGTAAATTGACCATTTGATAAATTATACAAGGAATAGTAAAAACTGACAAAATAAAAATTGAAATGCAAGACTTTGTGTTTTAAACTTGATCACGATAACTTGAAAATGATCATGTTGAACAGTCGAACAAACAGTATTCTAATGAAATTTGGACTGAATGGTACTAAAATTAAATCTCTTAGCTGAGAAAATTTCATTATATTGTGGTAACTATATCGTTATAAAACTGTGATTATGAGCTTGTTACAATCAATGACGTCAAACGGTGGTTATATTACTGCAAGTGTTTTGAAACACAATTATATAAACGAATAAGAATCATATTAATTCTCACTAAATTGAAATAAAAAGATGTTATTTTTCCTTTGGGTGATAAGTTAGTCGATTCATGCTGATAAATGAAATGAAACATTTTAAGTTTTCACTCGAAATATAATCATTATTTTATAATTTTTGTAAACTTGATTTTATTATATCAGGATGTCACTTTTTCCCATACTTTAATTACTCCGGTTTTCTTCCCCGATCATCCGGATATAAGTGAATATCTGCGGTGTAAACGACTTATGAATTGTATGATATGTTACATACGTTGCCATATAAATATAAAAAATTTATAACAAAAAATTTAGAGAAAGAATAGCAAGAGGCTCATTTGGGCCTTATTGCTCAATTGGCAGTCAAGTTGCATCTCATTTTATAGCAACACTAGCCATCTTCTATGCCACAAGAAACTGATATTTTATAACTTAAACTACTCCACCTAAAGACCTTCCATGCGAAATAGTTCTATTTGGCCCAGCTGTTTAAGAGTAGAACATTTTCAAAGAATAGCAGCTTATTTGCATATTCCGCTAATTGTAAGCTAATTTGAATGTGAGGGAACACCTTGTTACAGATGTAAAATGGCTACCTTTCTACTTTATATATAAAAATGAACTAAATCGGTTGATAATTAAACCGGTAATGACCATTTAGCACTTTTTTCTATTTAGAGCAACGGCGTCCATCTTGAACGTCACAAGAATTTGATTTGTAAAAACTTGTAAATACTCCATCTAGGGACCTTTGACACCAAATTTTTTCCGTTTGGCTCAGTAGTTTCAGAAAAAAAAATTCTCAAAAATTAGCTTTTGATAGCAGCTTATTTGCATATTCCGCTGATAATGACCCAATAAAAAATTTCGGAAAAAACCCGTTACATATCTTAAAAGGCTATACATCTGCTTTTGAGATATCAATTTTGAACTAAATCGATTGAAAAATAAGGAACTGTCGGCCATTTAATTTTGCTATTTATAGTAACGGCAACCATCTTGGATGCCACAGGAAGTTGATTGGTGCAAACTTTATTCTGCACCACCTGGGGACCGTCTACATCAAATTTAGTTCAAATAGGTTCAGTAGTTTCAGGGGAGAAGAAAAAAGTTACGCACGTACGCATGCTTTACCATATCATACGCTCAGCTGGCTTTCGCCAGTTGAGTTGAAAACATCGCAAATAGTTATTCAATTTTAAAAAAGCAAATTTATCGATATTTGCTAATTATTACTGCAAGTTTTGTACTTAAATATCTAACAAAAATACCTGTTAAATTTTGATGCGCGATATGTGAACATTTTTGAATGTCGTTTCTCATCAGTGATACTAGGAGCGGAAAAGTTGGTGGATGAAATATACAATAATTATAAAGTTATCGTAATGCAACAAAATTTCAAGTGCTCGACATACTTAATTACTAAGTTATGCTATTACATAAGTATTACTTTATCTTATATTCCTTTGTATTTGTTTAGTCTTTATTGCAAAACTGTAAGAGATCAATTACCTTTGCAATAAGCGTAAACATTTTGTATTGTTTTTAATTTTATAAGATATGGTTCAATGAACGGCACATTTTGTTCTTCTAACAAGTTTTGATTGCTTGTTTTGGAATTAAAATGAATTGATGAAGATGAAATGGTGTGTTTTATTAAAATTTTATATTTCCTCTTAACTTTCTCAATAAACAATTGTTATAAAACTGTTGTCACAAAGTGGAACAGTTGTATTGCTCTATTAACAAAATTAATCACTTACATTTATAGCTGCCGGCATCAGGTTGATAAAATATTACTTTGTGTTATGTTTAGAGTTACATTAACGTTTGGATAGAACAAATTATACAAGTTTGTAGTTGTGATAATATATACAAGTATTTTAAGAACATGAACCATATCTAACGCAAAACCAAGAACCCGGGTTGCTGAAAAATGGCAAATATAATAATAATAATAATAATAATAATAATAATAATAATAATAATAATAATAATAAATTAATAAATTATTCACACATACACGCATCAAAGACTAGGTTCAAATCCTAGTCGACGGTAATCCAGTTTAGGAAAGCTACCTTATCGGTTATTTTTCCGGGTTCATTTACTTTCTTTATCAGTACAGAACCAAACAGCCTCTAATACAAAAGCAAAGAAACGTGTACTTTGGCGTGAAACACTGTTTCTTTACAGAAACGTGTACTTTGGCGTGAAACACTGTTTCTTTACAGAAACGTGTACTTTGGCGTGAAACACTGTTTCTTTACATCGTGCTACATCTAAAATTGACTTGCACTATAAAGTATCAAAGTTAATTTGACATCTATGTCTTTAATAGCCGAGTCTTCTTATCTAGAAGATTTGAATCCCACTCGGGCAAATTATTCAACTTCAATTGTCACTTTCAAGGCATAAATTTTCATATAAAGAAGATGTTTTTTGACAATTTCACATTTGACAACTATTAACACATTTCCAATCAAACAAAAAAGAGTAAGCTGTTTGGTTCACATGATTAGCTTTTCTTCTGTTCCGTCAACTTTATTTTTATTTTGATAATACTATATTTACATTTTACAATAAAGTCGATTTTTTGTTGTAAAATACCATAAGACATGTTTAAAGGATATTTACATAAGAATTCAGTTTCTGTAAACCCTTGTGTATCCAGATCAGTTGACATTTATACGTGTTATCAGCCTCGGATTATAAAGAACTTTTTATCGAATGTTACATTTTACATCTAATTACACAAGTAAACAATATTCTGTCTCGTCTGTTGTTAAAGTTCTCGTTTGTATTTCAATAAAATTAGAATAGTAAAAAAACCATTACAACATAGCAACAAAACTGCAATTTGATGTTTATTGTTTAATAAAGGCGGACTCGTAGAAGACGACCCACGGATACAAAACGGCAGACAACAGATGTTAGCAATTAATCTGCATGAGCAAACATATGAAATAATACTGATTGTTCGTTGTTTAGTAAAATCAGATGTGTTTTGGATGTGCGTTTTAATGGTATCAGGATACAAACAGCAATCCAAATGGATCTTTTGGGTCATCTAAGGAGAGAAGGAACATACTGTAATGTTTAACATTTCCATATTTAGTACGGCTTGATGCTTTCAATCGTCTAGGTCAGTTTAATGTTTCTGTATTTAGAATAACATTGACTTTGGAAAAAATCTAGGTTAACATTTGTTAACTAAGTTTAAAAAAAAAGCTTATTTTATCAATGTTATTATTATTATTTATTTTTATTATTTATTTATTTATTTTTATAACCAAAGATCTGAAAAAAGGACAAAGGTAAACCACCTTTATGAACTTCATTATCATTAATGATATATATGAAGTTTTACGTTTCGTTTTGCTTGTGGCGTTATATCTGTAAACGTTTACACTGTAGGTCGTTTTCAGTTTTAACCAATGTACTACTTACCTTACTTGGTAAACAAATGATTAACTTGTATTTCAAATAAACGTTAAAGCTGTCGTTTTTGAATTCATCAAAAGATGATGATATAAAAACTGAAGAATTATTAAAACCATGCAGTGCCAATAAACTATGACATATCACTCTAGCTGGACCTCGGTGGCCGAGTGGTCTAAAGCGCGCGCTTACGAATCACAGCGCCTCTTTGATTTAAATCAAGTGGGTTGGACTAGATTCCCACTCGAGACAGATCCTAGTGTGAGAAAGTTTATCAGTTCGCTTACCGAAGGTTGTTGGTTTTCTCCGGGTACTCCGGTTTCCTTCACCATTCCAGAATTGACCGCTTTGAAATAAATGAAAAAATCTTTAACTTGGGCGTAAAACACCATTACTCCACTCCACTCTAGCTGATTAAAACTTCTCCTTTTATACAGGTGAATAAGGATTCAAAACAAAGAAAAAGTTGGAGTCTCCAACAGAAATAATTTCACAGCTCTTTATATAGTGTTCACTGTTTTGGTTTTGTTTTCTCTTGTATTTTTCCTTTGTCTTAGTTAACTGTTTCTGTAATTATCTTTTTATCTATTTCTATAAAATAAAAAATACAAAACAAGTTTTTGACAATACCAAACAACAAACAAACAAATAAAAAAAATAAACAAACACCAAGAAGGACAATACCAAACAACAAACAAACAAACAAAAAAGTGGCACAAACACCAAGAAGGACAATACCAAACAACAAACAAACAAAAAAAAAAACACCAAGAAGGACAATACCAAACAACAAACAAACAAACAAAAAATAAACAAACACCAAGAGGGACAATACCAAACAACAAACAAACAAATAAAAAAATAAACAAACACCAAGAAGGACAATATCAAACCAACCAACAAACAAATAAAAAAATAAACAAACACCAAGAAGGACAATATCAGACCAACCAACAAACAAATAAAAAAAATAAACAAACACCAAGAAGGACAATATCAAACCAACCAACAAACAAATAAAAAAAATAAACAAACACCAAGAAGGACAATATCAAACCAACCAACAAACAAACAAAAAAATAAACAAACACCAAGAAGGACAATATCAAACCAACCAACAAACAAACAAAAAAATAAACAAACACCAAGAAGGACAATACCAAACCAACCAACAAACAAACAAAAAAATAAACAACCACCAAGAAGGACAATACCAAACCAACCAACAAACAAACAAAAAAATAAATAAACACCAAGAAGGACAATACCAAACCAACCAACCAACAAATAAAAAAGTGGCTCAAACACCAAGAAGGACAATACCAAACCAACCAACAAAAAAACAAAAAAATAAATAAACACCAAGAAGGACAATACCAAACCAACCAACAAACAAACAAAAAAATAAACAACCACCAAGAAGGACAATACCAAACCAACCAACAAACAAACAAAAAAATAAATAAACACCAAGAAGGACAATACCAAACCAACCAACCAACAAATAAAAAAGTGGCTCAAACACCAAGAAGGACAATACCAAACCAACCAACAAACAAACAAAAAAAATAAACAAACACCAAGAAGACAATACCAAACCAACCAACAAACAAACAAAAAAATAAATAAACACCAAGAAGGACAATACCAAACCAACCAACCAACAAATAAAAAAGTGGCTCAAACACCAAGAAGGACAATACCAAACCAACCAACCAACAAACAAAAAAGTGGGACTACTGATTTTATAACTTTATACATCTATAATGTCAAGAAGTCTTATTATAACACCATAAAGGAGTCCTTATTAAATCATTTATACTTTTTATGTATCAAACTTTTCGGTCTTAGTGTCACTGATGAGGAATGAATTTCCGAAATGTGCACATCTGGCACATCAAAATTTAACTGGTATTTGTATTATATATTTATAACAAATGATTTCGTGTTAATCTGAATGATTTCTTCACTTAAGTTTCAATTTTATGAAAACGATATAAACATTCAGAAATAAAATAAAGATTCGTATAAAATTTTGAATTCAGTTAAATTTTTTGCCAATTAGATTATAGAAGTGTTTTACGTTTGGTGTTTTAAAGTAAATTTGATTTTACAAATTTAATACAGTTTAAAACTTTTGACCTTTAATGGTTTTTTTTTTCAATTCTCCGCTCTAGTTTTAGATCATCAATGATCAATTACATCAAAACCATAAAATGATTGACAAGAGAGCCAAAATTTCTAGTAATGTTTATCACAAAACTGTCACCTTGACAACGGTTTCTCATTATTTATTGTAGGCAGTTTCAGCTTGTAAAATAGGTTTCTAAAATATTGACATACACAAAATTAAACTTCTAAGTAAAGTTATGTACATTTTACGCCTCAATACCATCATGTCATAAGAGTTGACGTAAAAAATTATCATAACTTTTTTTTTGTTTTTGTTTTGGATAAAAGAAATGCTCTTAGCAATAGCAATAACCATTTCAATCAAAAACACAAAAAGGCTGACATTGCATATTATTTATTTATTTCAAGGATTCTGTTAAGGTAAAAACTTTGGTGTCTTTTTTGTATAAAAAAAAATTGGCTATCAGTGACGTCATGTCATCATGGACGATTTCTACACATTAGGGTCGTAGATATGCATTTTTGATACTTGCTGCGATTTAAAAAAAATTGAATACGCCGATTTCTTGTTTAAACATTAGATAGATTATGTGAAATGCAATACATATATTTTAATTTTAATTTTTAATTTTTATTTTTATTTATTTATTTTTTATTTTGACAAAACGAAAAAAATAAGACATTTTATACATGAAACATTATTCGCTATGCAAATTATGCGGTGTGCAAAACGCCAAATTCTTTCATTTTATGAACAAAAACTAGATTTTTTAGTTTTTTAGTTTTAGTGTTTAGCTAAGAAAATTCATTTGTGTGATGAAGCTTTTTGACACGTTACAGAGGTGTGTGTGTGTGTGTGTGTGTGTGTGCGAATATATAATCAATTCAATTACACAATCTTGAGATTAGAATCCTTTGACCTGACATGTTGGTTTTAATTCCCTGCCATGTTATTATTTCCTTTTACAGTTAGATTTATTTCTCTTACAAAACAAATTATCAATAACATCTAGAGTCATATAGAGGTTACCATGGATACAAGGATGTATCCAACACGCTTTATCACGAAAATGTCAGCTTGATCAACTGTTTATAATTATTCTTTGTTGGAGGTAGAAATTTCTGTCTGTTTTCTTGTATTTGTCGATGTAATTAATTTCCAAAATTGTGACGTCTTCAAGAATTTATAAACCCTTATAATGCTCAATATGATTTTTTTCATTAAATGTGACATTCAAAATATCATTTACAGGATTGCTAGTTGACTTTAATTAAACTGATTAATCTAGTGATGCAGTTTTCTTTCAAGGCCAAATTCAAACCTCTGTTTATTTTTCGTTCAAATTAAGTTCAATTAAATTGATATTCTTTTCCGCCATAAATTTTATTATGATCAGGGATGTAAATGACATGTAAAGATTTATCATTTATTTTAAAGAATAAAATCAAGTTTTTTGCAACCATCAGCTCTTCTTATAGACCGTAACATTTCATCTAACGCTGAAGTTATGAGGCGTGTATCAAAATAATCCAGATGTGTAATAAATCATGAGATGTTCAAATTAAAACTTTAAGTGAGTTCAAGCAATTATAAAAAGTTGACGCACCTGTCAAAAACAGTTTTCAAAAAAAAAAATAAATAAATAAATAAACAAAACTACTAACATAGCCAGTCGGTATAGTATAATTACAATCCTCAGTTGCATTAAACGTTGTAAACAAAGAAATGAAAAAAATAGCTGTAAATCTCCAATAGAAACAGCAGTTAATTTTGATGTGCCATTTGTGCACATTTCTGTAAAAAGTCATTCCTAATCAGTGACACTAGAGTCCGAAAAAAAAAAATTTAAAAAAAATGAAAATTAATAAATACGAAATTCAATATTTAATATTTATGTGGATCCAAATCAAATTAAGGAATGCTTTACATGAGGAAACAAATCTTAGTTTTAAACTTGTTTTAAAAATTTACACGACTGTAAAGAGAGTAATATATGATTACTAAGATAATTGTTTTGTCATAAATCATGGCAGATGAACTTAAAAAAAACATTTGTATTCGTACAAGTCATAAATATAAAAAACATAAAAAGCAGAGGAAATTGGCAAAGCAAAGGCTATCTATATCAAAATTTGTTGTAACATTTATATGTTAGTGCACTTGTACGAAATAAAGCAATCATGTTCTTTTTCATATACCATCAACATAAATGAAAACGAATAAAATACAACACAAAAAAGAAACCAAAACGCAACAAAACACGGAGAATTAACATTACTAAACAACAAAAGACAACACTATAAAGTACCACTTCGAAATAACAATACAGTATTTTAATAATCAACATCGCAAACCACACATCATGCCAGTAATACGACGATGAAAATAACATATTAAAACTCACAACAACAGAACAAATCACTAAAATAAGATGCACAATTGATAAAGCACAAACATAAACACATTAGGTAACATAACACGCTTTGAAAACAACACAACACAACGCTCAAACAAAATAACACTAAAAATTTAAAAAAACCCCATCAAAATCACAACACAATGCATACAAATCGCTCAAACAAAGTAACACTAAAAATTACAAAAAAAAAACAAAAACACAACAAAACAAGAAACACATAAATGTTAACAGAAACAAAAAAAAATTACATGTATTAAAATGAAAAAAGAAGAAATTATCGGTTTGATATAGTCATCTGGGAATGTTTTTGATTTTTTTTTTGTTATCAAGTCACTTGTTCATAATTAAGAACCTTTTTCATATCTTTGGTAATACAGTTTATTTCAACAAATTGCAGTATTTACTAAACATACAATGATAATTTTTTTTTAAATTATGTATTGGAGAATTTCTATTTTCTCACAGATTTAAGAAAATTTTGAAATTCATCATTATTTGTCGTTTAGATATCTTGCATTGGTTTAGTTCTACTTTGCTCACAATATGTTGTAATTTATTCAATACATAACAGAATTCAGATTTACTAGATAAACGAAAACCGATAAGGTCATGAAGAAATTGATAAATTATTTTACATATTTAAAAAAATCGAAATTTTAACAATAAAAAACCACTGTTTACTATAAACAGATGTTGTAATCGTGATTTAAAACACGATATATATTTTATATTGACTGAAAATCTACAAAATAATGATAAACAACCGGATGTAATTTTCTGTAAAAAAGACTTATTACGAAATGCATGACAGAATTAGTTCTGAAACAAGAGCTTGAGATTTTTCTAGATTGTGTTTTTTTTGTCCACTTGAAGAACCAGGAACTTTTATACAACTTGAAATCTTTGAATTTGTGAACAAAATTTGAAAGACATAAAATTATAACACTATTATATAGATTTTACACGAACACTAGATGGATTGCCAAAGGATGGCGTTAGAAAATGATTTGCAGGTGATTCTGATCTCGGTTTCAGAGTTGTCGAAAGCTTACGGACATTGCCGAGTTCTTTTTATTGCCGAGGTTTGAATCTTATGTCGGCAAACGCTAGTGGGAAGATGTTTGTCACTTTGATTTCAGAAGGTTGGCGGTTTTCTCTAGGTACTCTGGTTTACTCCACCATTCATGAATTGATCATTTAGATATAAGGAAAAGAAGTTTTTCTGAGAAGGAAATACATTACCCTATTACTAACCTAATATGGGATTTAAATGGTATATAGGATATACTATTTGATAATAATAATAATAATAATAATAATAATAATAATAATAATAATAATAATAATAATAATAAATAATGATGATGATGATGATGATAATAATAATAATAATAATAATAATAATAATAATGATAATAATAATTAAAACAATAACAGCAACAACAACAATAATAATAATAATTATTATTATTATAAAAATGCGACAAGAAAACTGCACGCAAAAAATGAATGAAAATAATCTCAAGGACAAGTAAAATTAAAAACATTTTGCGACAACTGACTATGAATTATTTAGAGAGCAGGTGGGTTGATGCTGGATTCTTTTATAATACAACAACTGAATAATGGTTTATCGCTAAAACTGCTTAATTATCATGATGCTGACAGAAATGGACACACGATTTATAATTAAGACGACAAAATGAACAATCTGTCACCAAGTTAATGTCATTTTGTCGTAATTTAGCGGTCATTCTTTTCGACTGACTTGAGTATAATCTAGAATCGAAGGGTTTTTCTACAGCATAATAAGGTGTTAAACAATCAAAGTGACACTTAACGTAAATCAAATCTATTATCCCCACATAAATACAATATTAGTGGAATTGTTAAAATAAATATCCTCGTTAAGTTCCAGTTTTTCCCTCCAATGATGCTGTTTAATACGTACTTAAGGAAGAGATAAAATAACGAGGTTTTATTTCCGGTCAAGAAAATTTTATTCATTTGAGGTGGTCAGTTTAGAAAAGTAGAGAAACAAGTTGTAATTGTTGTAATGTTGTTTAACGTCGCATCAGGAATCTTTCAGCCATTCTCGACGATAGCAATGTAATTGTTCTGTAAGGATTCATTTAAGAAAAACCTTCGCGTATGAGTGAGTTGTGAAAGTGTTTTTATAAACTACCTAGTACTAGCGCGCACTCAAGATGACTTTCTGATAAGGTGCTAGCTCACTGAGTCAGTAAGCCGCAGATAAGCATATCAGTCACCCGGTTCATTATCCTGGCACCAAGTGAACCTCTTTCCTCTTAATGCCGAGCGCCAGACGAGAAACCATTACTTCAATTCTAAAAGTCCTATCTATGACCCGGCTATGGTGCTAACCCTTGACTTCTCGACAGCTCTCGAGGCGGACAATCCATCACTGAGCCACTGAGGCTTTGACAAAACAAGTGTTGTCAAAGAAAATAATCGTAGGTAAACGGCTTAACAAACACAATAATCTACCCGAATTAAACTTGAACCTTAAATCAAAAACGTTACCTGATCTTTGTAACACTTGACAACAGCATATCTATTATTTAAGAGTGATAAAAAAATCAATTTCTTGGCATCGTCTTAAAGTAAAAATATTTTGTTTACTTATCATTATTTCTGAATTATTCCGAAGGTTAAAGCGTCTTATTTTAGAGTTGAAAAGTTTAAGTTGATGTTAAAACACATGGTGTCTGTATTTTAATACAAAAGAAACCTTCAACATTAATCTTTGTTACGATTATATAAAATGTACTTTTAACACTTTTTTTTATAAAATCAATTGTTTAATAACGTTTTGATATTTTTTTATCTAACATCTTAAATCTTGTATAAAAACATTATTTTTGATTTTTTGTTAAATAATAAATAATTTTTAATGATAATTGCTTATACAGTATATATTGAAGTTTACTTTGATGTTTTTGTTGATAAGTAGTTTTTCTGTTGCCATGACAACTGTTAAATTTATTTAAAGTAAGAATAGATATTTAATTCAGGTGACGTTATTTTAATTTGTATAGTAGTATATTAGTTTGATATATAAAGGGAGAGTTGAAATGTTCTATTACTTATCGTAAACAAGGTTAAATAGAGATTTTGTGTGGGACAGACACACAGACAGAAAATCTTAAAAACTTTGTGTCTGACAGATAGACAGACAGAACATTTTAGAAACTTTGTGTCTGACAGAACATTTTAGAAACTTTGTGTCTGACAGACAAAACATTTTAGAAACTTTGTGTATACACACAGACAGACAGAACATTTTAGAAACATTGTGTCTGACAGACAGACAGAACATTTTAGAAACTTTGTGTCTGACAGACAGTTTTAATTGAGTTTTTATCTTAACAATGTATTGTTTTTTATGCATGTCAATGTGTGCACACTTTTTAATAATGCGCGTAGGTTATTCCTTATAATTATATTTTAAACACTTTAAACTAAAGCATAAAACAATGTTTTGTTTCATTTTTCTTGGTTTTTTATAATCAAAATAAAATTTCCTCCACGTTCGAAGTATCGTCAACAAACAATTCCATCCATTGAAATTGAAATATTCAAAGTCAAACAATTCACGTTTAGCGTTGCTATGGTTGCATAGTTTATTGGAGTATAACGTGAAAAACGATCACGTGAGTTTACGTCAATTTTGTATTGCATTTTGTTTTAACTAAATTAAGAAATAAAATTATTTAATGACAAAAGAAAACGAAAGCTATTCTATAAAGTACATGCATACTAGTTTTGTAGAGTTAATATTGTCATTTTTTCGGAACAGAAACAATCAATCTTATTTTCGGTCTTAGTGTTACTCATTAGGAATGAATTTCCGAAATGTGCACATCTGGCACATCAAAATTTATCTGGTATTTGTTTTATATTTAGAGATAAACAAGACTGAAATTACGAGTTTAATTTTTTTAGATTTGGTCTTTAAGTTTAGTAAAGACAAATGGTTTGGGTCCTTTTATACTAATATAAAACATTACTAAACAATCTAGTAATCAGTAGTGCTCATCAAAATTGTGATTACAATAATCATGTTTTTTTTAATCGTTGTGTTATTATATTTTTGATTGCTTTGACAACCATCAAGTTTAGTGTTTTAATTTCAGTTTTTATACAGGCCTTTTTTATATAATTCTTTAACTAATATTTATCCTTTTAAAAACATCACGGTCAAAAGTTTTAGAAATATCATTTTAATAAGTTTAATTGTATTGGAGGAACCATTTATATCCGGTAGTTTGATAATTTTTCAATATCTTTTGCACCAGTCATGGCGCATTTTTGCGCATAATCTTTGATAAAAGAGTAGCTTTTTTAAAATCAAAGTGCTTGTCACTTCCGGCTTGTTTCGATTGTCTGTTTATCACCAACGAGTATTATATATTGTCCTTTGTGGTGTCCTTTGTGGCGTCTATTGTTGTCAAGTACGGTTTGCCATTTTCAATTTGTAAAAATTTATGTTAATTTCAAAATTTCAAATAGTTAAGTCAAAATTTCAAGTTTTTATAAGAATTAATTTCGAATGTTAATTTCAATCTCTATCATTGTGTCATTGCTTTTACTGGATGACGTCACATTTAACAATCGTCGATAACTCTCCCGCTATCTTTTGGAAGGTTCTATACGTCGTAATCTTAGATGCGTTGTCTGTTGTCAAGAACATATTAACGGTTTGTCGATTTCTATTTGTATAATTTTTATGTCTATTTCAAGCAATTAATAATAGTTAGTTTATACGAAACAGCTGTTACATTCTTGCCGAAAGTCAAAACGCTTAATTATCAGTTCAATGAATAACATTAGAAAATGAAGTTTATTCCCTGCTGTAGCCATTTCAACTAATTATTTATTGTTTTTATAATGGACAAATAGAATGAATATGTACAACAGACACTTAAATAAATCACTTTCTTTACCTAAATTTACATACAACATTAAGATAATTACCAACAACTTATTTAGTAAAACGATAAGAAGAACAAAGAATGTCTGATGTTAAATGCACGTTTTAGACCGCTAATGTGCATTATTCATTTTTGCATTCATATTGACAAAGAACATCTTTTTAAAACAGGTCTATTATAAATAAAATAAAGACGGCTAAATTTTTTGCTACATGGTACGTGTGTGTGTGTGTGTGTGTGTGTGTGTCATGTAGCAAAATTTTCAGCCGTCTTAATTTTTGAATTTTACTTAAAACTAAGGTTTTAGCCAATAGTGTTAATGATGAGGTATGATTTTGATTTTCCGAAATGTGCACATATGGCACATCAAAATTTAACAGGTAATATATATATATATATATATATATAATATATATATATATATATATATATATATATATATATATATATATATATATATATATATATATATATATATATATATATATGGATATTTAGTAAGCAAATTGCAATGTGACTTGTCTCTAGATTTTAAGTATCTATTTCAGTTATGTTGATTCGTTTTAATAAAAGTATGTTAGGGTTTTTTATCATTCAAATACTTTGCCCGTTAAATAAAAACTTTTCTGACTCGTTATATTATTTGAATTTTGACGTAATTACCTGACACTTACCTGTGATAGTTGAGATTTCACCATGTTACAAAATATGTTGACAAATTAATTTAACACATTCAAATCCGGATGATCGATAACTCCAGATGACGCAAAACTAATTAGGCAAGTACATTAAACAATACCATGTTATATAACCACGAATATCAGTGGTATATTAAGCTTTCGTAAAAAAAAATTCATTATATCTGGTGGACAGTTTTGAGATCTGAAGCAAGATTGAAGCATCCCAAGATAAGCAACCGATTTTCGACAAGCGAAACGACAAACTATCTGTCCGACTAACTAGGATGCAATCTTGACTGGTTAGAGCGTAAAGCGCTCTTTCTTTTTAACTGTCTCTCTACCACCGAAACATCGAATGAGGGCACTGATCTTGACTGTTTAGAGCGTAAAGCGCTCTTTCTTTTTAACTGTCTCTCTACCACCGAAACATCGAATGAGGGCACTGATCTTGACTGTTTAGAGCGTAAAGCGCTCTTTCTTTTTAACTGTCTCTCTACCACCGAAACATCGAATGAGGGCACTGATCTTGACTGTTTAGAGCGTAAAGCGCTCTTTCTTTTTAACTGTCTCTCTACCACCGAAACATCGAATGAGGGCACTGATCTTGACTGTTTAGAGCGTAATGTTCTCTTTCTTTTTAACTGTCTCTCTACCACCGAAACATCGAATGAGGGCACTGATCTTGACTGTTTAGAGCGTAAAGCGCTCTTTCTTTTTAACTGTCTCTCTACCACCGAAACATCAAATTAGAGCACTGATCTTGACTCGTTAGAGCGTAAAGCGCTCTTTCTTTTTAACTGTCTCTCTACCACCGAAACATCGAATTAGGGCACTGATCTTGACTGTTTAGAGCGTAAAGCGCTCTTTCTTTTTAACTGTCTCTCTATCACCGAAACATCGAATTAGAGCACTGATCTTGACTGGTTAGAGCGTAAAGCGCTCTTTCTTTTTAACTGTCTCTCTACCACCGAAACATCGAATTCAGAAGGGCACTGTCATCTTACTGTTTTGCTAAACAAGTATTTATATCTTATGTTGGCTTATTTCTGACATCGGCATAATTTTAGTGGACATAAAATTATCTCGACATGTCGACTTAATATCTTGACAAGTTAAGATAATATCATGACAAGTTGTGATGCCAAAAAAAAAAAAAAAATTAAGATAAGTAACACAGCATGCCGCGATGCTTGTGTTCAATAAATTACAAAAAATAAGTCGCGATATCAAGATAATTACCACGACTTGTCAACAGAAGTATCGCGACATGTTTTGTTATATATCTTAAGTTCTTGTTTTAAACGGTATATACCACCGAAACAAAACAATTAAGAGAACAAAAAGACAGTTAGTTATGAAAACTACAAATAAAATCCGAACTAGAATTATGACACAGAATCACCTTACGTGGCCTTAATTGTTTTGATTTTTGCAATTTTATCCTTTTTTCAAAAATAGACTGCAATAACTGTATATCATACTATTATAATTATGTTTATTTATACAGGATGGAAATACTACGTATTACGGAAATGACATATAACGACACCATTAATACTGTGAATTAAGGAGCGATAAAACATTTTAATCACTAGATTTTATACATGTGTACAAGAAGACCACGCTTGTTTTGTGAGTAAATAACGTTATGTTCTACAAAAGAAGGTGATCTATCTACGTAAGTTCTAACTCAAAAAGTATCATAAAGAAAATAACAATAATTTATTTTACAGACTTAGTGAAGTATTTAATAACTGACTTTCATTCAGTTATCGTGTGTACCAACGTCAAAATTATCACAAATTATGCGTAAAATCGCTTAGCATCAGTACGACGCCATATTTGTCAGATTTTGCAACAGTCAGCTTTTACAAACTCAGAAAAAAAAAGGTCGTGTTGTTGAATATTTTAAAATTAAAATGATTTTGTTTCTTTATTTAATTATTTTTTAAACAAGAACTCTATAATTTTTATTAATTTGAATTAAGAAATTGCCACCGTTATTTTAAAAAAGTTATTTTTCTTTTTGACACAGGGATACTCTGCAGGTTTATTAGATCTGCAAGCTTGTCATATTACATGCATTATTAAAGTGACAGAATTACATTTTCCCTTGTCACATGACAATTTCCATAACCAACTTAATATATTTTTACTCATTAACAAAAGCTGACAGGCATTTTATACTCCAATCTATAGAATTTTAAAATTAAAATTTGAAAAATGTATTTTCAAATGCCTTTTTGAAAGACTGATGAATATTTTAAAAAGAGCAAACTAACAATTTTTCGACCGAACAAGCTACAAACTCGAAGTTTAATTAAAACTCAAGTTTATTTTTAAGTGTTGTTAAAAGGGTTGAGTTTTGTTTGAAAAAGAGCATTATCACAAACATTCGATGCTTAAAACTCAAGGATTTCAATTTTTATAACATATCACGTTTTTATTTGAAATATTGAATATCATCTTATGTCATTTACATCTGTATTATATGTATTAAACAGTCACGAAAAATTGAATTCTTTTTAAACTTTAAATTGTGGATATATGTATTCAAGTATTTAATGTTAAGCAGTGGAGTGGAGTAATGGTGTTTTACGCCCAAGTCAACAATCTTTCACTTATTTTGAGGCGGTCAGTTCTCAGATGGTGGAGGAAACCGGAATGCCCCGAAAGGACCACCGACCTTCGGCAAGCGAACTGACAAACTTTTTCACACTAGGAGTGGGTTTCGAACCAAGGCGGTGAGAGGCAATGTGATCCGTTAGCGCACGCTTCAGACTACCCGGCCACCGAGGCTCCCTTTTATATTAAGGGACTTGGTAAATATATAATACAAATACCAGTTAAAGTTTGATGTACCAGATGTGCACATTTCGGAAATTCATTCCTCATCAGTGACACTAAGATCGAAAAGTTTGATACGTAAAAAATATAGGGCAAACAGTTGAAAATAATGAATCTAAAGTTTCAAAATTATATAAATTATTATTATTTGTATTATATATATAAATCCAATGAAATTAAATTGAAAGGGCCTTAACTCATCTTCCTTTTTAAGTTCTTAGTAAAATAAAAAGTCACAAGTACCGTTATCAATAAAACACAAGTATACAGTTTTCAGGGGTCGAGTGGCCGAAAAAATGCCGAGGAGCTGAGCGGCCGAAAAGGTGCCGAACAGCCGAAAAAGTGCCGAGCAGCCGAAAAGTGGCAGAAAAACAGCCGAGCGATGGACAGTAGCTGCTGAAAAGGTGCCGAGCTGTTGATTACTATTGGCCGAGACATAACTGCCGAGGGGCCGAGACGAGTTGCCTAGTCGGCACTAATTCGGCACTAAAGTGTTTTACTTTCGACAGGCATGTACTGTATACCAGTCAATTTAAAAGTTCCTAGTAAAATAAATGAAGTTTCACATGTGTCTTTTCTACATCTTATATTTAATAAAACTCATTAATATAGTCTAACAAGAGCCCTATCTTAACTTTCATGTAAAAACACTCGAAACATAATGTCCTCACAAAAGCTCTTGCATATCATTATTGTCAAAGACCTAATAAGGGCTTTAGCACAACCTACCTGCTAAAGAACTTACTGAAATAATGTCTTACACGTGCCTTTATTTATCTTTTATTTTACATTGATGAGGTATGATTTTCTGAAATTTGCACTTATGGCATTTCAAAATTTAACAGGTATTTGTGTTATACATTTAAGTACTTATTAAAATAAAGTTTCACAAGGACCATTGGTATTTCTTTTTTCATAGACCTCAGTATTGTAAATGGCCCTAGTACATCCTTCAAATAAAGTCTGATAAGGATCTTAGCAAATCTTGTATGTAAAAAGACTCGGAAAAAATAAACTCTCACAAAGGCTCTAACACATCTTTATATAAAAAAAAACAGTAAAAAAGTTTCACAACGAACCTGACATTTAATTGATAACTGATAATCTTGATGTATATTTATATATAACCAATCGCTATGAAGCACAGAAAATATTAGTGACATTAATATTATTTTGATAAAAAATACCCGAGCAAATCAATTTTTTTCAGTGTCACTTGGATAAGTAAATGATTCGGTTTTTTAAGTCAAAGTCGCCTAATTATTTCTTTGTTTCAAATACATAGGATACTTTTGTTTTATTTCATTATTATTTTAAGAGGATGTTTTGTTTGCCTAGATTACCCAAAAATAAATAAAATTTACTTAAATATTTTTCATTTTACGTCAACAGCAGTGACAAAATTGGTTTTGTTGTCGTATTTTCTCAATTTTTAAAGGGAAAACAATTAATTGAAATACAAAACAATCTCGATATTTGTTTCAGGCAAGATCAAGTGATATGACATTTTAAAAGAAGCCATATCGTTTCTGAATTACAATTTAAAAGACATGCTATCATGAATTCCTATTTCAATTTATTTTTTCTGGTTCGTTATTAGGGTTCACCAGATTTGTATGTTAGAAAAGCCAATTGATTAAAACGCTATTACTGCACATGTTGTTCAATTTGCGCTAGCAGTGTCATCTCGTGATTTTGAATACAACCCTCAGCAGTATACTCGCCATTGATTACAAAACCCTTACTGGATCAGTTCTTTTACATTTGCACCTATCGTGTTACCTGGAATTTGAGATTTGAAAACAATCCTCCCCAGCATACAAGTAATTGATCAATACACCCTTAATGCATCAGGTTTATTTTACATTTGCACCTATCGTGTTATTTGAAAACAATCCTCCTCAGCATACAAGCATTTGATCAATACACCCTTAATGCATCTTTTTTTTTATTTTCGTCAGTCGTATCGGTCATCTTACAATTCAAAAAGAACCATCAGCAGCATGCTAGCTTAAATTTACATATTAATTTAAAATTATCAATAAACAGCAAGAACTTCCATGCCAATTTCTCAAGGTTTTAATTTAAAAGATGAAATCTTAAGCAATACGTGACAACGAATTAGAAAAATGAAAAATTGCAAACGATACAAATTTCTAAAAACACAAATGGATGATGGAATGGCTTTTAAACTTCTATTTAATTATCTACAGTCAAACATCGATTCATTGTCAACGTTCGCTTAGACAGATGTAGACGTAGTAAACGGCGCATTGCAATAAAATCGGAGAGAATTGAAAAACTCAAAAACACATGTATAAATATATATAAAAATTTAGATTTCAAAATAATCTCCCATTTATACTTACAGGTAAATAGTGATCTGGCATATTAATGAAGAAGCATTATTACAATGAATTACTGTATAACAATAAATGTTGGGAGTTTATCAATGGAAAACTTATTTAAACTTCGGTTGTACCATGATAATATCTTGCAATGAAAAACAAAAAGACATGGTCGCATGACCAGCAGTTCGCCTATATAAATCAATCACAATTTTATAACTTAACGTTGATTTTCAAAGAATTAAAAAAAAAAACATAAATAAAAAAACCGCGTTACATTGAGTAATTAACCGCATTATTTTCAATAAAGAGGCACCCGGTAAGGTATTTAGTGTTTCTGTATTGAATATATAGTTAACATTGAATTAAAATTAAAGTCACAAGTTCTTTTTTATAAGCATCACAATTCGACTAAACATCTATGATTCTTTTTAAATACTATGTTAGTTGTTAGTTTTCAATGCGTCTGTAATCAACACAAAGTACTTTCATCAGTTTTCGAATCACAAAAGAAAATTAAATGTTTGAAATCTGTCATCCATTTCAGCAGCTATATTAACAGTAATCATTGGGCTGTATACAGATGCTTTACAAAGGTTTCAATGTTAATATAGAGATTCGTTAGCTACAGATGTATAGCCAGGTATATTACACGGATATATAATATAAGAGCCGAACATAACAACTCATTGTGTATAAACTACAGTATCAGACGTTCAATAATCAGTGATTTTGCTGTACACTGTATAAATTGATATTTTCAGTTTGAAATGTTACAACTCGACGACACAATGCTTCTAAATTGGTGCAGTAAAACTTTTTATTTTGTGACATCGCCAAAAAGCTTGATTTTGGAAAAGGCATACCTTACAGCTTGATTGGTATTTTTTACCTTCAATTTTTATCAACATTATTGAAAGTTTATGGAAACCATTTGATTCTAAAATCTAATTTCAGAATTGTTTAAAAGAATTTGAATTGGATACATGGAATTATAAGGTAAGAACATAAACAATTTTACAATTATTTATTTTTTAGATAATTTTATTTGAATTAAGTTTTCAACATTTACGCAGTCATGATGATAAAATAGAAAATATGAAGAACAAAATCTCAATCAATATAAAATTAAAAAAAAACGAAAACAAAAACACTGAACAGAAAATTCCAGCTAAAAGTTAAAAGTTATATACGTATTTTATAGTTAATTTGTGGTGTAGTGTCCCTTAAGAACAATAGATCTGCCACTTTAGTTTAAAATAAAAGCATGAATTACTCTCATTTTAATTCTCTTTTTTAAATTAGATTTAACATAAATTTTTTTTATAGCACAAAATAAGATCGAAAAAATTGAATAAGCACCTTGATTCGAGATTTTATATTTTTGTACCTAAATGAATTATGAATTTATTTAAATTTTTGAACTTATATGTATTTGTTATTTGTCGATTCCAAGGCCTAATGCTATTTAAATCCCAGTTTTATGTACCGTCATATATACTTTTGTTACTTTTGAAATTAAAAATGTTTTATATGGGGGCATTGGATTTGGATTCTTTATTTCTTCTTATAAAACACAACGCATCTGTTCATTAAAAAATTTGGTCACTTACCAATTAACTTCTAGTCCCATTGCCTGTTCTTGTCTAGATTCAAGCCTGGTAGAGACAGAATGTGTCGATGGTTGGTATTTATCTCCGGAAACTTTATGTAAGAGATAATATTACTGAACTATTTTAATAAATAATAATTATTATTATATAAAACAAATTAATTGTAAAACAAACAAATATAACGAAGAACATTTTATTTTAATTTAACCTTTTAAGAAAAAGTGCTGGCTGCAATATGTAAAATGAAATGTCACAAGGACCCTTATAAATAAAACACAAGTATACCAGTCAATTTGAAAGTTCCTAGTAATGTTTGTGTTTTTAACAAGTAATTAAAGAAATGTTATTAACATCCTACAAAAATATCTAAGCGGGACATATTCGAATTTGACATTGTGATAGGTCGTGTTCCATATTATAAGTCGATAGATACGGCTTCAATTCGTGGTATATACAAGCTGATTTTTTTTTAATTTTCTTATCTTTTAACGCTTAATTCTTTTTGCATGTCATGTTTACTTGGTGTAGGTCTCAGATACAAATACTTTCTTTATCATCCCTTCGCTGCTTAATAAGGGTTTGGTGCGGTTAATAATTAAGCCAAGTGTCCATCCATTCCAGGCGAGATTGGAAATGCATTAATCAAAACTCTGTATATATATATATATATATATATATATATATATATATATATATATATATATATATATATATATCATTGCTCTGTTGCGCGTTTTGCTTGGCTTTTTTTACATATATTTATTCACAATGCTTTCTAAAAACTATACACATAAATATCTTCTTTAAAGTAAACAGTTCACAAGGATTGCTGATATAAATGAAAAAGAATTCTTTGTGAATAGACCTTGAAGACATCTTATTTTATATATATATATATATATATATATATATATATTTTTTTTTTTTTTTTTTTTTTTTTTTTTTTTTTTTTTTTTTTTTTTTTTTGTATAACGTTTAGAAAATTCTATGAACAAGTCGGAAAAGACGTTTCTAAATGCCAGACGACACACAACAAGAAATCCCCCAAAGCAATGACATAAGAAAAAAAGAGATGAAACGTATATATAAGCTTCTTATTTCCGAATGAAAACGTGAAACAAATATTCAATCGCATCTTTCTAATTAACAGAATAAGAAATAATTTCCTTGCATTACGAGATAAATGTTGGTAAACACACAACAAACAATAGAAAAACACTCTCTGTACTTCAATGTACAAAGAAAATATGTATATTCGCATTTGGTTCATTTTCATTAAGAAAACCAAGTCTTTGTGTTTGCTGCATTAATAAGCGATATGACGGTGACACCAAACGCTCCATGAAATATTTAAAACCGCTTTATTTCATTTTTCAGTTTTAATGAATATTCTTTGGTATATTTTGCTTTATTTTATTCGGAATCCATATCAAAAATTTATGACTGTTTTTTTTGTTCTGAACTTGATTAGATTTTTATTAGAGAAAATGAAATAAGTTCATCAGAAAAAAATTAGTAAAATATTAATTTGAAAAAAAGTTAATTCTATAGAACTGTTTCCATGGCAATTTAATTAAAACGGGCTTTTATAGTCGTAATAAAACTTATTTCAAATGCTACAATTTTAACCGAAGATGTTTACCAGTGTTGCGCGTTAGTATCCAACGCGTATGTAAGAGTAATGATTGTTTTTATTAACATTCAATATTTTTTCACTTTTATCAAGGTGTTAAGCACTGTCCATTCTAGATTCTCGCTGAATTTTTGCACATCCTTTATCCGGAAGTTTTAATCATGTGACTTTTATCACCACGCTACTGATATCTTGGGCCAAAATAAGTTCCGACATGCTTGAATATTCTGTGACTAAAACTTTTCAGCAACAACAGTTATATATTTTAAATTTAAACAAAAAATATATATGTTTACAAGATAATTTTTTTCGTTTAATAATAAAATTTGACTTCCGAATGATACTGTCAAAAGTGATAGCAGACAAGATGTCGGCTGTCAAGAGGCAAAGAAATGCGCACTATTTATGTTATCGCCAGAACCCCGTTCACCATATTAAATTTCCTCAGAGTCTTATTTTAAATACAAAGTGGGACATTTCTACTTGTTCAGATTCTAAAATAAAGAAAGGCTTTACGTTCTGATGGTGAACGAAACCGGAAACAACCATCCACTTCCGGTGTACGACACACTGTCCTACAAGGATTCACCTTAACGGGTTTTGAACCAAGACGACGAAAAAACACTGTGGTTTATCGTAATTGTATGTCAAAACTCGTTAATTTTTTTAAATATCACTAAATTTAAAAAAAACTTAACTTACCAATAGCCGGAAGTTGTGGTTGAAAGATGTTTTTTTTAATTGGTTTTTAAAAAAAAAAAAATATGAGTTAGTTGTACAGTGAATGCATTAAAAATTTTGAAACTAACTGTTTCTAACTACAAATAGTAATTTTCATCGGTGATGTTATTTTCACCATAATTAGAGATTGAATTTACTTATTGATATAATATTTTTCATAGAGGATTAATTTTCTATAAACGTTTAACAATCGTATCATAATTAACTAAAAGATTTAATGATGAGAAACACAAGCACCGGCACCATCTGTGAAAACTCTATTTTAACAGCAAGTTAAACTTTTTACCTCTTTTAAATGACCATTTTTACAATCCAAACACTAAATGGATTAGTAAAGACATTTGTATATTATTTTTGTTGATACCATCAAAAATAATTTTTGTTTTTAAAAGGGGAGGAGTGTTTTTATAAGCATGTCTTAAAGGAAAGATAAAGTTGATATTAAAATGAACTATTAATAAGTCACAACTGTATGGTTGTTTTAACTGTCAAATAACCAGCGGAAGGTGAAAAATAATAAATTAAATTTAAAAAACACCGCTTAAACACACACACAAACACACACACACACACACACACACACACACACACACACACACACACACACACACACAGAGTGAAATATACTATATCCCTAATGAATCTTTGACTTCAAATTGAATGATATATAAAAAACATAATTTAAAAAGTTCGAGAAATGAATAATTATATAAAGTTTAGAAAAAAGAACATAAAATAAAAATATGTGATATAGTTTATCAATTATATGAGTTTTTTAATTATCTCGATCGGTCCTGGTCTGGACGGATTTATTATCTCGATCGGTCCTGGTCTCGATGGATTAATTATCTCGATCGGTCCTGGTCTCGACGAATTTATTATCTCGATCGGTCCTGGTCTCGATGGATTAATTATCTCGATCGGTCCTGGTCTCGACGAATTTATTATCTCGATCGGTCCTGGTCTCGTATGTGGTTTTTATAATCTTGCATCGGCAAATGTAGATCTATATGATTTTTGATGGATCTCCAGTGGTGTCAAAAAGTTGACCATAATGGCAATTTCCTTCGATTGATTCCGGTAGTTTAAGATATAGATTTCTCTATCAAAAATTACGTAAATCTAGAAACGTCACATTTAATCCATACGGGATTAGGTAAGACTTTCTGTAACATTAATTTGGTATATTTATCCATAAATATTCCGTAATGACATTTCCGATCTTTCTAATTTGGTTGAATTCATTAGTACAATTGACGGAGACGATTTGTATCACTGTATCACTGCGTCGATAATATTAAAGACGCCACATTTATACTTTGTGGAATGAACTTACATGATTTAACACTTGATCTATACAAAGGTCGTACTTAAGATTCGTCTAATCTCATGTGCAGAATTTTGAATTTTTGTTTATAAAACGATTCCACATTCTGCACTTGGTATAGATCATTTACAGAATATTTAAAATGTGTGTTGTAAAAACTCAAAATTCAGCACACAATAATACAATGAGCGTGGGCGATACAGTCTAAGTTATATGTACTCAAACAATTTATAAAAGAACAAAATAATGTAGGAATTACAATATAAATATATATATATTCTAAAAAAATCTGCACATGAAAATGCTTGGCAATGAACTGCACCACAATCCGCGGGAAAGAACTTCAGTCCACTGCACAAACGTAGCCCGGAAATATCAATACATAGAAAATGAACAAATGAACATCTTTTGTGTCAGGTGCATGCAATAAAAATCAAGTACCTGTCGTTTTGTTTCTTGATAGTACCAGCAACAGCAAGTTAATGCAATAAACCTGTTTTATCTTCATTGTTGAAGAGTTCCGCTACCTCAAAATACTTTTAGTTTTTCTGATGCAGAATTTGTTATGTTGTAACCTAAGTAAATAAATTCAGCTGAAAACTTTATGTTTAGAAAGCTAAAAACATTGTTACATTGATCATTTCTCAGAATATTTGGTACAAATTTTGTGAAGTTGCATTCCACGTGTTGTGGGGGAACATTATTTGACAAAATTAACAAAAGCAAACTAATGGTTTAGTGATAGAAAATATGTTATATCTTTGAAAAAGCGATAATAGAGATAACGAAGAATTATCTGTAACTCAATAGACCTTAATTTCAGAAGATATGAAAAGCGACAAATGAAGAAATGTCTGTTTAACTCGTGGTTTTGTATTGTACAGAAGTTGTTGTGGCAGTTTCTATAAAAAATCGTCAATAATATACAGCTTAATTTACCACTGAACATAGTTTTCAACTTACATAAAAACGTAAGATCAATATTCATATTTTATTTGATACAATAAAACGGATGCTTTCCTGTTATAACTGATAACTTTAATAGAAACGTTCGTTTATTATTACTCCTCATAAGATTATTTTCATTTTTATTATCACATCCATTTATTTCATGATACAAATTGTCTGAAAAGGTTAACCTCCATCGACATTACTAGTACAATTTTTATTATTTAAAATAATGTCCACACACACACACACACACACACACACACTATTTGGAAAAATTAAATAGAATTCGTTTCTATGATTCTTGTGAGGGAACCAAATTTGTGCGCTAAAATTTACAAAAGCAAACTAATGGTTGAGTGATAGAAAAAGCGATAATAGAGATAACGAGGAATTAGCTACATTTCAGAAGATATGAAAAGCGACACACACACACACACACACACACATATATTTATATATATTATGCACAAGACAAATGTGTGTGTGTGTGTGTGTGTGTGTGTGTGTGCACGTGTACATGTGTTATAAATTTAGATTCTACTGCTGCTTCTCTTGTAATTTTAATTGTGAATAACATACTGTTGTCTTCGTCTTGTAATGTTGTTATAACATTTATAAAGATGTTGTGACGATGTATCATGTTCTCTATTTGTTTTCAACATGTGTATAATAGACAGATTACATTTTTGTAACGCATTTTTCTCGTGATTATATTAATCACACCTGGCACCATTCCATAAATGGTGTATAATAACTGCAGACATATTTATTGTTCAGTCTGTCTTTATTCTTCTATATAAACAAACTCGTTATATATTTATAGTTCTATTTTGATTATCATTCATCAATTATTTCTACTTCCGTCATCACTATTAACTTTTAAACAAACAAAACATTTCTGTTTTTTTATTATACTTATTGTGTGACCTACATATACCGTTCTTTGTATCAGTATTGGTCTGACGTATTACACAATATCTCCTTACTTTTTTTCTAGACATTTTTCATCGTTTTTAAATACTTTGAAATAAGAGAATTTGAGGAATTTAAACACTTGATGTTTTTTCATGTGTATTTTGTGTATTTTGTAAAGTCGTCGAAAAGTTGTCAATTGAAAATTGCGTCAATGCACAAAGCCAACAAATTGCAGATAGAAAAGTATACACAGAAGCCATCTTGTATAACGAACAATTGCTTTGTAGTGATTTTGTTACATTTTAACAATTCTTTCCTCTTTTGAAGCCACTGCGGTAGCTCAGTTGCTAGAGTGCTCGCTCCGTAAGTGGAAGGTCGTGGGTTCGAACCCGGGCCGGGTCTGACCCAAGACTTAAAAGTGGGAAGTGACCGTTCTTTCGCCAAGCACTCGGCATTACGAAATTAAAGTCATGGTTCTTTCGGATGGGAACTTAAAATAAACGAGGTCCCGTGTCATGGCAGGCATGGCACGATAAAGAACCCTGTTGTATAATGCCATCAGCGCAACGCACAGGCAAAATTTTTGCACTTTCGCCTATAGCTGGCGACGTCTCGATATAAGTGAAATATTTTCTTGACTGGGACGTTAAACACCATAACTCACTCACTCTTTTCTCTTTTGAGAAAATTGGTCGTTTGTCAAAGTTCTGTTATTCACCTTAGGTATTCCAATTCTCTCCACCATATATGTCTCTATATATTAAATCACAGAAAAAATAAATATTTTTTCGATAAAAAGTAAGAAAAACAAAAAATTTTGAAGAAAGACATCACGTGTCTGTTTGAATAGACTATTTATCATATCGAGTAGCATGTTTCAGGGGTAAACAAAACCCTATCAATATAAAATCATACGGATTTCATCAAGAAGACGTTTGTTATTAGACCGCCGATAGATCATCAAACAATAGTGACTTAAGAAAGCATCATTAAAACACTCGGATTCCATCTTACCGCTACAGTGGCTCAGTTGGTAGGGTGCTCGCTTCAAATGTAAGACCCCGGCCTGGTCTGAAAATTGCCTGGTCTGACTTGAAAGTTGGCGGTGACTGTTCTTTTGCCAAGCACTCGACATTAAGAAATGAAAGTCACGTAAAACCTCATTAAATCAAATTAAATCCGATTCAATCTGGCTACGAGTTATCTTACAAGATGACAAATTGAAAAATACATGCAGTAAAGAGATAAAAAGGAACATCCTAACCTTTTTCGATTACGCTTTTTCTACACAAGTTTTATTTATTATTTAGTTTAGTTTTTCTCCCGTATATTTCATTTTATTATTAAATACTGAAAAATAAATGTTTATCTGGCGAATGTTTGCTGCTTAGTTATATTTAAAAAAACGAAAACAGGTAAATAGGATAAACATACTAGTATTCGATACGTTTGTTACAGAGTGTTAAAAGGTGGTGTGTTGGAATACAGGGTCAATATTCTTTCGCTAATATCGGTGTGATAAGTTCCGAGATAATACAGAAAACCAGCGTTTCCACATAAAACCAAACCCCTTTGGATAGCTAACATTTAACCCTTCTAACACTAAGATCTATCATTAGCAGGCCCAATTTCGAACATTTGGTAAAAAGCCGTTGTAATCCTTGAGCACGCTTTTGAATACAATGTCGCCAAGCCACAAACAGTCGGCGGAAACGGGCATTAAAGGTTAGTAATGTTATCTGATGGTTATAAGTTATGTCAGAAAGATGTAAAATGTTTCAAAATCAGCTATTTAAAATTCTCATTTTAGTGTTATGTAACCAAGCACTTAACCAAGAACCCAGCAGTTATATATTATCCAATGATTAATTTTGTTTAAATAACAGAAAAAAAAACATAAGTCAAGTATTAGCGATTACGTCATAATATAAATGGGATCATTCACTAAATCCGTGTCAATGTATTTTTGAGCCTATTATTTGCAATATTTAAGGATAAACTAAATAAGATTTAAATGACAACTTCTTGCTGATTGAACATAGTTATCGAGAAAAGGATATTATACATAATTACATTTAACCATTCAGTGTTAGAGATGTACTTTAGAGTAAGATCCCAATCAACCAATAATAGCTCGTCAATAAGAATCTCTATAGAGTTACACAACTGTCTTCAACAGACCTTATTCAGTTGAATGTTACTAAGTCTATGTTATCATCATGTCTGCTAGTTGACGGTCTTGTTTAATATCATATTTTAACTGTTAGTAATATCGTTTGTGTTTATGCCTTAATGCCTTAACATATACTTGTTGAATAAAACAAATTATCACTGATTATTTAACTCAAACTTTCTAAAGCGCATGCTTACGCATCACAGAGCCCCTCACCGTCTGGGTTCGAATCCACTCAGGTCAGATCCTAGTGTGAGAAAGGTTGTCAGTTCGCTTGCCGAAGGTCGGCGGTTTTCTCCGTGTACTGCGGTTTCCTCCACCATTCCAGAACTGATCAAAATAAGTGAAATAACTTAGATTGGGACGTAAAACACCATTACATGTACTTCACTCCACTCTCCTTAATGAACGATATATGAAACATATATTTGTAGAATAAAACAAATTATCTCTGATTATTTAACTCAAACTTTACGAAACACTTATTGACTTAAACCAAAAAATTCAAATATTTCTATAAGTATAAATGATCAAGAATTTGAATTTAGTTTATACAATTTAAAGTACACACAGCTGTGTTGAATAAGCTAAGTTCTAAACAAAAATACACTTGAGTAGTTTTGCGAGTCAATAATAATAAATCCAAAGCTACAAAAATAGATAAGTGAGAAGCCCTAATCAGTTAATTCCTAAATGACATACACATAGACTAAGTAAGCGACTATACAAACACATACACACACAGAAACACACACACACACACACACACACACACACACACACACACACACACACATATATATATATATATATATATATATATATATATATATATATATATATATATATATATATTATTCTCATATATATATACTTGAAGTCATTGGAGAGATGATAAATTTAGCCTTTCCTTGATTACAGTGACGTAAATACAATGCTACCTTGCATTGTTTTGTATTTTTAATAAATATATAACACACATACGGAGTTTTAATTGTAAAATTTCTAGATGAAATTTGACGAAAAATAGACTTGCTTTTGTGTAACAATCCAGATTGCTGACGGTTTTCCCTTTTAAAACTTTAACAATGCATATATTTTAGTAAAAAGATGATGCTATAATAATAGTCAGTTGCTTTTGTTAAATTTTTACTTCAGTTATAAATTGTCACCGGAATTAAAAAATCTCTTTTCAGTTATATAATTAATTAAAAATTCTTATTTTATTCTACCTGTTTAACACAACCACAATCAATTTCAACAATTTTTTATATGTTAACATAAACAAAATTCGTGAATCTTTTCCTTTTTGTAAGTTCAAAATGTAAATGACATCTCTGACGATTGCACCATTCAGTATTGAATATAGAAAAAAGACAATCCCAGCTAAAACACAGGTAAACTAGAACCACCAATAATACTCAAATTACCATTACAATACCTTTTCGTATTGGGTTTAATAAAAACACAGCAAATCGTAATGCGAGTTTCTTCGTTTTTTCCAACAAAGTCGTGAATTTGACCCCCTATTTTCTGCTCGGCCCTACACCTATACTGTATATAATTAAAATTATGTTGACTAAGGCGCAAAACGTTCTTACACCTCTTCCCCAATTTACTTTATTGATAAGCAGCGAAAAAATTCTGAGACGGAGAAGTGCTGTATTTTTTTTATTATTGTTAATGTCTCTTTTGAAAATTTTGTTATAATTTAATGTTATGTTCATTTTATTTCCTCTTCCGATAATTACACATTATACAACTGCATATGTCGCAATAACAACTGGATCCCAGCAACACAAAATAATTGTTTTCTTGCAGAAACTCCCATAATACATGAATTGATTTAAATAAATAATTAATATGATTTGACAGATTTCACCAAACTTGTTAATTCTAAATATAAAAATTCGATGTTCCTGATTCCAAGATTTTTTTTTAAATCCCAGAACTGCCAGCCTTGATAAAAGTAAAACAATCTGCCTTTTGCGTTAGATTTGATTTGATTTCATTGGATTTTACGTCCCAGTCAAGAATATTTCACTTATATCGAGACGTCACCGGCTAAAGGCAAAGTGGCAGAAATCGCGATCTTTAGTTCAGAATGCGCATAGAGCACTGTGCATGTAGGGTTCTTTAACGTGCAACGCCTGTCGTGACACGGGACACCGGTTTTAAAAGTCTCTTCCGAAGGACCTCGTGCCTTTATTTCTAAATGCCGGGTGCTTGGCGAATGAAAAGCCACTACCAACTATCAAGTCTTGGTCAAACCCGGCCGAGGTTTGACCTTTTACGTTAGACTCTTTTACTCAACACATACACACACACACACACACACACACACACACACACACACACGTAAAACAATTAAAGAAGTTCTATTAAGGAAATTAAATGACATTACCTCTTGACAATCAATATTTAATTCAGAATTTTTATAATGGTCCAAAATAATTCATCATCCATATGTCAAGATTCTTTTGATGAGGTGAAAATGTAAAATGATTTGGTTCATCTGAGACCCACTATAAAAGTGATGTATAGGTAATAAATCAAAAGATTAATAATTTTGCTCTAGATACCAATAAAATTACCTCTCAAACGTCTTGCAGTTATCGTAAAACATTATTTTTATGAGCGGTTAACATCGATTGATTTTGGACGTAATAGAGATTTGATGAGAAACTACAAATATAGCACTGAAAAGTTCACCAATTTCAGACCTAGTTTCATAATCAATTACATGCATTTTCAGCTACAATTCTTAAATGTTTTCCCCCAAGTATTAAAATGCATCGATATCGTGTTAGATGTTGTACTGTATTTGTTCTTGTTGTATACAACTTGACTGAAATAGTCGATGCAAGATTTGCATATGCCAATAGTTTAATTACAAGCGAAAAAAAGATGCTTGGCAACTTGCACTTGTAAAGAAAGAAATTTCACATTAGCAAAACAAATTTGCCCTTTTAGAAAATTGAAGACACATTAAGTGTCTTTGATGAATAACTAGTATGAACTCAGTGTACACATTTACGTAATAAAAAATATAACGTATTGCGGGATGTTCATAGCGTCTATCTTGGTTATATATCAATCACTCGGGAGGAATTTCAGAATCGATACGTATTAAACGTCTATTAAGAACTTAAACATATAACAGTTTCTGGATATAGTTTTTACTACTTTAAAAACATCATTTTCCAAATAATGAAGCTATATTATACTGCATCATCGTCAGCAAAAATGCGTTGTCTATTCAACGTCAAAATCAATTTACGCTATTTAGCCCGCGACATAAGTGATCGGGTCTTCTGAATATTACCTTTTTTTTTTTTTTTTTTTTTTTTTTTTTTTTTTTTTTTTTTTTTTTTTTTTTTTTTTTTTTTTCATTTAAAACATTTAGAGATGTCATGTGCAGTTTTCGAATCTTTGTGAAAAATATGCAAATGACAGAATCGTAAGATAGTTGACTTAATTGATTATTCTTAAAAAATTTTAGTGTCTTTTTTCATTTTGTAAATTGTCGACTTAAGATGCAGTTCCTTTTCTTCAAATGCAGTATAAGGGCTTTTTGTGGCTGAGTGCTCTTATTCGCGAACTATTGGATTTTAACGCCGATCATCGCCAATGTTTGAGCATGATCTAGCATTAAAGGGTGTGTCAGCCCGCATGCCGAAAGTTGGTATTTTTATCGGGTACTCGGTTTATCATCTACAAACCAACATTCGATCCCCCCTCCCTTCCCGATATATATAACGAAAGATCTTGGGGCGTTAAACAGTGTTACACCACTTCATTTAATTAAAGTATTCAAAATGCATAACACGTTTTGTAGCACACGCATTTTTTCAATCTTTTTTTTCCTTTTAATCTAGGTTTTTATCAAATAATCTAGCACAGAGTTGGTCAATATTTTGTCAATTTAACGCTAGCGTTAATACAACTGCATGTATATGGTAAAATTATCAGCATTGAATATGAAACTCATGGCATCCCATCATTTGAATAAGATTACAGAATTGATAAGCGTATAAATCATAGTGAAATCATTATTTAAAATATGGAATTTAATTTTAAAATTGCACTGCAGTATAAGGTACAATTGGAATCAAACTGTTTAACGAGAATTGCTCTATAATTGATAACGATAATTCCTTTTACGAAATGGATTAAAAGTAATTTGAATACGGTTGATTTACGAACCAGAAACGTGTTCCGCATTACTATTTAGAAACAACAATGTATCAGATTTTCCATCATTAAGTTTTTTAAAACTAAGAGAAATAATGACTCCAACATCGATGGTTTTAATTAATTTTATTTTTTTTAATACTACATTTTTACAACTGGTAATATGGTATGCCTCGCTCATTAAATCACACTTGTATAAAAAGAAAATATTTTAAACAAAAACCATGTTTTAACAATATTGCTCGCAAACCAATACATGTATATTACTTAGTCTTTAAAACGAATTGAGACCATTTAAAAGAAATTCCTAAATTTAAACGCGCTCTTGTTTGAATGACCAGTGGTAACGTCATGGTACTATTTGTAGGCTACCGTCTATGGCACTCCATGAGCCATTTAATATGACTGACGGTTTGACCGTTTAGAAAGCGCAGCTTTGATAGGGGTTATTTCTGTTTTTACTAATTTGCAAAACTGTCAAAAGATGTAATTTGGTTTCTATTGGTATACTTTTGTACTGGATAGGGCCATAACCATGTCTATCAATCTCTGTTTTTGCTTCCAAAATTAGCATACGATCTATGTCAAACCGTTCGATGTCTATTGTATCTTTCTTTATTTTTATAACGAAAAGTCCTGAGTACTTTTGAAAGGATTTTTTGAAGTCTAGGATTGACAACTACTGGAAATCCAAAGTCCTGCTGGAAGCCCAAACAAAATCTAGCCTCAAGCATATTAAATTTGACTTCACACCAGGTAAAGTACACAATGTGTGGTCTTCAGCAGGTTTCAACACAGTGTCCGTGAAGAAAGCATGTATAAAAGCTAAAATACTGACAGGAATGTACACCTTACAAACTGACAGATCAAAATTCCGAGCTAATTGAGAGTCGTCAATATGTAGACTTTGCTCTGAGGGAATCCAGGATATTAACCACTTCATTATGTACTGCAAAGTGTCTGATACAATTTGGCAACCTTTTCTAGAAAAATTAAGAGCAACAATACTGCAGCTCAACACTGCTGAATGTGAAGAGAAACTAAAGAATACGAGTCTATTGTTACAGTTAATAATACATCCATCCATACCACTCTACTTACAAAATGATGATGTGAAGCGTGAGATAGACAGGGTTAGCTCTGGCTCTTAAAAAATTTGAGCCAAGTCTTTAGCCGATGTTAAAATTTAGGAGCCAATTTATATGTTAAGAGCCCGGAAAAACTCAGAAAAGTGACAAAAATGTAGTTCTATTCTGCTGTATAAATTGTTATTGATTATCAGCAAGTACTTTTTCATACTTAAAAAATAAAAATAAAAAGTCAGTGTTTTTCATCTGCCTCATATGGAAATTTAATAAAAAATTAGAGCAAAAATATTCATAAAAATTAGCAATTGGCTAAATTGGCGAATGGCAGAGCTAACATTGATAGAATATATAGCAAGAGGTCTATGTTTTGCCCTACATAGAGTTTTATTTTTTTAATCAGATAGAAATTGTTACACTTTGCGTAGTTTTAGTTGTGACTAATTTTAATTCATATAAACAGTATATAGTGCTTTTAACGGTGTTTTTATCCAATGGACCCGCACATGCACATAGTTTTAAATTTCCGTTGCTGCAGTAATAATACACTGTCTCAAAGTGGTGCGCCAGATAGTGGCGGGATTTCCACAAAGAAAGAAAGTCTCTCGTGATCTAGCGAGATCCCGTGGATGTGACTTGATTCGAGATTCAACATGGAGGCTTTTT
This sequence comes from Tegillarca granosa, assembly GCA_029721355.1. Lineage (NCBI taxonomy): Eukaryota > Metazoa > Mollusca > Bivalvia > Arcoida > Arcidae > Tegillarca > Tegillarca granosa. The sequence goes on from CM056609.1 coordinate 847,733, forward strand.
GCGGGAAATTTCACGTGAATTTGACACAGAATTTTCAACTCACCAGTATATGATTGTGGTATTGTGGTAATAGAAATTTCGTAGTTTTATTCGTTCTAAAAACATGTACACGCGTTGTCTATAGAAAAAGCTTCGCTTTTGCACTTTCTATTATATTGTAACTAATTGATAATGTGATATCAATTTAACATTTCGAGTGACGTTACAATTCATACTTAACTGTCATGGCGATGTCATTACTTATATGACGTCATTAAGTAAGAAGTAACATTGCATGTGACGTTACAATTAACATTTCACTGTCATGGAAGTTGACATTCTAAATGTGACGCCATTGAGTACATTTGTGTAACGTTACAATTTGTAGTTTACTTTCATAATCCTCAACATTGAGTTATTTGGAAATATGTCATTTATGATATAAGAATTTTTATCACATACCCATTGAATCTAACTACAGCGATATTACATTTTCTGGCTATGTGATACAATGATCCGTATCGCACATGTGCGAAACAACATTCCAAATCATCATAGTAGCCAGGAACTACTTTTAGGGGAATTGTCTTTCCGACAACAATAACTTTTCCTGTGTGACGTCATTATTCAGTTGGGAGATTTTTCTCAAGTTGGGAGAATCTCAGACGATGTTACAAATTTTGATTAATCATTGTTTGTTTTTTAAGTTTTAACCTGTGTTTACGATAGAAGTGGTAAAATGTCAACAAATGACGTTTAAACGAACAATAAACTGTTGTTTTTAATTATTTTTAGCAGTTTTTTTTTCCTAGTCAGATATTAGTTTTTCCATTCAGATTAAAAATCACTTTAAAAACACTGGTTGTGAATTTAGTGTTAGACTAAGTTAGAAAGAAAGCTTTCCATTCAGTTTGGTAAGGTATGTGATAAATACAAAACCAGATATGTGTGATTTTGCGTATTTACTAATCTTTCTTGTGTCTTATTTCAGTATTGCAATCAGTTTTATTTTATACAATCAGAGCAAAGAAACAAACGTGTCACTACATATACGTTTACATATATATCAAGGGTTTAAAAAAAACACCATCTATAATGTTGAAATTTCTATCATTTTCCTTGAAAAAAATGAAAAAATGTTTTATCTCAATGCATATTCATAAGCTAGTTGTTTTGAAGTTAAAATTTTTTATTACTTTTTAGGATATACCAGAAATTACGTAATTCTAACAGGTCTATATTGCATTGTTTTAATTATCCAACAACTCGACAATACCTTATTAACAATATATTGATTTTTATATCAAATTCTTATGTTTATTTTTACCATGATTTAGAAATATAATAAAAGTAAATAAAATACTCTTTTAATTAATCAATTAATTCATTTGTTTGTTTATTTTTTATCTATTTATTTATTATTTATTCGTTTATTTATTTATTGATAAGTCTATATGCCAGTATACCATAAAGAATCAGGCATGTTTTTTTGGAACAAAGGTTTTCCGAATAAACAAAAGTACATTTAGAATAGAAATAATAATACTAGTATTTGTCACGATTGTAATGTTTGATGGGTTGAGATGAATTGAGTAATGGTGTTTAACGTCCCAGTCTAGAATATTTCACTTATATAGAGACGTCGCCAGCTATAGGCGAAAGTGCAGAAATTTTGCCTGTGCGTTGCGCTGATGGCATTATACAGCAGGGTTCTTTATCGTGCCACGCCTGCCGTGACAAGGGACCTCGTTTATTTTAAGTTCCCATCCGAAAGAACCGAGACTTTCATTTCGTAATACCGAGTGCTTGGCGAAAGAACAGTCACTTCCCACTTTCAAGTCTTGGGTCAGAGCTGGCCGGGGTTCGTACCCACGACCTTCCACTTACGGAGCGAGCACTCTACGTAATGTTTGATGAAGTCCTACACGTTTTTATTTGAATTTGATGTATTTTACATAATTTTATTTTAGGCCAAAATTATGGTTATTATAAATCGTCATTCATTTTAAAGAAAGAATACAGGTCAGTACATATATCAGTACATAAACCCAATATATTGATTTTAATAGCAATTATGTTTTTTGCATTACGCAAATTGTCATAAATCTAGTTTAATTTTTCACAATACAGAGATAAAAATGTTTTTAATATTTTGATGTTTACAATACATTATTACATTCTTTTTACTCATCAAAGTGGCAATGCTGATTTGAAAATTGATAAAACTCAAAAGCTGTGCCAGAAACAAACATCTAAAACAAACACAATTAAGCCTTGAAAACCTTGTACACATACACTGTTCACAAATATAAAAAAGAAATTTAAAAAAACAACAACAAAAAAGTAATCTGAAAGACATATATATGTATATATATATAACGATGAAAAACTGTTTAATGCTTTTTTTCGTCCGCAATCTTGAATCATAAGTGGACAGTTGTAGCTAACTAGAGGTATCAATCCTTTTGAAGCACCCAGCTTACTTCCTTTGTAATATTGGCGTTTGACAGTTTTCAAATTTTTAAACTTTGATTTAGGGCAGGTGGTTTCAAAAAAAAAAAAAAAAAAAAAAAAAAAAAAAAAACCAAATGAGTCGGAATGTTTGTTTTTGTTTGAAAAAAGGAATATTATATACACCAATAATGCAATCAAAGATAAAAGAAACGAAAAAATAAATTCTCGAGTTAAACACTGGGTAAAATAGACATATGAATTAATTTAATTATAAACGTGTAAAATCATCTGTTATCTTCTTTATATTTTAACTCCTTTATGGTCAAGTTAATTGTTTTTGTTGTCTTATGATATCTAAATCCAATTAAATCTATAACGATATTACAATTTGCATAACATACGCATACAGTTATTTCATTTCTTTTGTAAACACGAGTCTTTTGATGTTTATTCTATAAACGGATTTATGTTATCGCTGGGGATGATTTGTAGAAAATAAAACAGTAAGAAAAAACCATTAAATAGGGTGTGAAAAAATAATTTATTCCCTTAGAACTGTAATTTTACAGTTTGTGTATTAAATCAGACCAGTAACGTGGTTTGTGATTGGTTATGATAATTATTAAATTATAAAAATTTGTTGTATTCGAATTAGCGCTGGTATATAAACTGTAATCAGTAATCTTGATGGTTTTATAAAAATTAATATAATGACATTTACAATGTGTATTGCAGATGTATAAATAATACAAATGAGAGCATTTCTTCACTTTATAAACAAAATTATGTTTGATGTTTGTTTTAAAAGGAGTGTTTGTTCTGCAGGAAGATATGTTTAGCATAACTAGGAGTTAAAGTAAGCATAGGTAGGTGGAAAAAATTATCTACATGTACTTCCCTAATTTTGGGTTTATATATAATAATAATAATATTTTATTAAAGTGTCACATGTTAATAAGCATAAAACTGTAAAATACATTCAATCTAAAACACATTAAAATATTAACACCCAGCCAAACTGACTTATGAGACACTAATAAAAAGAAATAAAGGTCAATATTAAGAAAAATCACTATATACACTAAATAAGAGATTAAAAAACAGATACGTCTTCTGTACATCTTAAAAACTGTTGAGGCTAAAAGTCCTTGAAGTGACGGTTCATTCATTAAAAACGATAATTTATCACAGGAAGAGCAATTTAAAAAGTCTGGTAAAATTTCAAGAGCTGAATAAAATAAATAGAAGCGTAAATCCGAATAAAAATTACAGTCAATTAAAAAGTGAACTTCGTCCTCAATGGCACCACTATCACATAAAATACATTTTCTGTCTTGAAGGGGTGTTTTGTTATACCGACCGGTTTCAATGTTCAACTTTAAGTTCCCACAACGAAATTTAGCTAATATCTGTCTGTGTCGGCTATTTGAGATAGTTAAATAATGTTCCTGTTTCAACTCTATTTTGTATGTTCGGTACGTGCGGAGTTTGTTTCCGTTATGAATATTTTTATTGTCATTCCACATTTCACGATACCATTGTTCAGTGTCTTTCAAAGATAAAACAGTTTTTGCAGTTTTAATACATAGTGTCGCAGGTATAGGATCAAGGTGAAATAGCCCAAGGTTTAAATCACTTAATAATCTAAGAACCCTTTGATCCCAACTCCTAGGTATGTCGCATGACCACATGTGTACTTTATATAGTAGACGATCACGTGGTATAGATTTCAATCTAATCCAATGCCTTAATACAATTAACTTTTGTTTCATGGAGCATGATGTCCATCCAAGGTCTCCCCTTGTTGCTACATTAGAAGCGTTTCTACCAGTTCCTAAGAAAATACGACATGCTCGATTTTGAATAGATTGAACAAAACGATAATTATTATGTCCCCATATTTCAGCTGCATAAAATAAGACGGGTTCCACTAAACTACTATATAAACGGTTAAAAACAATAAATGGAATATTTCCCGAACGTAGTTTTGTAGTTAAGGCACTCAGTGCTCTACTTGCTGATTTCGATAACTCTCTAACAGCTTTAGATAAATCCAAATGTTCTGTAAACCAGAACCCTAAATATTTATAACGGTCACAAAAATTAATTATATCATTTCCACACATAAATTCAACACTACTACGCCGCATAGAAGTTTTTCTAATATGTAACACTTTGGTTTTTTCACAGTTAATATTTAATTTCCATTTAGAACACCACAAATTTAAACACGACAACATCTTTTGCAGAGAGTCCGCATCTGGTGCAATCAATGCGATGTCATCTGCATACAATAGTAAAGAAATGTCGAAATTATCTGTATGGACTCCACAATTTAAATCGTTAATATCCTGAACAAGATCATTTATATACAATGTAAATAGAATTGGTGAAATTTTACAACCTTGTTTAACTCCTTGAGTTACTCGGATTTCCTCAGTGAGAAAAGAATTGAGACGAATTGCACATCTAACGTCCGAATATAAAGCTTGAATTGCATTCAGAAATTTTCCGTCAATACCATTTCGTTTTAATTTATACCATAAAAGGTCTCTGTTTATTGTGTCGAATGCCTTCTTTAGATCAACGAAGCAAACAAAAGTTGACAGATTACGATTTTTCCTATTATTTACAATGTTATATAAAGTATAAATGTGATCCAGGCAACTACGTTTCCGGCGAAAACCGTTCTGTTCGTCCAATAAAATTCCGTTACCTTCCAACCACGAACTAAGTCTTTCACCTAGAATGTCGGTGTAAACCTTACTTGGCACAGAGAGAATTGAGATACCCCTATAGCTCAGGGGATCTGATGAATCGGGACTATCCGCTTTTGGAATAGGATGCACAATTCCCTTACACCAATCGCTCGGGATTGTACCTTTTTCAAAACAATGACTAAAAATACGAAAGAGAATGTCTACACACGCGTTATTTTTAATAACTTCGGCATAAATATTATCCAAACCTGCTGATTTGTGTAATTTGGCTTTCTGTATGCATCTATTAACTTCCTCCCTAGTTATGGGCTGATTTAATACAGAAGTGTCAAACGCCTCTGAATTATCGAATAAACAATCTTTAACGTGACAGTCACTTATATTAGTATTTATATTTTGAGTCTGATCTGGATTATACAGATTTTCATATTTTGATTTCCAAAAGTTCAAAACTGATTCCGTATCCGTAATGATATTACCATCCGAGTCCGTTACGTTCATCGGTATCTGTTTATTTCTTTCACTGGAAATTCCTATTTTTCCTATCTCGATCCACAGGTCACGTGACAAATTATTTTCATATAACGACTGAATGCGCCTCTGTTCGGTTAACTGATAATTCCGCTTGCATTTCCGATTTAATTTATCAAATTTTGATCTTTGTTCGCAATATATACGTTTTAGTTTCCTTTTGTTTGATTTATTACCTTTATATTTTAACCATGCCCTTTCCCTGTTACACGCAATATCCCACTGAATTTGCAGTTCGTTTGACCAGTAAGGTTTCCTCAGGGATTTGGCTGATGTACATGTAGGATTACTTGTTCGCACACGTTTATTCATTTCTGAATGAACCAGACTAACGAAGTCGGTGTATGCTAAATTAACGTCGTCAAGTTCCGATAAGTCACTCTCTATTTTCGCGATCGTTTCCTTGATTTTATCTTGAATTTCCGCATTTTGAAGGAAGTCATTCGGAACTGATGAAATGATATAACGCTTGTTAAAATCATTTACGATCGTTTTGACATTTTCTGTATTTTCCCGCCGAATTGACCAGTGTAACACGGAGTGATCCGGGACTTTACAACAACCATTCAAACTAAATTTATTTATCAAATCGGACACAAGATGTACTGAAAATGTTGTATAAGAAGTGAATTGTTCTTGTGGAACAATCACATAATCCACAACAGACCGACCTCTCTTTGAAACACAAGTATAGTTATTTTCATTTCCAAATCTACCGTTGAGGACGCACATGTTTGTATCGATTAAAAAGTCTAAAAATGACTCACCAAACGAATTACAGCCATCGTCAATTGAAGAACGTGGTATAATTGCGTCAACGCCTTCAATGTAATCTAGAGAATCCGATATGCGGGAATTAAAATCACCTACCACACATATTTCACCAACATTCTGATACATATAAATGTTATCAATTAAATTACTAAAAAACACATCACTATCAACGACCCGAGTTGTTTGCTCTGGGGGTAAATAACAGACACACAAACATAGATCACGATCTATACCGTTACTGAACTTTACCCATAGCACGTCTTCAGTTTTATCATCCAAAATTTCAATTTTGTAACATTGCCATATATTGTCTTTGATAAACATACCTACACCACCACTACCACGCCGGGCTTTTCGATGAATTATTTTCCTGTTATTTCCTATCCATTTATAGCCATTTATTTGAAGACTGGAATTATCACGTAAAAAAGTTTCACAGACAGCAAAAACGTCATAATTAAGTTTTCGTATCGTGCTTTCACGAAAATTATAATTGTCAAAATCGACTTGTGAGAATCCACCTAAGTTCCAGAAACCGAGTCGGAGTTCATCCTATACCCTACGCTCATTGTAATTACGCTGGTTTCCATTACTCGTATTTCTATCAGCAGAATTACTTTGCGATTTTCTGTTTGATCTCTGATAATCATTGTCTCGTTGGTGTCGATCGGCAGATACAGATTTGTGACGCCTGTTACGCAAATTGCTATTGTTATCACTTCTGTTAACCAGGTGGTTACGACGTCCAGTCTCCGAATAACGACGTTCCGGGGACCTTGATGTGGTGTCGTCTCGATAGAATGAAGCTGTCGACTTTATGATACGATTACCGTAAACTCTGTATTCGCGATCTTTTCCTAACTCTTTAATGAGAGTTCTCAAACTTGACTGCGTATTTAATTCTTGTGGTGAAAGATCATTGTCAATGAACACCTTCCTATATTCCGCATTACCTCGAAGGACATTTTTACATTTCATAATTTTTTGTTTATTTTCCAAAGAGTCAATCTCAGCTATTATCACACCTGGTTGCTCACCCCGTGTAGGCTTTCGCGTAACATTGACTACTTTAACACCTGTCAGTCTTAATCCGTCACGCACCAATGTGTTCACTTTACGCATTGTAATACCTGACCCATTCTCACTGTACTCGTTACTTTCGGCTTTCAAATTTCTAATAACGATATTGTGAACTTTCGATTCAGAGGTATTTACACGAGATTTACCTAGATCGACGTACTGTTTTTCGACCTTTTCCAGTCGTTCACGTACTATCTTAATTTCGCTATCAAAGCTTTTCCCTAGTTCTTGTTTTACATCTGAAATGTGCGATTTCATTTTGCTATCAAACTTCTTTTTAATAAATTTATCTAATTCTTCATTTATATATTACAACGTCTAGATTATCATCAATTACCTATAAAAGATGAATATGTCATTCAACACTCAAGTGATGTCTACAAGACTTTACCAAATTCATTGCAAATATTTTGATTTTTAAATTTGTGGTATCAGATCACACACACACACACACACACACACACACACACACACACACACCTTGCTTTAAAACACTTGTACAATCATTAATATTCTTGTTTGATTTTTGTTTACTTTTTAAGTTTAATTTTCGGTCTGCAATGTCTCGATCAATTCTCTAATCTGCCTTCAACAAAAAGTCCTCCTAACTTGTTTTAGTAATGTGTTGCCGAACGTTTTAAGAAGTTGAAAAAACAGTCACAGTCTTTCTCTCTCTCTCTCTCTCTCTCTCTCTCTCTCTCTCTCTCTCTCTCTCTCTCTCTCTCTCTCTCTCTCTCTCACACAGACACACACACCACACAGACACACACACACACACACACACACACACACACACACACACACACACACATACGGGTTGTTGTGTATTATAAACTCATCTGGCTATAGCTAGATGAACTGAAAACGACTTTTACAAAATCCAATATTAATACCTTTGTTATAAACATAAAACAAAGATTCAATAAATTCTTATTATATGTTTTTTTAGAATTTGACTTTCTCATCATTGTCATCATCCCTGGAGAAATTTGTAACTAACAATTAGTGATATTAATATGTATACATACGTAGTTTTGTTTTATATAGGGTGTATGCATAGTAACTGTTTTGTCATTTGCTGATTTTGAATTTCTATTAAAAAATACATTCAAAATCAGCACATGACAGTTTTATAATAATATATTTTACGTAGCCGAACATTCTATATTTTTGTTTTAGTCCAATTAAATTTAAGCTTGACAGTTGATAAATTTAAGTCTTTTCAACTAAAAAAATTGAGTAAAACGTTAAAAATAAAACCTGATTTTACAAACTCATATAAAAGATTTGGATTTGTAAATGGAATAATAGGCGATGTAACCAATATTATACTACAAATCAGAAATAATTTATCTTGAAAACTATAACAATTTATGAATATAACATTTCTAGAAACATAAGAAAACCCTATTTGAAGATGGTAGTCACATGTATGAACACAATTATAGCTAAATTAAATGCAGTTAATGGTAAAAGAGAGCTATACTGGACTAAGGGTTTGGAAGAAACTGTTTGTAAATGTACCAATGTTGAGTGAAAACTGCATATAACGACGAAACGATATCCATTTATACGGAAGCCGACAATATTGCCACATACAAAAAACAAATTAAGTCGAAATTACGAGAAAGTAAGTCGTAACTAAGACTTAATTTATTTTTGTAGGTGGCACTGGTCGGCTTCCGTACATTTATGTAATTTAAAATCGTACGAAGGTATGTACTAATTTTCTAGGGGCCTCGGGCTAAAGTGTGCGCTTTTGCGAATTCCGAACTGAAGGCGTCTTACCTCTTTGGTTTGAATCTCACTCAAAATATTTTCAAATATTTTTTAATAAAAGTGAGTAGTTTTTATTGTGAGTAGTTTTTAATAAAAGTGAGTAGTTTTTATTGTGAGTAGTTTTTAATAAAAGTGAGTAGTTTTTATTGTGTGTAGTTTTTAATAAAAGTGAGTAGTTTTTATTGTGAGTAGTTTTTAATAAAAGTGAGTAGTTTTTCCCTGACACACTTGTTTTATCTATCAGTCATAAGTTGACCACCTTAATGAAACTAAACATTACATTCAGTTGAACCCTAAATTTCCAAACAAATCTTATAGTCAACTGCTTGTATTTCCTATTGTCTTATAAATAATAGTTTTAAAAGTTTATCTACACCTAAAAATAACATTTGATTAATTGACTGTCGTTAACTGAACTAGTGAAAATGGGAAGTTGTCTTTAAAACGACAGGGGACAGTCCCTCTTTATCTCTGACACAAAATGACAAAACTTTTTTTGGGGTTGTCGTGATGGAGAAATTATAAATTATATAAAATGAAAAATGAAATGTCTTGAAATTAACAGCTCTCTCTCTCTCTCTCTCTCTCTCTCTCTCTCTCTCTCTCTCTCTCTCTCTCTCTCTGACAAACACTGATGCATGTATTTGATGTTATTTATTATGTGTGTGTGTGTGTGTGTGTGTGTGTGTGTGTGTGTGACAAACACTGATACATGTTTCTGATGTAATTTAATTGACAAAACGTTTGATGTATCCTATTTCAAAGCTAGCAACTCTGTCAAAACGAACAATTGTGAATTCATTCGTTAAATCTAACGATGCAATTCAGTGCATACGCCTCATAAAATTAAACACAAGTGTAAGACTTGTTCTTTGAACAATCGATTTTTGAAAGGACTGATGAAATTTTAATGTCGTTATTATCAGCACTTTTTATTTTTATTTATTCATTATTTTTTTTTAATTTTTTTTTCTCAAACGACATGAAAAGTCACAAAACAAAACCGAATTGACAAAAACAATAAAAAGATGTTATAAACTTGACCAAAAAAATCTTAACAAGCAGGGCTTTTTGTAGATTTTGTAAAATGCCGGTGTGTAAAGTTAGAGGTTGTAATATTAATAATAATAATAAAATATACTGTAGAATCATTAATATTCGTTGGGTTAAAATTTCGTGGTTTTGCATTTTTAAAAAATTCTGTTGGTAGAAATTTTCGTGGAATTCAGTTTTGTGAAAATAAATCCCATTGAGGGCAATGGAAATTAAAAATTTTCAATGACATTTAATTTCGTGGTTTTCAGTAACCCACGAAAATAACGAAATTTAATCCCCACGAATATTTGTGATTTTACAGTAACTCTTAGTCAAATTTAAAAATTAAAAATTGACGACCAGTTTAGTCTATTTAAAACATGTTTATTGATCTGCCTACAGTATTTGATATTATAAGATTTTAGTTTTCACTTTTCCTTCGGCATTTAGCTGTGATATTTTTTAAATTCTTATTCTATATATAAAAAATCATAAAATTATCATGATATTATTATTATTATTATTATTATTATTATTATCATCTCGTTTTTGTAAATATGGTCTCATTCTAAAATTCGTGTCATTTCATTTTAAACAATCATAATATATTTCGAGATGAAATGTCTTGGCTTTTTCTTTTTAATAACCCTAGCATTAAATAGCCATCAGACAGAAAGAACTATGTTACAAACTTTTATTGTGTTAACATCTTCCAATTATCGAGGAAATGTGATGCCACCAGACTACTTAAAAGTTTTCTACATCACGGTCATTTAATTTTAACTGTGAATAACATATGCATTGCACAAGGGAACAAAGGCGATTGAATTTTTATGTATTGATTTTAGTCGATGCCGCAGTAAGTTCCATAATATTCATCCAGTTAGTCTGTCCAGTCCGACTTGATATTTAATTTATCTCATAATGTCGACCATAAAATTAATTTTCATGTATTTGACAAGTTAAAACTAATCGCGTATTTTTATAGCTATTCAAATTATCGCAATCTTCGAGTCTGTCCATTCCCACTTAATAAAATAATTTATTTATTTTTTTTAAAAAGTCAAAGACATAATTCGATTTTCGTGTTATTGACAAGTTAACAAACGTCATGTATTTTCAACAGCTATGCAACCAACTGCAGTAAAAATTCTCGAGTAGGTCGGGACTCGACTCAATATGTTCACCAGATTCGTCCGTTTCTAGTTCGAATAAATACAACGGCTATACTCAAAATTCATCACTTATAAAATTGTCTACTGCTTCCCCAAATAATGACGAACTATTTGACATAAATAGGTACATGTCATAGTCGTTACTTTCTTCTACATACAGGTACGTCAGTATATCATAATTGTTACTATTGTCTATTATGATAGATACTGCTTCTAATACTGCAATGACGTCACACATTTTATAACTCTAAAAGACGTGTTTTACTTTGAGATCAAGGAAAAGTTATAAAATGTGGATTTCAAACTGTTTTAACGTTTTTTATTTTGTCACCAATTTTGATGCGGTTTTCAATATTATGATATTAAAAAAATACATAAAACAATCGTGATAAAAAAATTTTGGTTAATATATTTTTTATAATAATAATAATAATAATAATAATAATAATAATAAATAATTAAATAATAATAATAATAATAATAATAATAATAATAATAATAATAATAATAATAAGAAAAATGATAGTGATAATTTTAATCATCATTATTATAATCGTAATTACCACTGCCCATATCTTTCATCATCATCATCATCATCATCATCATCATACAGGTCCAGCAATGATAAAAAATACATGTTATACTTTTCATACATAAATAGGGATTGAAAATATTATCTTTTTACCTATCAACTTTTTCGGCCCTTAGTGTCACAGATGAGTGATGTCTGAAATGTGCACATATGGCACATCAAAATTAAACAGGTATTTTGTTAAATATTTGGTAACGTACAAAATAGTTTTATTCAGCAAAAAAAAAAAAAAAAAAAAAAAAAAGAAAAAAAAAAGAAAAAGAAAAATAAAATCAAATAAAAAATACAAAATATTTTGAATACGGATTGTAAAACTGCCAACTTTGAACGGACACTGACTTTTAATGTATGTTTTATAGAACTAATGGAGATTTCTTATTATATTACATGTATTTAGTGATAAAATAATAAAATGTCAGAATTCCTGTGTTCAGTTTTCTTTTAAAAAAAATTAAGTTGACTGGCGATCGTGATAGAGACGTTTTTAAAAATAGTTCAAAAGCAATTTTTAAAAAAACGTAATGTCTAGCTGAGTTGATTTGTTTTTCCTGTTTTTTTCAATTTGTTTCTATACAACCAAAGTTGCATGACGTGGAACGAAACCTCACGATAACTATGATCCTGTCAGCCATGCATTAATCTTGTTGCTTTTCGCCGTCTGTGATATAACGTGGTAAATCCTCGCGTCATTTAAGAAAATTAGCAGGGGATCATATATTAATTTTCCTCTGATATTTTAAACAGCTCGGAACAGTACACAAGACTTAACGGGTCTTAATATCATAGATCATAGACCCCGAGAGGGTACAATACAATTGTTGGTTGAAGAAAAAAATTTGGCATATATTTGGTGACAGCTTTGTATTTGATGCGTGATTAAGTGTCATATTTGGGAATAAATATACTCGAAATTAATAAAAGCATTGTTCCATCCCTGCAATATATACAAAAATGTCACCCTGTGTTACAAATAATATTAGAAGCAACAGCTGTTGTCTTTGAATTAAGAAGTCTGGCTTATTAAATATTATGACATAAACATTTTGTGCCAAATTGATGTGTAAAGAAATGCATACTCAGACACGTTATACACCATAGGAATTTTAATGACGAAAGAAACATATAACATTTTTATGAACTGTGTGATAATTGAATTAACTCTTCTTCTATAAACAACTTATAGTTTATTACATTGTGTTGAAGGATATATATATATATATATATATATATATATATATATATATATATATATATATATATATATACACGACAATACGATAATCTCCGATCTGTTTATTAAAGAGCAGATGTTTAATAAGTTGGTATCTCATAACGATCGACAATACGAACATCTCTGATCAAACCGAGATGAGTTCATAATGACCGACAATACGATCATCTCCGCTCTAATCGGCGGAAGTTCATAATGACCGAAAAACGAACATCTCCGATCAAACCGAGGTAGGTTCATCATGGCCAACAATACGACAATCTCCGATCAACCGGGGTAAGTTTATAATGTCCGACAATACGATCATCTCCGCTCTAATCGGAAGAAGTTCATAATGTCCGACAATACGATCATCTCCGCTCTAATCGGAAGAAGTTCATAATGTCCGACAATACGATCATCTTCGCTCAATCGGAAGAAGTTCATAATGACCGGCAATACGATCATCTCCGCTCTAATCGGAAGAAGTTCATAATGACCGGCAATACGATCATCTCCGCTCTAATCGGCGGAAGTTCATAATGATCGAAAAATCGAACATCTCCGATCAAACCGAGGTTCATCATGACCAACAATACGACAATCTCCGATCAAACCGGGTAAGTTTATAATGATCGACAATACGATCATTTCCGATAAAACCGGGGAAAGTTCATAATGACCGACAAAACGATCATCTCCGATCAAACCGAGATAAGTTCATAATAACCGACAATACGATCATCTCCGATTAAACCGAGATAAGTTCATAATGACCGACAAAACGATCATCTCCGCTCTAATCGGGGGAAGTTCATAATGACCGACAATACAATCATCTCCAATAAAACCAGTGGAAGTTCATAATGTCCGACAATATGATCATCTCCGCTCTAATCGGGGGAAGTTCATAATGACCGACAATACGATCATCTCCGTTCAAACCAAGATAAGTTCATAATGACCGAAAGTACGATCATCTCCGATCAAACCAAGATAAGTTCATAATCGACCGACAATACGATAATCTCCGATCAAACCAAGATAAATTCATAATGACCGAAAATATGATCATCTTCGATCAAACCAAGATAAGTTCATAATGACCGACAATACGATCATCTCCGATCAAACCAAGATAAGTTCATAATGACCGACAATACGATCATTTACGATTAAACCGAGATATGTTCATAATGACAGACAATACGATCATCTCCGATCAATCCGGGATAAGTTTATAATGACCGATAATATGAACATCTCAAATAAAACCAGGGGAAGTTCATAATGACCGACAATACGATCATCTCCGCTCTAATCGGGGGAAGTTCATAATGACCGACAATACAATCATCTCCAATAAAACCAGGGGAAGTTCATAATGTCCGACAATACGATCATCTCCGCTCTAATCGGGGGAAGTTCATAATGACCGACAATACAATCATCTCAAATAAAACCAGGGGAAGTTCATAATGTCCGACAATACGATCATCTCCGATCTAACCGGAGGAAGTTCATAATGACGGACAATAAGATCATCTCCGATCAAACCGAGGTAAGTTCATAATGTCCGACAATACGACAATCTCCGATCAAACCAGGGTAAGTTCATATTAACCGACAATACGAATATCTCCGAATAATCCGGGATATGTTCATAATGTCCGACAATACGATCATCTCCTCTTTATAAAGGCTCATAATGACAGACAATTCGATTATCTCCCAAAAAATCGGTGATAAAAATGTATTAGAGCTAGATTTATATTATAATTGCATTAAGTATGTAATTTTCCTTTTTTGTTCTGTATTTTTTGGAGAATATGTGAATGCCATCTATCCAAGTGAGCTAGGAATAGAAGACACGACGGGTTTATCCATGTTCTGCTTCATTTTTTAACTTAAACCTCCATTATGACACTTACGAAAGGTTACATCTACAGCTATACGACATACATGATTACCTCAAATTTTCTATTGTCAACTTTCTGTTTCTTTGCAGAAATATTTCTGCTTCTCTTGCGTATGGTGTATTTGATGTACAGTAAATACGGTATGGTAGAGCTTTTTTTTCCACAGAGCGAACTTTCTGCAACAAAGCATGCTACTTACAATTAAATTGTTGACTCAAAGATATTGCAGGCCTTGTTTAATCAAAGCCCTTAAAAGTTCTCTGGCTGTCATCACAATATTGTTGATAAGCATGGAGTCACTGTATCCAAACTAATATTGGACATATTTGAGTCTTATAGTTCCATGTTCCTTTACTGATTGGCGAAGTCAAAATTTAAGTTGTTTTTATAATTTTCTAACTTCGATTTTTAAATTAAACTTTCATTGTATATTTATATTGATATTACAAAATGTAGTTATTTTGCTTATTGTACTCTGGGTTACGACAGCTAACTTTGTGTCTTGTTCAATACAGATGTACTACGCTAAGCTGTTTGATTAAAAAACGTGGCCGAACCATAAATTGTTATAAACGTAATAAACAAATTCCTATTAGCACATTAACCTATTGTATCTCTGGGTAATGCTATTTATCAATTCAAATGAACTGCAATAAAACTCTGGTTCATGAACATCGATATTCGAGTCTGACCTATAAACACAATTTCACAGCAATATTGCTAACAGACACTGGTCTTTTCGATAACCAACTGTTGTTATTGGTGTGTTTTTGTTATCCTGCGGTACATGATAAGAATGTTGTTTATACAGAAGACTTAGGAATCTTTTGCTACCGACTTTCTCCGAGAATTTTTATGGCAAAAAAACTTCACTCTGTGTTACATGTAAATATAATTGTTATGTAAATAAAAAATCTTATAACTATCAGTATTTGTAGTGATGGTTGTTATAGCATTCTCCTGACTGGTCTAGTGTAATGCGTTAGATAACATTACAGCCCTTGTGTCTGCATCTAAGCTTCGTGTCCGCTTCAACGCGTTTTAATAACATAAATATATAAAATATTGATGAAATGTCACTTATAAAAACTGCATTGTACTTACAAACCAATATTTATGCTGCCACATTGAACCTAAGTCGTATAGTCATGTACTTTTAGAAGATGTTAGAAGCTGATGTACATGTATAATACATGTTTTCCCCATCATACATACTATGGAATCCAACGTGAATAAAGAATTCCGATTGACCTGTTAAAGAAATGATGTATCTGAGAGTGACTATTATGTGGTCGAGATACTTGATGCAATGGGACTCAGTTTTCTGCAGCATTGTATTGTATAAGGATAGACATATCCCGTTCCATCATTGACGCTTTATATAATCAATCTCAATATACTTATAGGTGCATATGGCGTTATAAACGATAAGTGTAAAAAGTTGGTGATCTTTGACTCTGGAAGGATATATCGCCAACGGTATGTAACTAACGGTATGTACGGATTGTAAGCGCTGAAGGGGTAACAGTGTGCGCAAGTCAAAAGTGCAATTGTACTTAATATGTCTTTAAATGAAAAAATGGATATTTACAACCGAAATAATATGCACTTTGGCATTATCCAAAAAAGTCATGTGATCCAAACAATATTTTAAATAATAATGATAATGAAAAAACCACATAAATAATGATGCTATCCGACTGGCTTTAAACAAACTTTGTTATAAATATCTATTGGTTGTATAACGTTATAAACATTATATTTGTTTGTTTTTCCTAACAAAACCGCCATACATATTTTAAATTGTGCTCATTATATATTTACATGTACCTATGAAATCTAAAATGAGGGAGACGACTGCTTAAAATAAAATGTAAATACACATGTAAATAATTTGTTTAAATAATAAAATAATATATTAACTCCATTGTCCTTCCAAAGTCAGGACAAGACCATAATGTGGTTTTCCTTGTTTAGTTTATATATCATTTATTTGGATTGTTTCTTGTTCATGGTTGCTAATGCTTAGTAAATGTTATTAGTTGCTATTTTTACTTTTAACACACACACACACACACACACACACACACACACACACACACACATATATATAATTGTTAATTCCTGTTTTTGGTCCACAATATAAAAATTTAAAAATTACAATATTAAGCATTGCATGCTTTCTCAATTTGTCTCTGAATTCACAGTTCCATTTTTTGTACGACGTTTAAAGTGTTCAAGACGGTTAAAAAGTTGTTATATATGAATCTTGTTTCAAACCTTACAGAACAATATTTCCTTGGTTTAACTGGTTACGAGTTATCATGATGAAAATTAAAACCAAACTTTACACATTTAAATATGTTAAGTCAATTGCTTTCATTAAAAACCAGAATAAAAATTTAAAACATAGGAACATATTTTGTGATCAGAAAAATTTAACGATATAAAACAAAAGAAATAGAAGAAAAGGAAAAATAAATAATATTCAATATAGTTGTTAACAGGCCCGTTACAGGCTCGGTTCCAGTTTCACAATCATTCACTCAATTGAGTGTACACTTAACTCAAATTAGCTAATATTTCAGAGTCATTAGACATTACATAGTTATAATTAAAAATATATAATGTCATATTTAAGTCATTTAGTATAGGTTTGTTTAATATAACAAACCATTGTCGCATAAAACTTAATTTTTTTAAAAAAATAGACGAGAGAAAAATAGGAATATTTGAGTTGAGTAAATAATTATGAAACCGGGGCCTGGAGAAAAACTATTTCTACGAATTCACACTGAAACAAATAAAAAAATCGTTATCAAAAAATGGAAATACCAGAAAAAGACATATTAATACATTTTCAAGAAAAACAACAAACGAAAAAAAAACCCTACTAAATCTATTTAATATGTCAAGTTTGTTGATGGTTGTTTGACCATCGGATGTTATTTAGTGATACAAAACGCAAAGATTAAGTACGTGGAGTGAAAAATGATTTTGCCGTGGAGTATACATTGTTTTGTAACTTTAATGAATTATCTGTATCAATTATAGTTAAATGTAAAATAACGGTTATCTTTATTGCGACACCCACGTGTATTTACAATGGCGTTTACAAGTAGATAATATTGACCGACGAAATACCATTGACCATAGATTGACTATTGAGATGAACTTTCCCAAACACGACAATAAACAATCCAATAATGCTTATCGAGAGTCGTATCTTTATTATGCGTATATAACAGGATCAATAATTTTAGAACTGGTCCTATTAAGCGCATGGACATCACCATTTGTGTAACTAATTTTATTTATATCCGATTTAATTCCATTCAGCTTCAATATACATTAAAATTTTCATCTTTTTGTTCGTTTTAGTTTCTGTTATTGCGTTGGTTCGTACCCGCCTCTCACGTCCTGTATGGAAATTTACGTATATAACTGAATTGGTCGTTTTTCAAAGTTTTTACTTCGTTTTTTTGAATTGTAATTTAGACATGGACTGGTATGTTTGTGTTTCATTTGTGTTCTCCAATGTGTTTACATGTGTTTTATTACGATTCCAGTTTCTGTATTTGTTTTGCTATATAACGAATCACACTAGTTTTGGTGTTAAGCGCATGGAACAACAAAAGTTTTTCAGTAATTTCAAAAAGAAAACCTTAAAATTCAAAAATTAATAAAATCAATAAATCTAAAATCAATTACAAAAAAGCCATTTAATTAGAGTAATAAATTGATATCAAAGGTTACTTACGTCATCTTTTTGTCGTAAAATGTAATGACGTCATCTCTAATATACCATAATTTTTTCTAATATTACCTTCTGACATTTTGACTTTTTTATTATCGAGGGCATTTTTCTTTGGTAATATTATAAAAAAAATCATTTTTGTTCATAAGTTGTTCACTTTCTTACATTCTTATTGTATAAAGTTACGTCAACTCTTTTTAATTATTTCAATATGACGTGGGCATTCATTTATGATTCCCTGTGGATGTATTACCCTTTATCATAAGTAACACAAAACACTGACGTCCAATAATCGGTTTATTTAAAACTTGATATCTTGGTAATCTTTATATAACTGTAGATTATGTTGTGAAATCAGGTAGACGAAAGATTATTGCATAAATCGTCTGATTGTCGTTATTTCTTTGAGATTATATCAAAGATATACAGATAAATATCCTATTTTAATGTATCTATGATTGTCTGTATAGATTTCTAAATTACATGTACTTACCGCCCTTACCTACAGGCTATAAAGACTCTTACATTCTTTGGCGAGCCTGTTCTTGTTTTATCAACACTCTTTGTTCATCACAATTGAACAGAGATTATTGCTTTTTTTTTCCTGGGAGTGATGTGTCAAAAGTGATTTACAATGAATATTTAGTTTTTTTATTTTACCTCAAAATGACGTCAAAAAACCAAGTCTATGTAGAATAAATGTCATGACGTCACAAAACCACGCTCATGTAGGAAAAATTTGACATGAAGTCAAAAAACAAACCCATATAGAAAAAATTGAAACGACGTCACAAAACCACGTCCATAAAAAATAATAACATGCTGTCACAAAACCATGCCAAAACACAAAAAATTAACATGACGTCACAAAACCACGTCCATAAAAAGTAATAACATGACGTCACAAAACCACGTCCATAAAAAATAATAACATGACGTCACAAAACGACGAACATAAAAAGTAATAACATGTCGTCACAAAACCACGTCCATAAAAAATAATAACATGACGTCACAAAACGACGTCCATAAAAAAATAATAACATGACGTCACAAAACGACGAACATAGAAAAATAATAACATGACGTCACAAAACGACGTCCATAAAAAATAATAACATGACGTCAAAAAACCATGCCAAAGTAGAAAAATCAACATGACGTCACAAAACCACGTCCATAAAAATAATAACATGACGTTACAAAACCATGCCAATGTAGAAAAATTAACATGACGTCACAAAACCACGTCCATAAAAAATAACATGACGTCACAAAACCATGCCAATGGAGAAATTGTTGACATGAAGTCAAAAAATCATGCCCTATAGAAAAAATTACAATAACAAACTTGGCAATTTGTCCGTTTCTTAGTTCTATATTCTTGTTTATTTAACAGTAGAAATTAAAGTTTAAGAAGATATGCCGAGGTTGTGTTAAATCATATATGTATATTTATTTATTTGTTTGTTTGTTTGTTTATTTATCCATTTACTTATATACGTCGTTTCGCGGATGTATTCATTCCTTGCCAATTCGGATTTTAGTATTAACCTTGATCATGTGACCAGCCTCGAATTTAGGGCATAACAAAAATGTCATCAATGATCTACTGCATGGTGATAGGAAAGGGTCGTGATTTTCACTATTTTACACATATTTTAGAGCTTATTCCATGCATGAAATAATTTTATTGTTTTAAATGAAAAGATTAAATGACATCCCAATTAGAATTTATAAAGATTTTTTGGTTTTTTAAGTCGGGAGCAATAACGAGAAGCCTCTTTACTAGGGGAAACGTAAAATTGAATATACGTCTTTAATTATCTTTAGGCTGATTGATTTTAATTTTTTTAATTATTTCATTTTATATTAGACAAAATATACAAAAATGAATCTTATTAATGATGAACATCTTAAATTTAGGTCACGCAGATTTACGATGCAGCCATCACAACAGTGATGTTTCCGGCGATTTTTTAATTGAATAAAATAAATTTATAATGTTTTTAATCGTCTTAATTGAAAACCCGAAAAGAATTTAACATGACATTTTTGTTGGAAACCTTTTCAACTTATCATCAAAAACGAGACCTAGCAGTTCGTTGTATAAGTGCACTAAATTCAGTCACGTGGTGAAGAAAATCACGTGACACTTCGTCCGAAACATTGTAACCGAAAAACGCCGTATTTAAAAATTCTATTTATTTTGTATCTAATTAAAAAATTTGTTTGTTATAAATTGAAATCTCGGTAACTGCGTTTCTTGTTAAAAAAAAACTGCCCCGAAAGGCAAATTAATTAAAAGGTTTTCTCGCGCCAAACAACATCTTGGATTGCACGAAATCACAAAAGACATGAGTTTTTCTAACAAACAGTATAAAAATGGACGGAAATCCTTGTCTGATTGTGAAAGAATGCAATTTTCTCGGTTGTATCGATAATTTTTTAACATGTGTCATTCAGCTACAAAATATTCAGTTTCATTTTAGAAGTTTATATAAAAATATTAATTTAATATAATCGATAGAAACCAGACAGTAAACATCTTGACAAATATTACACATAACAGTCATTAACTATGACAAAGATTACCGGATATACGGGTCTACTTAATACCGCTACCAGTACTCTCGAACCAAACCTTTCACAGTTTAGAAATGGTAGATTCCGGATATTTCAAAACATAATCACATACGTAAAGGAAGCAGACTTGTTTAGTTTTACAACAATACAACAAGAAGTATACTTGAAGAAAAAAAAAGAAGAAGCCCAAACGTCTGAAATTGATATAATATAGGAAAACAATAAAATCCCCGGATTTTTTAAAACTATTTCTTTAAAATTCCTCATCAAATAATTTATTATTATTATTATTTTTATTTTTGATCTTGAACTAAACCTGAAACCTGAAAAATGATTTTACGGGAAAGTAACACTCTTAATTTAATTTTCAATTTAAATTTCAAAATAATTTTTAATTCATTTTTTATTTATCTTATCTTTTATTTATTTATTTATTTATTTATTTATTTATTTATTTATTTATTTATTTATTTATTTATTTATTTGTTGATTTATTCCCTTTTAATATTATTTAGGCTAGGTTCGTCTGAAGTAAGATTTGCTCTGCAAACAAAAAAAAATCTGTTGTTTCTATTCAGGGTTTTAACCTTTATCAGCAGTATCTAAACTAATACAAAAACAGAAATACATTTTATTTTATTGTACGTTTGTACGTGTTTTATGGTAAAATTCTGATGCAATTAACGATAAATAAGTCCTATCTGTAAGCTTTAAACTCGTAAAAATCCTGGTTTATCACTGATACAGAAGCGGACTCCATACCAAAATTAACATAATGATAATCATTTTATGTCTTTTTTAAAAGTTTTAGAGATAAAAGTAATAATTCAGATCATCTATGTTTAAGATGTGACGTTATAACTGGTATTTCTCTATAAATGGCATGTTTGTTGTTTAATGAACAAAATTATATTAACATAATTCTCGATTGTTCTAAGAAGTTACGTAAAATTGATAGTTATTTTATTACAATTACGGAAATAATGACGAACCCTTAATCGTGTTTGATATTAGTATTTAGTAAACACATTTTTACTAAGTTTTAACATAGATATATTTACATAAACACGCATGCACACTATGAACAACTTTTGAATCGTTAATATAATACAAACATACCAGTCATTGTCCAGATCACAATCCCAAAAAACAAAGTATTAACTTTGAAAGTTGGTAAAATTAGTTATGATGAGGAATGATTTTCCGAAATGTGAATATATGGCACATCGAAATTTAAAAGGTACTAGCATTTTATATTTATACACGTGAACTTCCAGGCCCGGTGCTCCGGAGGGGTAAGCACCTCCCATTTAGCTAGCTACACCCGTCACGTGCTTAACAACTATGTAACTAATATAATACTCACGTGTAATTGCGTAACCTTTGTAACCAGCTGAAGTTCTTCCTTTTTGACATTACAATTTTCGCGCTATGATGACAGTTGTTGATTTATTCATTGACACACTTAAATTAATTTTGATTTATTACATAAGAGTTCAGTTATTTTAATTTTACAATATAAGAATTTTGTAAATTGATTTTTTTATTTGTTCCATAGAAAAATCAATTTATTCAAAAAAAGTTATGCATTTTGACAAAAATATATACATAAAAATGTGGTAGTACTTCTTTCAGCACATGCGCATGTTTAGAAGCACGTCTTTTTCCTTCAAAAATACATTACAAAAACAAAATTGAAATGTGTCTTTTTAAAACTCATAACTTGTTTTTTCAGCAAAATACGTTTTGTTAAAACGAACCTAGGTCGCTTGTTTTAATTTCTTTGTTTTTTAAAGGAAAAAATAAGAACCATAATTTGTAAGACAAGGAACGGTTTTAATATTACATACCATTGTTACACAGTCACATCAATACAATGAATCATGTTCAACATGTCAAAATATTCTTTACATTTCATGATATATTTTAATAAAAACTAACAATACAAGAACTAATCTGACATTTGATTCTTTTTAATTATCGTTACAGAAAGATCTCAATGACATTGCAACCTTGTTAATTCTTTCTTGTTCTTCTGTGTAGCTCCCTCCATTTTAATCGAATCCTTTTATGCCATAATCAAACTTTACAAATGTATAAATATATAACACAAATACCTGTTAAATTGCGATGTGCCATATGTGCAAATTTCGGAAAATCATTCCTCATCAGAGATAATAAATGATTCTATGTTTAGCTGTATGGATAACGATATTTATAGGATCAAAGAATCTTACACCACTTTTGGTGTGAGACCGAGTTTACAAGACCAAGACTGTTGACATATAATAACAAACGAGGTTTAATTGTGTTAACAAAAAAAAAAAT
This sequence comes from Tegillarca granosa, assembly GCA_029721355.1. Taxonomy (NCBI): domain Eukaryota; kingdom Metazoa; phylum Mollusca; class Bivalvia; order Arcoida; family Arcidae; genus Tegillarca; species Tegillarca granosa. Next base: position 871,652 of record CM056609.1, read on the forward strand.
CAGTCTCACATATACAGCATTTTTTCTTAAATCAAATTTGATAAAATTACCAGAAAATGTATAAAACATGTAACAATACTGACACAGGGTTATATTAAACGAAGGAATGTGCAATGTTATGCTAATAGTTTACCAAAGTATTATGTTTATAATGCTTAAGCTCGGTATTTTGTCCACAAAAATCCAAAATAATCCAAAATTCCTGTAACAGTTAAAACTGCTTCTTCATAGAAAAGCGACTTGTTTCTTTTGTATGTCTTTCCTGGTTGGTTTTGCACCTTTAATGGACTTGGGGTTCTGCGATGTGACGTGTGCAAACATTCTTAAGATCCCCAAAGGTGCACAATAATTGTACATTAGTAGTAGATCAAAAATATTAATCCTCAAGATTAATAAAAAATGTCTCGAGAATAGCTTATGCGAGGTAAAACATTTAACTAGCATAGAACTCATCGTTACATATGGTATTTTAAAGTACAAAACATTAATAGTAATAAAATTTAATATTTTAACAGGTATAATTCTTTCTTTTTTAAATCCAAGAACATGGAGTGTAAATTGGAAAGTAGTATGATAATTGAAAACGATTCATTATAAATGAAATATTTGTTAATTGTTTATTTTTATTTTATCTACTGTTGGAACATAAAAATATCTTTCTCAAAAGACAGTTAACCTGTATATAGAGACCAAGCACACAATCAATACTTATGAGCATTATAAACATATGTTTCTTATAAAGAGGTGGCTGATATAGCAGGTTTTTAACTCATCTGAGCTGAAAGCTCAGATGAGCTATTGCGATGGTTCACCGTCCGTCTTCTGTCGTGCGTCGTGCGTCGTCCGTCGTGCTTCGTGCGTTAACTTTTTACATTTGAATCTTCTCCTCCAAAACCACTGGGCCAAATTTAATGAAACTTAGTAACCATCATGCCTGGGTAAAGCCCTTTCAGATTTGCACAAATGAAGGAGTTATGTCCCCTTGGGGCCCCATAAAGGGGAAAGAGTGAAAAACTTTGAAAATCTTCTCCTCTGAATCTACAAGAGATATACCTTAGTTATTTCATTTATAACATCCTTAGGTCATCTATTTTTAGATTTGCACAAATTGTAGCCATGGGGCTCAAAATGGGGAATTTGTAAGGCATTAAGTTGGGAAATTGCTTAAAATTATATATTTGTCACTATATCTTGAAAACTATTAACTTTTTGTATAGGCATGTATATTAGAATGTTGTAGATATTGACATGACGATCATTTTGATATATGGATTAAGGTTATATGTTGAAAGGTCAAGGTCACAGCTGCAAAAGAAGACTTAAATTGCTAATTATCTTGAAAACTATTAACTTTTTTTGTATAAGCATTATATAAGAATATTGTAGGTATTGCGACAACGATCACTTTGATATATGATTCAAGGTCATATATTGAAAGATCAAGGTCACAGCTGCAAAAAAAGACTGAAATTGCTAATTATCTTAAAAACTATTGCCATTTTGTATCGGCATGTATTTAAGAATATTGTAGGTATTGCAACAACGATCATTATGATATTTGGTTCAAGGTCATGTGTTGAAAGGTCAAGGTCACAGCTGCAAAAAAGACTTAAATTGCTAACTATCTTGAAAACTATTAACTTTTTATATAGGCATGTATATTAGGATATTGTAGGTATTGCATCAACGATCATTATGATATATGGTACAAGGTCATATTTGAAAGGTCAAGGTCACAGCTGCAAAAGAAGACATAAATTGCTAATTATCTTAAAAACTATTAACTTTTTGTATAGGCATGTATAATAGAATATTGTAGGTATTGAGACAACGATCATTTTAATATATGATTCAAGGTAATATATTGAAAGGTCAAGGTCACATCTGCCAAAAAAGACTGAAATTGCCAACTATCTTGAAAACTATTAACATTTTGTATAGGCATGTATATTAGAATATTGTAGGTATTGCGACAGTGACCATTATGATATATGGTACAAGATCATATGTTGAAAGGTCAAGGTCGCAGCTGCAAAAGAAGAATTAAATTGCTAATTATCTTAAAAACTATTAACTTTTTGTATAGGCATGTATAATAGAATATTGTAGGTATTGAGACAACGATAATTTTAATATATGATTCAAGGTAATATATTGAAAGGTCAAGGTCACATCTGCAAAAAAAGACTGAAATTGCCAACTATCTTGAAAACTATTAACATTTTGTATAGGCATGTATATTAGAATATTGTAGGTATTGCGACAACGATCATTATGATATATGGTTAAGGTCATATGTTGAAAGGTCAAGCTCACAGCTGCAAAAAAGAATTAAATTACTAATTATCTTGAAAACTAACAACTTTTTGAATAGGCATGTAAATTAGAATATTGTAGGTATTACGACAACGATCATTTTGATATATGGTTCAAGGTTATATGTTCAATGGTCAAGGTCATATCAACATAGAAATACTTAGAATATTAATTATCTTAAAAGCTATTAATTTCATGCATAGGCATGTATATTAGAATATTATAGGTATTGACATGACAATCATATATGGTTCAAGGTCATATATGTTGAAAGGTTTAGGACATAGCTGCATTAGTATACTGAAATTGGTTAATGATTTGGAAATTATTTATTGCACTAGAGTCACTTCATGCATATTATTTAAGCTACTTATGAATGAAATGTGAGTGGATATATTTCTGATTAAGGTTTGTGGGAGTTCTTAACTTGAGAAAACTTTTAAAGTTTCTGTACTTAATATATTGTCTACTGCACTTTGCAAACAATATTTGACACAGGTGAGCGTTAAGGCCCATGGGCCTCTTGTTTTACTGTATAAAAAGTTTTTTTTTATATAGAAGTAGTCGATATAGCAGGATTTACTGTGAAGAAGCTTGTTTTTAAAAATGGTCGCTATCAGGTTTTACGGTATAAAACTTTGTTTAAAGAGATGGTCGATATAGCAGGTTTTACTGTAATGATATTTATATAGAGATGGTAGGTATAGCAAATTTTACGATGGAAGGTATATCAGGTTTAACGATAATAAATATTTTGTACATGTGTGTATGTAAAACTAGTTTACTATTAATTTAGATTCTCATGTTGCGGAATCGATTACGTCATCAATCAATCTAATAGCATTATAAACTATTAATAATTTAATTGTATTTGGTCACTGCATGTGACGGAGTTTAAGGTTAAAGTCTTCTTTACAAAATAATAGCTTGTTATTAAAATAGCAGTATAATTGTTTACTCTTGTGTGTTTATCAACAAAATGAAGCATAAAAATTTATTTGATTGTGTTTGCCTTTTACTAGCATTTGTGACAAGATGAAACTTAAGGTTGAATTTTTCTTCATGACACGTGTTTGTGTAAAATTAGCAGAAAGCTTATTAACTTATTTTCAAACTGAAGAAAAGCAAAAACTTGACTCTTTTAAAATGAAAGAAATTTGTAACTAAAAAGATATTTTTGGCAGATATTAACATAACACACGAAACGTATTATAAACGGTTCATGAATATTAGCAACTTAAGACAGAGAAAGACACAAACTAAAGGCCAATTACAATTAAACTCTCAGCTTAAAATCTGCAGTAAACGGTGTAGTTTGTTAAAGTATTATCGGGAGACGTCCAACCATCGTGCTTTGTTTTAAACCAGTGGTCCATATATAACGTATATCTATGTATATAAACTTTGTAACCGTACTGTATGTAGTCAGATCGTTACTGAGCTACTAAAGTTTTACATAAAAAATATAACAGAAAAGTTAAAAACTTGACCAAATTTCATGATCATTCAATCAAATGACTGGACACTATCTCATATTACACAGTAATATATAACTATATATATATATATTAATGTTAATTTTTAAGACATTACACAGTTAATATCTAATATTAAATTTAAATTGTTTACTGTAGGTTTGTTGAACAAAAAAAAGACATTGTCTCATAAAACGTAATCTGTGTAACTACACCATTAAACCATATCTCGGTCAATGGTTAGTTGTGCACGTATATTTTTAAAAACAATCAATTTAAAAAAAAATATTTATGTCTAATAAAGAAATTTATTATAGAATAAACACATTAAATACCAGTATAACCCTGATATCATTTCATGTTTTGTATTATGTTTTGCTATTATTCATTTATTTATTTTTTTCCTTTTGATCGATATTTTATTTTTGCTGTTATGTTGGTATGGTTTCCAAAGTTTTATGATAAATTAAGGCTGATACTCCTTCTGAATGTTTTATAAAGTGTTTTTAGGAACTACGGCATGTGAAATAATCAACTTTCTATCTACAAACAATTCGTAAGAGAGATCGCACAACCGAATATCATATAGATTATACCCGTAAAAGGATTATCCTTAAATCCTTTAAATTTTGATGTAAATGTATTATATAATTTACAACAGATTATAGGAATGGTAATATCTAATATTACTCATATGTCGTAAATACCTTATCTTAATCTCAGCCATGTATAATATAAAGGCTCGAGATAAATTGTTAAACAGCGTGTTTTAGCTGCGCACTTTTTTTCTTCGTTTTTACGTAAATTGAGAGCTGAATAATTAGTTTTTTTGGGGGGTTAATTAAAAATATTCAGAACATGTAGAACAATTGCAACAAATCGCTAAGCCTGATAAACAATTGGTAAAATAGTTAAAAGATGATATAAAAATAATTATATATATATATAAGTTTTTTTCAGACCACCCGGTCTCACATCTCAGGTTGAAGATGTGTTAATCTTTATTGTCCAGTTTTCTTAGTTTTGGTGTGTGTGTGTGTGTGTGTGTGTGTGTGTGTGTGTGTGTGTGTGTTTAATTATTTGCGGGTTGTTTTTACAAGTTCGTTTATTGACTAAAATCTTTTTGAGTTTAAAGTTTAAATTATCTTAAAAACAGGAGGTTGAAGATTGTGTAACAGAAGTTTGTTTTTTCTTTCAGATAACTAAATGTGGTGTTAATGGGGTCGTACGCTGAAGATTACTCATACGAGAGCTTCAATCTCCTAAACATAACCGAAACAATGGGGAACGGAGATCCGGCTCACCATGAACACGAAGAATTCTATATGATGTGTCAGTTTATAACAGGATTAATTCTGTATCCAATTATTTGTTTTCCGGGACTTATAGGAAATATACTTACCTTAGTTGTCTTATCAAAAACTAATATGAGAAATTCCACGAATGCCTTTTTAAGTGCCCTAGCTGTTTCGGATTCCATCAAAATGTTAAACGACATTTTATATTTTTCTGTTATTCTAATGCTTAAAACGGATCCGGAAACTGCCAATAAACTTTTCGGATATATCTATCCATATGCTCATTTTATATTTAATATGTCGGGTTGTGTGTCAGCCTGGTTGACAGTGTCTGTAGCGGTAGAGAGGTATATCTTGGTATGTCACGCGCCAAAAGCAAGAACAATGTGTAATAGGTCAAGAGCCATTCTGACCTCTTCCTTAGTTTTTGTTGTTATGACAGGTGTGGCCTTACCGTCGCTATGGAGATACAGAACAATTACAGTATTAGATACTGACACAAATAGAACAGTTTTTGATATAAAACTAACAGATCTTTGGGAGAAAAAGGACAAATTGACAATGTATTATACATGGGTCATGAATTTCTTTCGATGCAACATTCCATGTGTTGTTCTTGTTATAATGAACACGTGTATTATCACAGCTGTATGGAAAACACGTGCAAACAAACGCTCAAATTCGCGCCAAAAAATAACGTTTATGATGATCATTGTCATACTAGTGTTCACAATCTGTATAACACCAGATGCAATCATGTCCACATTTCTTGGGTTTGGATACGGTGAAGAGGATTATCTTGTAAAGGGGATAAGAGAGTTTACAGACACATTGTTAGCCTTAAATGCAGCGGTTAATTTTGTCATATATTGTGTTTTTAGTCATAAATTTCGACAAAATTTTAATGAGACGTTTTGTGGCAGACGACCTTACAAACGTCAGACAAAAGAGAATGTTGATCCTTTTTACAGACGGCTTTCAGACCAATCCAGTGTTTGGAGCCATTTCAAACGAAACAGTTTTGTTTGATAATTTTTATAATTTGTTTAAGATAACAATGTTTATGCTTTCATACCTTTAAACTTTAATGGGTAATTGGAAATATGCTGCATAAAGAAATCTGAATTCAAGAATCGAAAACAAAAATAGTTTATATTTATGCTTTTTTTTTTTATAAAAATGCTTCCTCCATTATTACTTCAGACTACTGTAATGAAAGTCATGATTCATTTAGAGAATGAAATATGCTTACAATACTGCATAAGGGAACATAAGGAAAAATCTGGTTACTCTATATGTATTGAGTTTCGAAATTTTTAGGTGACCATCTAAATGAACATCTTCGATCAAACCGACCGTCTTGGTGGCTTAGTAAAATGTTCGTCTCGAGAGAGAGTGAGTGGAGATGGGGGTTGAAACCCCAGTGTTCCGTACTAAGACGACAGAACACCCACTTGTCCATTTTGTGTCAGGATGAAATGACTGAAGAAGTAGTATGGCGGCATACTGACTCTGTGAGCTAGCACAAGAACAATACAGTCGTTTATACATAGTCGCACACACAAACTTGTTCATATATCTCCGAGTTCATAGTTTTATCCTTAGAATATTTGCTACCGTTGTGAATAGCTTAAAAATTTCTGTTGCGACTTTGAACAACATTGCAACATATGTATCGTTCAATAAAACCGAAGGTGGAAGGCTATTTTTTGTTACAGGTAAACCCATGGTTCTGGTCCGTCTAACTTTTTGCTAAACCTTGAACCTTCTTTTGAATTGTACTATCATTATGCTATAGAAAAAAAATTATTTGGTAACATATCTTTAGGTGTGCGTTTCAATTTCAGAAATTCACATTACAGTAGATGATATTTCATTTTTATCATTTTAACTTCATATTGGAAAGCATGAGGATACATATACAGGTGGTAGTACATAGATTTTGGTTTACTTGGAGAACGTAAGATATTTTATTCTAGAGTTTTAAATCTAGACGTATACTTGCTTTACTTTGCCAAAATTTGTGATTTAATATGTTTAACATGAAAAATTCATTGTAGATATTTGTTTGTTTGTTGAATGAGGAAAATCGGAATTAAACATTCTGCTTTACATAAATACAATAAAATAAAACAACAACATTAAAATTATTATTATTATTATTATTATTATCATCATTATTATTATTTTTATTATTATTACAAAAAGATGGATAGAGCCTGATTTAGATAAAGAAATATGAAGCTCATAAATATTCATGCATGTGACAGAAATCAATTTGAAATGATACAAGCATGAAATTTGATGCCAGCAAAATAACAATGTGCAAAAGCTTTTGTAGCTTTTTATACAGAAAATTGAAATAAGAGAAGCTTAAAAATCGATTTTTGTTCAGTCATATACACAAAATTTGCTGATTATAAAATATTAAGCATCAAATTTTATTTGAATTGACTGTAAATGACAACGTTTAAGCTTGGGCGACATTCCTTATCTTGACGTTAGAATATTTATGGAACAATACCATAATCAGATGGACTGGTTTATTGGCTTAAAGTAATGCGGTATGTTTGAATGTTAATAATGAAAAAAACATTTACTTAGCTGGTCAGAATTTCCTCTGACCCTTACACACTTTATGCCTGACGGCTGTGTGTAGGGTTAGAATAGTTTCTATATCAAAAACCCGGAGCTTTCCAAAAACCAGTTGATGTCGGAAGAGAGGCCCCTCATTTCGCTTCCGACAGAAGTTATTAGAGGAACTATAGAATCATTACTAACTTGATGGATAGGTGAGTAATTTATCCTCTTATCTATCTTATTTGAATTTGAGAGTTTCTGGAGAACAAGAAAACTTGTATTGAAAATGGAAGACGATGTCGGCAAATATCAACACCGATGAAACTTATCTGAATCTCAAACTCGCAGTGATGACATCTTGAAATATTTAAATATTTTGAAGAAAAAAATCGACCCATAAAAATTTTTTTTACCAGTTCTACTATTATTTTCAGTCTGAAGGGAAATGAGCACGCCTCTTCAGACACCAGTTGGTATTGTCAAATCCCGGGTTTTCGATATATATATACATTGTTATGATTCTACACACAGCTGTCAGTCATAGTGTGTAAGGGTCAGAGGAAATACGGACTAGTACTTGACAGTAGTTAAGGTACCAAAAAATCGACAAAACAAACTAAAAATGAAAATAATCATTTATGTTTTATATTTGCCTTAGTCTGAAAGGTTCGAGTGATAGTACAGATAACTTTGCATCTCGCCGTCTAGGTTCCGAAATTCCACTCGGGAAGTTTCTATAGTGATAAAGTTTGTCTAATCGCTTGACGAAGATCTTTGTTGGTTTTCTGAGTGTGCCAGTTTTCTTCAAAATGACAAAATTGACCGAATCCATATAAAAGGAAGATTCTTGACTTTAACAATATGGCTCCATTCCGCTTCTTATTCTGAAAGGAAATACTTTTATGTCATTGATCACAATATCTTCATGAACAAATACGTTGTACCTATGACGTTATGACTCAGACTTTTTGAAAGCATTTCCATGGTGACACAAACAGCGAAATTAATATTAGCATAACAACTTACTTAACACTGAATGACTAGAGCTAATCCTCTAGTCTAAATTATTGCGAAATTAATTGCTTGTGTTGCAGAATAAAAGGTATATAATTTGAAAATATTTTAAAATAAAATATTACAAAAAACTGTATCATGCAAGGATGTAATATAAAAACTGATTCAATCGCAATTTTAAAACCGTTTAATTTACAAAGTGATAAATATTAATTGCAGCTACTGATTTTAGACATAAACCGAGGATAATGAAGATGAAGTGTGACAACAACAATTAACTATTCGTAGTTAACTATGAAAGCTACCATTAAACCTATAGAACATAAAGATAATTGTAACGTTTAAAATTGCCATTTCAAAATTTAATTTCGTTAATTATTAAGTTGGAAAGCGTAAAGTAAACACAACCGAAGGCACTCATTTATTAAAAAATGACAAAAAAATATTTCTAGTGAAGAAGATAACATTTTAATATATAATTGTGTGATTTTTTTTTTCGTTTTAAACATTTTAAATCTTTTCACTTTAAAAGTTATTAGAGCGAGCGCAATTTGTTTCAAACTCTGGTCAATATGTTTTCGTTATATTAAGTCATTTCGGAAACAAAAACAAACTGGAAAATAACCGATTTTGCCAAGCAAACGGACAAACTTTCTCACAAAAGGACCTGCCTTAGCCTGAAAACAGGTGCTTTAATTTGAAAGCCAATGCTTAAGGCCATGTTCTCTAACTTATTTAATGATAATTTATGAATAGTTTATTATTTTAATGCTAAATTTCTTCCGTTTGTCGAAATAAATATGATCAAGTTCAAAGTTTTTGTTTCTACCATTTAAAGAACCTGCGGGTGAGGGTACATGAATCTTTGACAGGGTACATGGGGCCGTGTAACCTGCCAAAAACCCGTAAAACTTATAGTATCATCACGCCAGATGTTTTCACGTCGTGATACATTCTGTGTTGAAACAAATAGCAGGAAAAAAATTGCGAAAACGTAACGCGTCATAAGGCGTGGGTGTTGTTATGGACCAATGATTGCCTGTGTGTTAAGAAATGTAGAACGACGTTTTTCTTCACTTTCTGACTGACTTTTGATGGTATAACACTCAATTTTTTAAATATTATTTAAATTTCTTTAATTATATAGAAAAATATTTTTATTTTATTTCTGTTTAATGTTTTTGACGTCACGGTTTTCCGTTGTATTTTTTTTATGAAGATTTTATCTCAAGTTTATCATCAAGACAAATAAAACAGCATACAAATGATACGCAATTAATCATATTTTCCTGATCATTAAAATTTTTATGTCAATTACAATTTTATTGTTTATTGATTACTGTATTATTGTTGTTTTACACCACATCCAATGTATATCAATCCGACGTGCATATTAATATTTTAACAACTCTCTCTCTCTTGAAACCATGAAGCCAGATAAGATTTTTTGCCTCCATGATAATCGAACCCGGAAATACCACGGAATCGTAAATTTTTTAAGATTTTTTAGTGATGGGAACAGGAAATATTATATGAAATTGTTTTAGATAACATCAATAATAAAAAACACATTTATCTGTTAAAAAGAGATATGAGCATGATATTTGTTACATTTGCTTTTGAAGCTCAATTTTATCTTTATTTCAATTTAAGTAATAATAGTGTTACGGAAGTAATTAAGTTTAATACTGGATATTAAAAATAAATAAAAATAAGTTACATTGTCAAAAATATTTTTGCTAAGAGATTTGAGTAACAATGAATTGTTTAAATAGATTAATTAATATCCAACGTTATCCTAAATCATGAGTAAATTGATACAAAATTGTTTGGTAAGTTTCCTTATTAGAATATAAATAATAAAACTTTAATTTGAAGTGTTTAAATTGTAGTTGTGACTTTTACACTTTATAAAACATTAAAACTGGATCTGAAAGTAATTAGCAAATTTGCACATATACATTAAAATTAAACAAGTATTTTTGTCCAATTTTTTTTATTGTTTTATGGAGACAAGTTAGTTAGTAAATGACATTTGAGGTCAGAGACAATATTATTTCACTTATATTTATCATGAAACGTCGCCATCAATTGCTGTAGATCCAATTCTGTATATACAAAAGATGTCCTTGTTTTGCTGTTTCAATATACAGACCATCTTTTTTATTTAAATTGTTTTTATTTTTTTTTTCTATCGGAAACCCCTTCTTATATTCAGGTCATCTTTAGCTATTAATTATTTTGGACGACCCCTTCATTTATTAAGGTCATCTTTATTTTATTTCTTTTGAGGATCCCTTCTTTTATTCAAGCCATTTCATTTTTGATTTAATTTTCAGAAAACACTCATTCAGACCATTTTAATTTATTAATTATTTTGGAAGACCCTTCTTTTTTAAGGCCATCTTTATTTATTTATTTATTTTGTTATTTTTGAAGGTCCCTTTTATATTCGGACCAACTTTATTTTATTCCTTCTGAGGACCCCTTCTTTTATTTATTTTTTTTTATTCTTTTTTTTATTTAGGTCATTTTTATTTTATTTTTTGAACCCTTTTTTTATTCGGACTATCTTTATTTTATTCCTTTTCAGGACTTTTTCTTTTATTTTCATTTTAACTCATTTTCTCATTACCAAAAGGACATATATAATATTTTTTGGAAAATGAATGACGCTATTTTTACAAAATAAAATATTTCAAAATTTTCATTTGTCATATACAATGTTTTGAAATTTTCTTTTATAATGAATAAAAAAAATGCATATGGCATTGAGATTTAGCATGGTTGGGAATAAAATCTAATATAAACCTTTATACCTTAAAGGCTAAATGAGGTAACTGTTTCGTCTAAGTCAGGTGCAAATGTACTGTTAAAACATAGCGTCTAGTTACAGCCCTCCTTGAGCGTCATATTACCGAAATCTGACAATCTGAATATTCGGCGCGATTAGCGAGTGATATTACGAGAACGATAAACAGAGTATCAAAATGCAAAGGTCATACGTATGACTGTGGTTTATGTATCGACCAAAAAAAACATTATACAACCAATTAACAATTTACTTGAATTATGTTACGTTAATTCGAAAATTTACCCGTTCTCATATTAGTTAAACCAATGTGAAAAAAGTCGCTTCTAAAACATGGAGTTGTTATGTGGTATGTAAAATTGATCTTTTTTAATTTTATTTTTCCGAATAAGAGCCATCATTTGTTTGAAGTCCTACATGTTTGTATCACTGATGTAATATTGACTTTTATGGATTCTGTTTGTAACGTATATTTAATACAGAGCTATGTTAACCAAATTAACATCTAAATTTGTTTAAAAATTCTTTATCTTTTCAGACAAGAAACCATGTAGGTATTTGACATTTACAAAAGAGGACCCCTGAATTGTGACAAATGTTTGATACTTTATTTTGGAAGCCTTTTGTAAGAATCTAATGTTGTAGAGTTTTCTTGAAAAATGACACCTAGTGTAATTTCTTTTCCAGATCAATTTACAACGCCTCCATACACGCAGAAATCGAACCAGTGGAACACATCAGCATGTTTAAATCAAGACGAACAACGATTAGAAAAAATATCGGTTTGTTAGACACATTAAATAAACCACAAATCAAAAATTGAATTAAATATCAACAAAAACTTATTTGCGGTTTTATTTGTTTTATATCATTCGGTACTTTAACACAATAAATTACAGTCCAATTAGTGCCACTTTTTAATATTAACATTAAAAACAAAAATTCGAGAAAAATAGCCACGACAGCGAATAAATAAAATTATTTAAAAAAATAAATCTATGAATATATAAATCAATAAATAAAAATGTCAAACAGATTCTTAGACATTTTTTCTTTTACCCGAAAATTACAGTTCAATTCTGGCAGCTTTTTATATTTAACATGAAAAAAAAACAAGAATTCGACAAAAAATACCACGCCAGCAAATAAAGTAAAAAAAATGTAAACGGGTACTGAGGCGTAATATTTTTTAACCTGAAACTGGATATGTATTATTTATCCTGAAAACGGAAAAAAAATTAAAACAATTATCTTCGAAAATGGAACAGCAGAAACAAAGAAGAGGATAATAATAAAGGAGTGAATTGTTGTAATGTTTTTTACCTCAATTTTTTTATTTTTTTATTGATATCAAAGTGGTCAGTTTTAGAGTGGCTGAGAAAACATGAATATTCAAAGACATTTTACAAATATTTTACAAACTGACACACTCTCTCACACCAAGATCTGAAATAGGATTCACTTTTAGACGGTTAGAGACATAAGCCGATGTTTTAGTACATTCGACAATGGACGCGTCAATAGCCTAATGAAAGAAAAAGCTATTTGATATATTAAGTAATATAAACAGCTTTACATTACACGATAAGTAACGTTTAACGTTCATGTCCCTATGGCAAAATATAATGCAAGAGTTAACCAATTAAGGTTAAATTCAACCTCTTTAACATTATAAATATACCACAGGATTATGAAATACAAACATACCAATTCATATCCAAATCTCAATCAAAAAAAGTTAAAAACTTTTACAACTGGCTATTCAGTTACACTGGTAAACTTCCCTCATGAAAGTTAATCCAGGTGCTCCGGAGGGATAAGCATCTACTATCTGGCTAGCTAAACCCGTCACGTGCAAAATCAAATTTAAGAATGAAGGGAACATAGGGCTATGAAACACATATATATCCAGTATAAGTTTGGATTTAGCACTTTTATACTTATCAATATCAACAATATTGCACTAAGAGCCGTAAATCTTTTTAAGGACCTTTATTAGCACAGGCTTTCATTATTTCCGAGTCGCTAATCTAACTGTAAGCAGTTTACTTTAATGTAGAAAGTCTCCGTATTGGAAACAATCTCTACCATTTAGTATAAACTGTGAAAAAATACACAAGTAGAATAAACAGAAATATTTCTGCAATGAAACGGAAAGTTTACCTAGAATAATTGAAGTCACCACGATTGTTGATTTGTAGCCTTTAAAAAAACTTAAAACAAATAGGGGTAGATTAAAAGCTTCCAGTTTTTTTTATTTCTACTACCTTTGACTGCATTATGTGGAATATCACAGCTGTCTACTAATACCAATAGAACGTGTCATTTTCATATATATTTTTACTTGCCTTGTAATATTTCCATTTCTCCAAGATTGACGTTGCGTTCATGAATCATAAAAAACCGCGTTACTCCGTGCATGAATACATAACATGCAATACACAAATCGGAAATACAATATCATAGGTAAACAAACACTGCTGAAAGGACTAAAAAGCGCAATTACGAGATTTTACAATAACGGTTCACAAAAAACATAAGTATTATCGAGAATACTAAATATGGAACAGTAATAATAATTTGAATATCAACAAAATAAATATGTTGTTATTTGTGGACTATATTTCGGTCGAAAATTATGTGTTCGGTCTAAAATGCACTTTAACGATCTTCGTGGCTGTTGCGTCTAATATACTCCTCCTGATGTGCATGTGTTATAGAAGGTAATTTTTGAGTCTTACAGTCAGTGAATTATTTTTTTTATAACATTTAACGATGATAAAACTATTGAACAGTTTTAAAATGATGTTCATTGTCAATATTACACAAAAATGTTGCAAGGCAAACTAATCATAACGCGCTACCACGCTTTATTCAGTTTGTTTGAAAAGTTTTTGCATTCATATTGACAATAAACATCATTTTAAAACAGTTGAATTGTTAAGTATAACTATTTCGAGCACTTTTTATCACGGTTGTGTCATTTTACATACCATACATACATTCTTCAACTCTTTACCAAACTGTAATTTACATTACTCACAATTCACATCACAATTTATAATCTTCATTTTTCTAATCATCAGACAGTTATTAAAGAGATCCTTTCTAATCAGACAAGTATTATCCTTAAGCAATTAAATCAGTTAAAGATTTAAATCTCGGTGTACTGATATCATTAGTTAATTTGTTACGAGTTTAGAATCTGATTTCATTTACATTAATTACAGTAATGAGTTCATTCAAAGTTTAAACACCACTTAGAACTGAAAATCAAGATGTAGACTGTTGGTTTTCTTGCTAAAAACTAATGTAATTGATGTTATCCCAACAATTGTAAGTATACCCGTTAGCTATTTAACTCTTTATAATTTAAGTGTAGCTCTTAATCCCAGGCGTCCCAAGTACTTTCACTATCACCAATATGCTAATTAAACATTATAAATACGAACGTAATTTAAGACCATTACAAATGACTCCAACCGTCAGGATAATTTCTGACAAGTTATTTTTGAAATATCTTCAATAGAACAATGGTTTTAAAACATTGACCTTTCATGACCTTGCTCTTTTGATTTAAACTGGGTACATATAGAACCGTGAAACTTTGAAGTGCTGTGTCTAAAAGTTCTGCAAAGAATCATGATCATAATTCGATTTTAAGACAAACAACCTTTGTGTTCTTTATCGATCAGACAAAGTGGACAGACTTGTTAAGTTTTATATACTCCATAAAACTTAGGTTGCTGATATATAATACTGTATATATAAAAATATTGGCTTGTATTATATTTTGCGCTTCTGAGGGTTTCAAACATTTAGCGTGTATTAATATTGGCGCTTTCATTGTTTCTCCTTAGACAAGTAAGCTATAAATAATGTTAAAGTGTATTTATATTTGAAATTGTTATTGAAATTAAGTTAACACCAAAACATCAGTATGAATATAAGTCGGACTGGACAGACTCGAGAATTACGATAAGTTGCATAGCTATAACAAAAATATAATTATTATTATTATCATTATTATTATTATTGACATGAAAACTAAGAAAAAAAATCTTTTTTCTTAGTTTTTAAAATTTAAAAATGAAATATCTATTTTATTTCTGGACTGACATCCTTATACTGTTATGACAAATAATGTTTACCAAAAAAAAATATTTTACTTTACTCGAACTGTAAATATATTATTGTATATTACAGGACGTGCGATAAATTTATCAACCTGCAAATCAATTTTGCAAATTATAAGTGACATCCTGTTAATTACAGGTGTGGGTCTGAACCTAAGGAATGTGTCTAATAAACGAAAGGATTAATAATAATCTTAATTATCGGTACATGTCAAACGGATGCAAATACCACTTCATTAAATAGTTTTCTCGTAAAATAATCATAGAAAGTTAAACTACGAGTTTGTATTTGACTTATTTTAGTAGTTGGTAAATAATATTCTGTGAAGGTATGTTACTGGTATGACGTCACAACACGGGAGCATCGATATCGACCTTTTTGATTTGGATTTCTAGAGATGTATTAGAAAATCATCGATATCTACCTTATTATGGAATGACATTTTATGGAATTTTCGCTACAGCCATACTTAAGTACGACGAATAAAATATGTCAAAACTGAAAATCGTTACTGGTACCCTTTAAAATCTTCAGTATCATTTTTACAAGTCCTAATAATTGGTTGTTTGTTTTGGTTCTTGTTAACAAAAAAAAACAAACTATTTTATTGCTTTCATGTTAAAAGAACTAAAAACTTAACTATTAAAATTTTCTACATTTAGTAACATATTTTTAACGCATTTTAAACAAGAAACAAAAAAAAAATATCCTAAAATCATGAACCTGAAAATCTGAGAATATTATACAGTGAAAAAGACGGATTTCACGAAATTAATATTTGTGGACTATGAAACAGACAGTCGTAGATTTAACTTTTTTTAGTTATCTTTTGTATTTGAAAAAATTATTCTAATATAAACCAACCACTTTAGACTTACATTTTTAACGTATTCATCTAAGCATTTTGAGTGTCTGAGACTCTCCTTGGTTGATTTTATCCTGAAGTTTTAATATTTATAAATGTGGACATTTTAACATTGTCCTTGGTTGATTTTATTCTGAAGTTTTTCAAATAAAAAATCTAAATAACGTTTCAACATACATTGATCACAATTTTTATGCTTAAAAGCCAAATGAAGGAAACTGTAAATGGCTTGTCGCGGTTGTGATTATGTCTTTAATCTGTTTCTATACCATGCCATCTAAACAAACAAACAAAAAAAAAAGAAAAAAAAAACTATCCTGCACATATAGGAACAAGAAAATAGATGGATTTAGTGGGGTTTTACGTCCCAAATCAAGAATATTTCACTTATATCGAGACGTCAACAGCCATAGGTGAAGTGACAGAAATTTTTACCTTTGCAGTGCGCTTTTGGAAATGAGCAGGGATGGTTCGTTACCGTGCTACGCCTGCAGTGGGCATATGTTTTTAAGGTCTCCCCCTAAGGCCCCCGTGACTTTCATTTCTAAATACCGAGTGCTTGGCGAAAAAACGGTAACTGCCAATTTCTAAGTCTTGGTCAGACCCGGCTGGAGCTCGAACCTCTACCCCCACATACGAAACGAGCACTGAGCTACCGTAATGAAAGGTTGAGAGAAACCTAGTAAAAATTGATGTTTTATTTTGTCTAAGCCAACTACAACATTATAAAATGTTTTTTTCTTGGAATAATCATCATATAAAGCAAATTATAAAAATATTTGAACTCGATTACTAAAATTTCGAATAAAAATTATGTATGTTTTAAAATGTAACCATTGAAAATAATTTTTATCAAAATTTATATTATTTAAACAGAAAATATTTCTATACAAAAATGCCATTTAGAACTGGCCGTCTTCATATGGATAAAAAACTCTGTACTAGAACACAAAGCAAAATTACTACACTCCTTTCTCACTGTCTGTAAATATTAACTTAGCTACACAAATAGAATAAATAAATAAATAAATAACAATGATTTAACCTGATAAGACGTCTTTATTAATAAAATGAATAGTAGTCTGATCTAACAAACATTTTACAGATTGTTTTGTATACCTGATCTGAAAAATTGCAATATCGTTTTTTGAATTTTTTAAATATATATCTATATTACGCCAAAAATGTAAAAAGTATATTTGTATAACAATCATCTTTATTGTATTTGTAATAAAATGTTGTATCACTAAATGTACTATAAAACGCTAAAAAGGCTAATTAAAATGTAAACAGATATGTGTGAAAAGAATGTTAAGATAAAACATACTGATTATGAAAATATCCTAAGAATAACAATCTTCAAATATCATCATACACTTATTTTAAATAAACTTTGTTTGGACAAATTGTTCAACAACAATAGTGAACATGTTTCAAAATGCATCTCTTTATCATATCCATATCGATATACCATACATGTATTTATTAGAATTATCACCTAATATACATAATCAAATGTGTGTGTGTGTGCATGTTGTGTGTGTGTGTGTTTGTGTGTGTGTGTAAAAAACGTATTTGAAAGTATACCTGAAATATTAAAATAAATTTAAATTCAAAGTCCGATACGACAAACATTTTCTCTCTTTAGGTGTACGCTATTGTTTCTTTTATATGTTATTTAATTTTTATTATGCATACAGTTATGCGTGAAAACTAACATTACTACTAATCTGAATAATAATTAAGGGAAGTAAAAAAAGTTTTGTAAAAAAAATTCTGTAAAAAATTCACGAGGTAAATATTTTACATCTTTTTATTTCAATATCTTGCTTTATATGAGGAATCACTTCAACGTTTCAACCTGAAATTTAAAAGCAAACTATTTAAAGAAATCGATAAATGATACGAATACGATAATGATTGCAAAACATTTCTTATTATCAATCCCATGAACAGTGTCATAGTTTCTGTAAGAATATTGTTTAGTTCCATGATCAAATTCACCATTCTGCCAACGTTAACAAAACTGCTGTTTGTCATCTTAAATCAATTTGTTTTACTCTCTCTCTCTCTCTCTCTCTCTCTCTCTCTCTCTCTCATGGGCCTCGATTGTGGAGTGGTCTTATGCACGCACTGATAGATCACAATGACTCTCACCGCTTTGGTCCGAATCCCTTTCAGAAAGATTCCAACATGAGAAAAATTCAGTAACTATCAAAACGTCGATGGTTTTCTTTTGGTACCCGGGTTTCCTCCACCATCTTATGACTGTTCGCTTCAAAATGTAAATGATATCTGACTGCGTTAAACGCAACTACTCTCTCTCTCTCTCACACACACACACACATACTTTACGCAATATTGTTCGTTTAAAATACTACATGAAAGTATCCATTTCAAACGATTACCTTTTTAACAATATTATCCTGACATGCCATTCTTATTTTTTCCGGTATTGCTGGGGCATCAAAGCGAAAGTATTCATTTAAACCAACTTCTTCTCTCGCAGCGTATATGGCATTCTTTAAAGCCAAAAATGCTGAAATTCCAAGAAGAAACGGGGGTTCTCCGATTCCCTATAACGGAAAATTAAAAATGAAAATACCATAAGTTTTTGAAATAATTTTTTTTTCAAATTTTGTTTTTAAAACTGTGAAAACGTGATAAATATGCATAGAGAGCATTAGGAATAATGTGAATCTTCAAATATAACAAAACAAATGTAACGCAACCAGAAATATGCGTGTTCTGGCTTTATTTGGGTGCCGTTACTCGACTGACTGCATGTTGATGTATTGGAATTTTTGCCATAAAAAACAAACATAATTGAATGTTCCCTAATGTGGCAAATTGTTAAAGAGACAAAGACAATATGAATTTATGGATAAAAACTCGATCTAAAATGAATGCAGTACTCGAACGCAAATTTTAAATGCGCGTGTCCAGATGGATATATTAGAGAAAAATGACTAAATTGCATTTTATTTCGAGAATAAAGAATGCTTGGTTAAAATAATTCTGATATTTCCCCAAGTCCCTATCTTTCATTTTGATAATCTTTAATATTAAGATTGCCTATTAAAAACATTAATTTTACCTTTTTTCCACATTGGGTATTCTAGAGTTTTGAGCTTTTAAACACAGCGTTGGTTCAAAAGTAATTTTTATGTTAATAATGGTCATACCTTTGATGAATACACTGCTCTTTCATTGGGACAGTCTTTTAGTAATGCCACCTTGAATTCCCTCGGTATGTTTCGTACTCCAGGTATTTTGTACTCCATTGGTCCACTGCTTATCATCCGTCCCTCTTTTGTGTATTTAATCTTTTCCATTGTCATCATTCCATAACCCTAAAATTCATAAAAAGAGCTATCTTTTAAAAATAACTAGACTTGCTGAATTGTCAAAGAATATCCTATTACCTTTTTATTGTAAAACCTTGTCAAAAATTGTTTTTTACGCGTTTTCTTACCGCCTAGATTCGGAAACCTTTTGTGCAGATTCCAGAGTCAGAAAGATTGTTAGTTTGCGCTGGTCATTTTTCCTCAGGTACTCCGGTTTCCTCCAAGATTATAAAATTGACTGCCTCGATATCAGTGAAAAAAATTTACTAGGATGTAAAACATCGTTATCCCACACAATCTCTCTATTTTGCTAACTTCGATATCAACCACCTGACTCACTTAAATATACAACGACAACAAGGTACAGTAGCGTTAAAAATAATGCAGTATCAGTATTATGATATTTTAACATAATGGTTTTATCATAAAAAAAATAATTTCAAATTATTAATTGTAAACAATAAAAAATAACGTAGATGTATGATATCATGTAAAATTAACGCAGGTTCGAATGGACTTCTTTAACAGACCATGTCGGATTTTCTACGTAAATTAACAAGAGGCCATCGGACTTAAAGCTCATCTGAGGATATTTTCAAAAATCGTTGGAAAAGAACTTGATTACAAAACTTTTTATAAAATTCCTCAAGTTTCAAAATGCAACAATAATCAGAATTATCTTGTCATATTTCATTTTTACACAGTTGAAATGCATGTATTAACTATAGTACAATAAATAATTTCCAAATCATTAACCATTTTAGTATACTTATGTAGCCATGACGATGACCTTTGAACGTATGACCTTGAGGCATACATCAAAATGAATGTAATATCAATACCTACAATATTTTATATACATGCATGTGCAAAAAAGTTAAGTGTTTTTAAGATAATGCACAATATCAGTCTTCTTATGCAGCTAATAATTAAGTATCGTGATTTGAAAATTAAAGAACACGTTTTACACCCTTTTGCCGTTAATATAAATTCTTTAATATTTTTTGTTGTTGTTGTTTCTAAAGTATCTATTAAAATTTTCTGTTTTTTCTCTATTGCATTACATTCAAGTACCGGTAACTGTTCATAAAATCAGATTTCTGTAGTGGAAGACATATATTAAGCTGACGTCATCCTTCAACTTCGATAACTCGACCCCCCCCCCCGATAACTCGGAGTCTCCACCGTAGTCCCGTGCACTTCGAGTTAACGAAGTTCTACTGTATATATTCCATAACAATTGCATAAAATTGCCTAAAACTGCACAAATCACAAATAAGTTCATGATCTTGATTTGTTATCTTGACCCTATTTTAGAGATCATTTCTAAAAGGTCAAAACTGAAACTCCCATATTTTTATCTGTTAAAATAGTCAAGTTATAACAATTTTAAGCCATTTTACGAAATTTTTTAGACCTAATTTTACGAAATGAACAAACTATAGGCTTAAGACTGTAGAGAAGCCAAATATTACATCAGATTTTTCCCCCATCATCGATATAAGAGCAGAAGATTGTTTAAAATTTTTGCACCCTAGGTCACATTAGTTTTGGTGGCCATGACAATGCTAAAACTTTCAAATAAAATTAATTTCAAAATACAACAAAATATGTAGATTATGTTATAAATTATAATAAGGCAAATCAGAATTGTATTAAAATGCAAAGTGTTGCTTTTAGCACTTTTACCTGAACAAAACCGCCTTCAATTTGTCCAATATCTATTGTTGGGTTTAAACTCTTCCCTACATCCATTACCAAATCGGCCTTCAAAACCTTGAAAATAGAATTTGATACATTTATTGTTAAAAACTAACTAACTAACTAAATATATATATATATATATATATATATATATATATATATATATATATATATATATATATATATATATATATTTATATATATATATATATATATATATCAACTAGTATATATATTATATTTTGCGATTTAAGCTACAATTTTTCAAAAGTATTCGTCATATTCGTCTTTGAAATGTTAAACATACGGGGTTTCCAATTGTTTAACAATGTATGAGGCAGCATTTCCTTTCTTCTTTTATACGGCACTTAAAAACTAAACTTAAAATTGAACTGAAATTTATTTACTAAAACTCTGCTACGGCAGTCTTTATTAACAAAAAATAACACTTTTGAATAAAAAAAAATTGTGAATAGATTAAACAGTTTTAGTTTATTTTCAATAAGCAATAATTGAATTTATATGAATGTAAAAATACACAGTTTTATTATTTTAAACAAATAATATGACAAAACAGACACAAACCTGGTGTTCTCCTGTTAAACAGTCTATTTCCACCTCGGCGCATCCAGCACCGTATGTTATGTAGTTCCACGGGTCTCCTTCCCCAGTCATTGGATTAATTCCTTGCTCACCAGGCCTAAAATTCACAGATAAAACAAGGAAATGCTTAAATGTTAAATGTTTACTAATAAAACAAACATACCAGTCCCTGTCTATATCACAATCCAAAAAACAAAGTAAAAGTTGCAAACTGGCAAAATATGTTATACACGTGAACTTCCATTAAGGAAGTGAGTCCGGATGCTCCGGAAGGGTAAGCACCTCCTGTGCAACTCAATTTTGAGAACGAAAGAAACTAAGAACTATTGTAACTGATAAATTTCTTATATTTGAATAGCATTAGTGACATTCAATAACGAAATGTGATTTAAATAAACACAAACAGTTAAAGATTGGATTTTAATTTCATACAATTTGTTATCCGTCATCGTCGTGTTATACTTTAATTTTTCATAACTTGGCAAAAATTGAAATCCAATACTTATAATTACAAACATTGCCTCTTTATGAAAATGTTTGATATCAGTATCCAAACATCGAACTTATTAGTGTACGGTGGCGCATTGATACACTGTAACATTGTTTACGTTGGTTTTGACAAATTTGGATACCCGCCAAATGAGGTAACAGTTGTTACATACGACATCACACAAAGTAGGTCAACAAACGATTTTTGACGAAATTTAATAAGACACTGTGATTCAACAAAGTTTGGAACTTAAGTACGAATTTTAAAATTTGTTCCTTCATTTTTACGAGAAAGGTGCAATTTTTCAATGTCACTGTTGCAAAATACGTGACGTCAACATGCTTTGTTAGTTACTAAAACGTTTGACGAAAACCGACATTCTTGCACTTGGGATTTTACATCGTAAGGTGAACTTCGGATGGCAAATCATGCAATAAAAATCGTCGGATTTGTTCGACGTAAATAGCTATGCAAGCCAGTAGTAAGTTGCAGACGAATTTTGTTTTTTTAATCAAATTAAAAGGCCATTCATTTAATTTTACTTCTTGTATATTATTATTACATGTATTTACTAATTTAACATATTATTGTGAAATATGGATAATAATCGGACATCACGCGCAGTTTGTAATTATTAAATCATAAACTTTGAAAACTGGCTAATATAGTTAAACAAGCGAATTTTAATCAATGAAATGAGGCCGGATTTATTTTCTAAGAAAATAAATGTTATTTTCTAAGAACATAAATGCTTCAAAAATATCAATCATGGGTTAAATGTTCTTTAGAAACGCAAAACTGAATACGACATGATATAATTTTTAAAAAATTCTATACGTGCCAACATTCCAAAAAAGTAATCCTTTTTTGTATCTTGCTCGTTCAATTCTTGCATGAAACATTTAAGTATACTAAATGATTAAAATCATTATGTAAAATTTAGAAATGTATTTGAAAAGAAGGTTCAGCGACGTTTGCGACACAATAGATAAATTTCAAAACAATTTTTATTTAAAATATTCACTTACGTTGCGTAGCCAGCTACTGACAGACTAACTCTTTCTGTGTAGGCAGCATTCACCTGAAAGAGAATAATCTTTATGTTTTTGGCTAAATTCTTTAACATACTAATTTTTTCTTTGAAATAAATTTTTTATTTGTTATTTTTTCTTTCGTCGATAAAATTGCAAATGGTAAATAGAAATCAAGCATAGTTACGGAGAGAGTATTAAATATATAATAAATATGCTCATTAAAAAAATCACTGATTTCTGAAATGTTCTATAAGTTTTGATTGTTAAAATGTATGTGCATTGTATGCTTTTTCCAATTGTTTATGAGCGCGGTTTTTTATTTTTGAATTTTGTCTGAATTTTATCAATTTATGAAACATACCCAATCTTTCCAGGTCCCGTCCGGCTTTGCATCTTTAAAAGGTTGTAGCCTTTCCTTTAGTATTGTACAAGCGTTCTGAAACGTAGACAATTTTGTAATGCCACTATCCTCTGAAAATTTTGCATAACGATTTTCTCCTATGCACAAATCAATGGATGTATTTGCAAAAAAAAAAAAGAACCATGTTTCGTTTAACAAAGATCTATAAAATTGTGACAAAATAAAAAAAATGGCCAGTAAATACATATAGAAAAATCTGATTTTTCGGTGGATGACTGGAGTAGAGCGCAAAGTCCTGACGGAAATAGATTACTCTGCCTAGCTCTGAATCTCGAGCTGCTGCCCGTTTTCGGTAATAAGAAGGTTATAGTTTTGCTTTTTAAAAGGTTTGTAGTTTTCTTCAGGTATTGAATTTCCATCTGCAGTTCACTGTGTGATCTTCTGGACATAACTTTTCCACAAAAGGTAGTAACGAACCCCATTTTACTCTTCTGATTCGGAAACTAGTGGCATTCTGAATGCAAATGTATAATATGTATGAACTTACGACTACAGCTGCACCGTTGACGTCAGCAGATGTACTTCCACCTGTTGTTGTAGAGTTTGGAACTGTATTTGATGCAGTTTCGGATATAAATATATCATCAACTGGAACACCTAAGGCTCGCGATGCCACCTATTGAATCAAATGTTAAATATTATTGCAAGGCAATAGAAAAGAAAAAAGAAATTCAGAAACAGATTTAAATGATCAATTTAACTCTCGCAAATGTATAATTAATTGACAAAAGAGGTTCTAAAATATTAATACTAACGAAATACAGAAGAAGATACCTGAATCATCTTTGTATGGAGTCCTTGTCCACATTCAGTGCCGCCATGTGCCAGTAAGATAGAACCATCTAGATATACGTTCAAAAATGCACCTGCCTACAAAACGGATAAAATACTCAATGACATTTAATTAAAAAATTAAATTACAATCATGCTCTAAATTTCAATAAAATCGGTTCAAAAAGTTCGGAACTCTTAATTACAGAACTATCAATTAAGTATCAAAAATATTAAAGTAGGCACCAAATGGGTTGATATTAAACAAATATTTATTATGTCTGCGTATCAGCAGACATCTTTTTGTTACTCGTAATCATAATTATTATTATGTCTGCGTATCAGTTGTTACTCGTAATCTTTATTATAATTATTTTTATTATTATTCCTCCTCGTTTCTGACAGTTTTTTTCAGAGACATATCCCCCTACGTTTCTTTTCCGATCAGAAATTTTGACAACTGGTAGGGATTGATCATCGACAGGAAGGTCGCTTGGTCACTGTATTTTCGGAATGCGGAAGGACTTCGGAGAAATCCAGTTAAAACCATAGAATTCCAGAGAGTTCTTTCTAGAGAGTTCTTTCTTTTTTTCTCGGAATTTCCCCTGCTATTTAGAGCACCACTTTAGAGAGCTTATACGCAGACATGTACTTGCATTTAATTTAAAGCTGCATTAAGTTTTCCAAAGAAAAAATTAAAACGGTGCTAATCTAATTAATGATTTTCCTAATGAACAATGTTACATTTGGTTCAACGATAAAAGCTCGAATAAATACAGAAATTGCAGTATTTACCCAGCGAGATGCAGCATTTGGGATCTAATATTAGAACATGGTTACGTCATCAAAACCCGGGTCATTTAAACACATCTTTCAAAACGGTTAAATACGATAAATTAAACACAGAACTTCGTTGATTTTGTCATTTGTGACTTAGTGAGGGATACATAACACCATTTCAAATATATCTAGATATCAATGAAGGACAATTAATGCAATTTGTCATATTCCCCTTCTATTCTAAGTTTTTTCGTACATCCGTGCGCTTGCTCCAAGCTCATAATTACCATCGTAAAACACTGACCAACCGGTCAGAGGATTCCGTTTATTTACAGCTAAAAGAAAAGATATTTTAGAAATTTTAGAAAATCCAAAACAATTCAGAAAATTGAAAAACTTAATGCAGCTTTAAATACAGTTATTATTATTATTATTATTTCTCCTCGTTTCTGACAGATTGTTTCAGAGACATATTCTCCTACGTTTCTTATCCGATCAGATTGAAATGTTGTCAACTGGTAGGGATTGACCATGGGGAGGTCGCTTCCTCACCGTTTTTTCGGATTGCGGAAGGACTTCGGAGAAATCCAGTTAAAACCACGGAATTCCAGAGTTTTTTCAAGAAATTTCTTTCTTTCATGGAATTTCCTCTGCTATTTGGAGCATCACTTTAGGCAACTGATACGCAGACATATACTTGCTCGCAAGTATACATTTGAGTTATTTTGTGTTCTTGTTTTATTTTTGCTAAAATCATGTCTTTTTCAGTCAGAATTTTTTTCCAGGTTGGAATTGTAAACAGTCGTATGAAATGTTTTAATTAGATCGTAAATAATAATTACTTATATAAATGTTTTGTTCAAATGGCAAACGAAATTGTTTTCTTAAAATCCCTAAGCAATAAGACATTTCTATAAGATTATTTAGTATGGCATTGTAACGCTTACCTGATTTAACTGTTTGATCGGATAACCACAAGGAAATTTAAGTGGCATCATTGCTATTCCCCTCTTCTTCCATCGGTTCTGCCTGTAAACATATAAAGAAAACCACTTAAAATAATTGCAATTGCTTTTACATTTTTTTTTTAAAATGAAACAATGTCTCAAAAGAATTTTCTATGTACACTATCTTATTAAATTAGTTTTTAAAATTAAAATATCATCGTCGTTTGGATTCTGACGAAATAACATTTTACATCAAAACATAAAAGATATTTATTGCAGGGCGCAAAAAAAAATAAATCACATAAAAATTTCAGTGACTGTTCGTGTTCAATCAATTAAAAGGCTCATTAGGCATTGTTTCAATCAACGTGTTTTTTAACTGGTCCGATTGTTAAAATAACGTTAAAAATTATAGGTAAAACATTTCAAACGCATTAATAATTTAGACATGTTAATTTGTTTTCATTTTCCATTAAGATAACGTCATGTTTGATGTTATGTGATTGTTCCGACTCGAGAGCGAGATATTATTTGTTCAAACCCCACCCAGCCGGATAATACATAAGACTGTAAATTTGAACACTTCTGTCGCCTTGCGCTCGGCCTATTGATGAGGCATGCTTATTTGCGGCTTATTGCCTCGATAAGGCAGCGCCTTACCAAAAATTCGTCTTTAGTGCATGCTAGTACACGGCGGATCAAAATACAGAATCTCACTTATACCCGTATTTGTTTTTGGAATATTCCATAGATATACAGTACCTTGCTTTCGTCGCAAATAGCTGAAAATGGCTGATGTTTAACAATATAACAACCGTGTTAGATGAACCAAAAAGAGAGGTCTCGGCGACATTTGGCAAGTACAGCTTTGGTAAGATAGTAATGTTTTATAAAAAATAATCAACATGAGATCTTTTATAGTTGGTCATCGGAGAAAGTTCCTTCCACAATTTATAAGATGTGGTGAAATCACTACATTGTATTTGAATTAAAAAGATCCATCAATAAAATTTGCAATGGCTACAATTTTTTTCTTTTAATTGTATTTTTCTCGACCATCTTGTTCATGGAGGTTTACGACAAATTATTAATCCGCATCAACAGAAGATCTTCCTCATACTAGTTTGATAAGTTAATTTAAAACTAAATCTTTAAAAAGAGCACTACACTTACAAATTCAATAAGTTACATCCATTGATTATTTGATTTGGAAAAAATGCACAACTACAAAATACCTGTTAAAACTTTGTATTTCTTGCACTCTTTGTTCAAAATTACTGTCTCGTTTACATTGATCCCAGCATTTCCCGATGTTAACGTTTGTTAACGTTTTATTATAATGTGTGACATCACCATCTTTTATCAAGTTAATTTCTTTGATCTTAATAATAATAATAATAAATAAAACTGAATTCATCATTTATCATTATACCTCACTTACATTAAATATATAACACAAATACCTGCTAAATTTATAAAATATAAATACAAATTACATGCAAGATACGAGATTTTCAAAAAAAAGATAGCTAGTCAGTATTAAACTTTATGGATCTATAAAGTGAAAATTTAAAAGTTAAAATTTCGCTGAAAACCTAGTCTGGTAACAAAGACCTAAAATCTTCAATAATATAAAGTTCCTACACTGAATTTTAAAATATCATTTAATCTGTGATTATAAGAAAAATAAGAATTAAATACATATATAAATTACCTCACTAGATGGTCTATTTAAATGTTTTGCAACATGTTCTATTATATTCTCTATAATAAAAACACCCTGTGGTGATCCAAATCCTCTAAAAGCGGTGTTTGAAACGGTATTGGTTTTACAAATATGACCAAACACATGCAAATTCGGGAAATGATAGCCACCATCAACCATAATTAATGACATCATGACCACCTGTAAAAATAAAATTCATATTTGTGTTTCCTTACCGCTCAAACAGTATTGTGTTTAACTATGACCATTGACAAATTATATATGAAATGAAACCGTTTTATTACAATTGAACGATGCTTATGTCATTAACATTAATTGAAACTTCAATGTCTTTCTGAACAACGCAAAAACATTTAAATCAGACAACATAAAACATAAAGCTTACACCGATATTTGAATCTATAACAAAAATACCTAAATAATTTCGATATGCCATATGTGCACATTTCGGAAAATCATTCTTCATCAGTGACACTAGGGGCCTTAAAGTTTAATAGAGAAAACGTAAGTCCAACAGTTGAAAATTGAGAAATTTAAAGTTCCAACCTGATATGAATCCAAATCCAAATAAGGAATGCCTTGCATGAGGGAACAAACGTCAGTTTTTTTGTTTTTTTTTTTGTTTTTTTTTTTTTTTTTTTGTTTTTAAATAAAAATTAAGACGGTTGAAAATTTTGTCAAATGGTACATTTTCTGGCAGCTTTAATAATACTGCCTACTGAGTTATGGATACCCCCCGGGGAGTTTACTCTACCAGCAGTGGTACCCGCTCAGGGGTAGTAAATATATAACAAACCACCCGTTAAATTTTGATGTGCCATATGTGCACATTTCAGAAAATCATTCATCATTGACACTACAGGTCTATTAAAACAGTTATAGAAACAAATTATTTCTACTCTATCTAAATGAACAATTTTATTTATTCATTTATTTTTCTACGGTTCGGTTCGGTTTTAAAATCATGTCGTTTAACAAGCTTGTTTCATATTTTGTGTTTTAGGTCATATCAATAGTCATCGAATGGGCTGTAATTTTCTTTTCATTTTACATTTATTATACTTCAAACGTGTAAATCTAGATGTAAATTAAATGTATATTAATGTAAATAATGCATAAGTTCATTCATTATTTTCAACTGTTTGGCTTAATTTTTTTATCTATAAAATTTTTGGTATTAGTGTAACTGATGAAAATGAATTTCCGAAATGTGCACACCTGGCGCATCAAAATTTAACTGGTATTTGTTTTATATTAAATACATGTTTAACAATAAATAAAGAATTGATGATTTATTTTGACAAGTTTACGAATATCAAGGCTTTCAGACAATCTTTCAATTAGTTTTGTAAATGTACATAATTATATTCATGTTTGGATTTGATTTTTCTTTTGTATTGCAGTGTTTACGCATTTCCGTTACTTACAAACGCTGACATGTCTACAGTGTTACCGCCATCAGCATAAATATTTATCAAAAGAGCTTCAATTTTTCCGTCCTTTTTCATTCCTATCTGAAATCGAAGAAATAGTTTTTCTTTTAATTCTATGAAAGCCAATTACACTTTTAAACTTACTTTAAAAAATAAAAAGTGTGTTAGTCCGTGAAAGTCATATAAAAGACTGATTTCATGATCATTTAAACCGAAAATAATGCATAGTTTTTGTGACAAGTGTTAAGCTCATTATTTCAGTTTAAAGGGTACCTGTAACCAAAAAGTTTTTTATCAATTGTTTTATATATCATTTCAATATCACAATATTAAAAAACACATCAAAACTGGTGACAAAATAAAACAGATATAGCGGTTTGAAATCAACCTTTTTTTAACTTTCCCTTGAACGCAAAGTGAAACACCTCGTTTTGAGTTATAAATGTGTGACGTCATTGCAGTATTAGAAGTAGTATCTAACATAATAGACAATAGTAACAATGATAGCATATTGACGTATGTAGAAAAAAGTAACGACTATGACATGTACCTATTCATGTCAAATAGTTCGTCATTATTTGGGGAAGATATATACAACCTTATAAGTGATGAATTCGGAGTACAGCCGTTATTATTTGAACCAGAAACGGACGAATCTGATAAACATATTGAGTCGCGTCTCGACCTACTCGAGACTGCAGCTGATTGCATAGCTGTGGAAACTAAAAACTGACGAGTGTTAACTTGTCAATAACACGAAAATTGGTTATATCTTTGACTTCTTTCAAAAAAATGAATTATTATATTAAGTCGGACTGAACAGACTAGAGAATTGCTATTAAAAAAAAATATGCGATTAGTTTTAACTTGTCTAATACACGAAAATTTAATTTTATCGTCGACATTTTAAAATGAATTACATATCAAGTCGTACTGGACAGACTACCAGATTAATATTATGGAACTTACTGTGGTGTCATGTGCTGATTTTGAATTTCTATTAAAATAAAGCATTCAAAATCAGCACATAACAACTTGTGTATGACAACTTGTCATGTGCTGATTTATATGCATTATTTTAGTAGAAATTCAAAATCAGCACATGGCACTGGCACTGGCACCGGCTAAAAATCAATACATAAAAATTCAATCGTCGATGCTCTTTTGTGGAATTTTTATTGACGGTTAAAATTAAATGGCCGCGATGTAGAAAACCTTTAAGTAATCTGGCGGTATTACATTTTCTCGATAATTGGAAGATGTTCACACCATTAAAGTTGGTAACAAAGTTTATTCCAACTGTCCCACGGCTAATTAATGCTGGGGTTATTAAAAAGAAAAAAAAAACAAGATTTTCCATTTCAAATTATTTTACGCGAAATATATCATAATTGTTTTAAATAAAATGACACGGATTTTAGAATGAGACCACAGTTAAAAAAAGAGAAAATAATAATAATAATTATAATAATAATTAAATGAATTTGTAAATATAGAATAAAAAATTTTAAAATATCACATTTAAATTTATGCCCAAGGAAAAGTGAAAATTAGAATCTAATTAAATGAAATGAGATCAATAAACATGTTTTAAATAGACTATTCTGGGTGTCAATTTTTAATTTTGCCTAAAATTTATATTTTATTATTATTATTATCATTATTGTTGAGATAAAAATTAAGGAAAAAATTTCTTTTTCTAACTTTTTAAAATTTAAAAATGAAATATCCATTTTTTCCGGAGTGACAAATAACGTTTACAAAATAAAATTATTTTACCCGAACTGTAAACATATTAATTATTGTATACTAAAGGTCATAAGATCCCTTTATCAACCTGCAAATCAATTTTGCAAATTATCAGATACATCCTGTTAATAACAGGTGTGGGCCTAAATCTAAGGAATGTATATAATAAACAAAATGATTATTAATAATCTTAATATCGGTACATGCCTATCGGACGTTAATTCCACTACATTAAATAGTTTTCCCGTAAAATAATCATAGAAAGTTAAACTACGAGCTCAAATTTGACTTATTTTAGTAGTTGGTAAATAATATTCTTTGGCGGTATGTTACTGATACGACGTCACAACACAGGAAGCCTCGATATCGACCTTTTCGATTTGGATTTCTAAAAATTCACCGATACCTTCCTTAATATAGAGCGTAATTTTATGGAATTTTCAATACAACCATATTCAAATGCGACGAATAAAATATGTCAAAACTCAAAATCGTTACAGGTACCCTTTAAAGATAATAAAATTGGGGAGTCGACATTAAAAAGATATGCAAGATATATTTACAAACAGTTTTCAATTATTTTTGATAAATTTTAAGATTTCTATCCTGCTTGAGGTGCTCATTAAATAAGAAGAACAAGCATTAGTGTACTAATTCAACAATCATCAGTATTTCTGTTCAAATAAAATAAAAAAAGATATAGACCATGGATGATAGAGGTCAAGTGATTAATAACAACAAAATATCTACAAATTTTGCAGTCGTGACTGTAAAGACAATACTTTGTTGTATGATATTGGACTAAATGAAAAAAAAAAAAAACAAGCTGCAAGGATTAATCCTTATTAACATTTTTTTTTCAAAACAATTTTTGTATCTTTTGATCTTTTTTGTATATTTGATTTCCCAATGAATCAGATTTTTCAATCGCATTGACGACTGTATGTCTACTTAAAGTAATACGAATTGACAAAGGAAGAACTAATGTAAAAGGTACCTTGTACTTTCCTAAAAACGGATGTCGTTTTCCTGTTATGTAGAAATCAGTTTTTCTATCCAAAATACATCTTGCTGGTCTCCCAAACCTAAAGCGAGACAACTTTCAATTTTGATTCGATTCATACTAAATGTAGTGAATATAAAGTAAGGATAAAATTAAATACCATTAGTAATAAAAACGTTATGTATTTTTTCCATTGTTGTTTTGTGACTTGTACATATGTGCAAAAGATTATGTCTTCTGTCAATGAAAATAACTTCCAATTTTTTGGGAAATATTTTTTATTTCATTAATTCAATAATAATAAAAACAAAAGACTGTGGCATTGGCATAACAACTTATGTTTGTTTAAATAAAATACTTTTGTTGTCTTTGTGAAGCTACATAACGAATATAAATAACGATAAGGTTTGATTATTATGTAATGTATATAACCACTGCTGAATCTGCTACTTCCGTGCCCAGCATCGGAATCTTTTAATTGAGAAATTCAATCAAAACTTGGGTAAATATCTAACTTTATTGAATCTTACTATAGCGATTACATTACATTTTCAGGCTATGTGATACAATGGTCCGTATGGCACATGTGCGATACAACATTCCGTATCGCCACAGAAGCTGGAAACTACTTTTAGGGGAATCCCCTATTCCGACAACAAAAACATTACGTCATGAATACGTGAGAATTTTTCCTATGTGACGTCGTCATCATTCAGTTGTGAGAATTTTGTCAAGTTGGGAGAATCCTGAACGATGTTAACAAATTTTGATAAATCAATGTTTGAGTTTTTAGGTTTTAACCAGTGTTTTCGATAGTAGTAGTAAAATGTTAGGGGAATCCCCTATTCCGACAACAATAACATTACGTCATGAATACGTGAGAACTTTTCCTAAGTGACGTCGTCATCATTCAGTTGTGAGAATTTTGTCAAGTTAGGAGAATCCTGAACGATGTTAACAAATTTTGATAAATCAATGTTTGAATTTTTAGGTTTTAACCAGTGTTTTCGATAGTAGTAGTAAAATGTTAACAAATAACGTTTGAACTTTTAAATTATCTGTTGTATTTAATTACTTTTTAGCAGTTTTTTTTTACGTTTTTCTAGTCAGAAATCAGTTTTTTAGAATCAGATTAAAAATCAATATAAAAAAGCTAATTGTGAATTTAATAGCAGACTAAGTTAGAAAAAAAGCTCTGCATTCAATGTGGTAGGGTATGTAATAAATACAAAACCACACATGTGGTTTTGCGTATATATCACTATTTCTGCTTTATTAACACTTAACATGTCGGTTTTATTTGCTTCAAACTGAAGTTATATCATCTGGATAAAAAAGGGCGGGATAAATTAATAAATAGGTATAAATAAAACAATGAACTGAAAGCATGTATTTGGTACACATAATAAATAAATACAAAAAATGGTAATTTAAAGAAACCACCCGAACCATACTAATATCAAAACTGTACTTACAACAATTGCCCATCGATTTGATCTAAGTTATAATAGTACATTGATAAACCCACTATTTTTTTAATCCCAAGTCTTATTCATGCAATTAAAAAAAAAACATATTTTTCAAATCCACCAAGTCATGTAAACATTACCTATATTATCAACTTCAAAGAAAGTAAATTATTTCTGATTTTCAGCGCTATTGCAACGTTAAGGGGCATCTAAACTCGCAATTTTTTAGAACATTTAAAAATTCAAATTTGCATCTAAGAAACTAATTGCTTGTTTTGGTTTAATTTAAACGTCAATATGAAACTTACAAATAACCAGTGAATCGGGTTACCATCTGAAACCATGTGGTCCGAGTTCAAACATTTTTTTATGCCCAAATAAGAATCCAGCTTGTTACTTAAAGAATGATAGTTTTCATTATATATATATATATAGAGAGAGAGAGAGAGAGAGAGAGAGAGAGAGAGAGAGAGAGAGAATAATTCTGATCACGTTTTAACACTCACTTATATGCAGCTACAGCGGCTGCACCTAAAGGCTTAAAGGCACTTGTTTCTTTACCACCGAAAGCACCACCTACAATTTGTAATTAAGTATCTGTAAATATTACAAATAATGACTGAAAGTTATTTGAAAAAACATGCGAGTTTGTTTTACAGTAAAAAAGGAAGAAACGAAAAATATCACCATTATTTTTATCAACAACAACAATAATAATAACCCAGAAATGAAAAAAGAGTTACCACATAGAAGAAACAAAGACGTTGAATTTTGACGGTCACAATAAGGCTTCTAATTTAACTGCCAGTTGCCTTTTAAACGATAAATTTAGTATTATTCGAGGAATTCATTCAAAATTTAAGTTTATTATGTTATCCAAAATCGGATTACAACCAACAAAAATTGAAAGTATACTTAAGGAATAACTTGTGTTTTTTAAAAAGTTTATTGAGTCATAACATGAAAAACGGTGTACACACTTCATAACGCACGTAGCACGTTATGAAAAAGTGTGCACATCGTTTTTCATGTTATGACTCAATACACTTATTATTAAAAACCGAAGTTTTTCCTTATAATTTAATTCTAAACACTTGAACTGAAATATAAAACAATGTTTTGTTTCAGTTTTCTTGATTTGTTTATAATTGAAAAAAATTCCTCCGCGATGGAACTATCATCAACAAACAATTTCAGCCATTGAAATGGAAAGAGCCATACATCACGACATTCACTTTAACCGTTGCTATGGTTGCGTAGTTTATTGGAGTATAACATAAAAACGAGCACCTGCATTGACGTTGTGTTTGTATTGCAGTGTGTTATAACAGAATTTAGAAACTAAATTATATCACTATATTACTACGTTTACAATTGAAACTATAGAGTATTCATAAAGATTCATATTTGACAAAATCCAATAAATCAATTTTGTTGGTTAAACCTAAATCTAAATACAATACACACGTTTCTAGACTACCGATCATTAATTGTTATTTAAGGTTCTTCATTTTGGTCATATAATAACTTACCTACTCGTTTGATTCTCACTTGTATTCTACTCCTTGGTATATTTAGAAAATGTGCAGTCGTCTCCTTAAAAAAATAGTGTAAACGTACTGATTAAAGGTGTATCCTAATTTTGCGTATTATTCAATTTCAATTGCATTTACAACACCTTTAATAAATATTGACAGCTTTTTGCTTTCGTTCATAATCATATAATGTTTCCAAATGTTTTTTTTTGGTAACTATTTTTATTTTGTTTTCTGGTTGTTAATTTAACTGAAAATTACTTTTGTTTGCAAATTTCACACTTTAATATTTTTTTACTTTTTAATTTTTTATATATGTATTACCTAAAGATAAACCGACTAAAGATACGATTGTCTATTCCCTAAAGATTGATTTAAGTGGAAACAATGAGGTGTTGTGGTGATTTACGTCACTGTAAGTATCCTTTTACTTTATTGAAAAACCTTCACAGATAAAAAAATTATTAATCCCGTAAAATTTTATTAGGAAGTAAGATATTAATGGTAATTTAGATAGCAAGATATTAAGGTTAATTTAGGCTTACTAATTTTTGCGTCTAAACTAGTATTCTTTCTCGAAAAATAAGTTCAACACAAATACATGAAATCGATGTACCATTAGTAAACAGTCTTACTTCACCGTAGGATATTTTGTACAATCTTTTTGGGTGAGATAGAAAATATGCTGTGATATGCATTGTAATTCTTAAGACGGCGCTTTGAACCAATCCTTTTTTCTATTATTCAGGGAATAGAAATAAAAAAATTCATTCAACTAAAATTTTTCTTTTTTTAAATAGATTTATTTATTTCAGGTTGATAATAAACAGTTCTATAGATATATCCTACCTGTACACCATTTGCACCCTGTGCTGAGCAGAACACTTCTACTTCATTCTGTTCATTCTTTGGAACCACTAATGAAGACTGAGGTTCCAAATAAAAGTGTTCCTGTCTATCGCACCGCACTTCTCCCTCTAACACAACATCAGAAGTCTTAAATCCGGCTTCTACATCGCCCTTCATTTTCGGTGGTACCATAGGAGGAAACATAGAATTTTTTTCAATAGCTTCCTGAAAATATGAAATAAGGTCTAATCTAATTTTGCATATCATTGGGGTTTTTTAACATTATCATACATGTATTTTAAGTTATCAAAAAAAATTAATATCTTATTTATAAAGGGATTATTATTAGTGTAACAATGTGACAAAAAGTTAACATCGCGTCTACCATATAACCATAACTTAAAATATCTGATAATTTTTTACTCTTTTCTTTACAAAAGAAATCTTGAATGACTCTGCGTGTGTATGTGTGTCGGTGTTTTTGTGTAGGTTGGTGCGTGTTTTAGATACACTTACTTCAATTGATAGAATTGGTTCCATTTCTTCATATTCTACGGTCACCAATTTTACAGCCTTTCTAGCAATTTCTCTTGATTCTGCAACGACTCCACAAATAACGTCACCAAATGATGTGACCTTAACAAAACATCGGTATATTACATTACATTATATTAAATAACAAGTCTGCCCTAACCAACACACCTTATAACAAAGTAGTTTGTGTTGCCTCCGATTTTTTTAATCAAAAAGAAGCATATTATAAAAATAAATACAAACACGAATTAAAAGATACTGTACTATCTGTGCTGTAAACCATATTTTATGAAATAATGTACCTGTATTCTTAACTATCGGTATGTAGTAGGAAAAGCATATAACTTCAGTCAACATTTTTACCATATGATTAAAAGGTTTAGTATTGTAATTGTTTGTTACATGCATGCAGGTTAGAAGATAAAATGTTTATTTACCGTATCAACTTTGAAAAGTTCATCGTCATGAACCATTAGACCATATTTATTTGAACCGGGCACATCCTTTGAGTCAATACAACCGACTACACCTTCCATCTCCAAGGCTTTGGATGTGTCCACCTTAAGAATTTTTGCATGTGCTTTAGAACTAATCACGAAGTCGACAAATACTTCATCTGAATACAGAATTGAGAATATTTGATAACAATTTATATGCAATTATGACTTTATTTACCTCTCTTATTTATCTTTCAATTTTGAAATTTATTTAAAACTAATGTCTGTTCCCTCATGCAAAGCATTCATTAGCTGGATTTGGATTTATATAATTCTGGAACTTAAGATTCATTAATTTCTAAATGTTTGTCTTATGTTTTTAATCTATCAAACTTTTAGGTCTTAGTGTCACTGATGAAGAATGAATTTTCGAAATGTGCACATCTGGCACATCCAAATTTAAGTGGTATTTGTTTTATATAATAACAGAGGTTACTCTTTATAAAAAAATAATCACGATTAGCATTTAGATTTGTGGTTGTAACATTTTATTTCTTAACGCAATTAAAACATAACAAATAAATAACAAAAATCATTCGCAATGTATACAGTATTTTAGCTTTATAATTTATACAATATTTAGACAAGCAATATAATACATTATATTTTCTCGTATTGTTGTTAAAACTTCAAAGAATGCAAGTGGTATATATATAACAAAATTATGTTAAATTTTAACGGGCTATATGTGCACATTTCAGAAAAAGCATTCCTCATCAGTGCCACTCGGGGCCAAAACATTCGATAGATAAAAACATAAGCCAAACGGTTGAATAATAATGAATCTAAAGTTCCAAAATATTATGAATTCAAATCCAGCTATGGAATTCTTTGCATGAGGAAACAAACCTTACTTTAAATAAATTTTAAAAATTAAGACGGCTGAAAATTTTGCTAAATGGTACATTTTCTGACGGCACAAAGTACTGCCTATTGAGTAATATGATTTTTTACTTTGTTATAAGTTGATTAAAAAATTGACGGTGATGTTTATAAACTACGTTGGGTGTAAACCAAATTATAAATAATAATATTAAATAACAGTTGGGATTTGTTTCAAATGATGACACGAATTTTTTAAACAAACCCAATATTTAAATATACAAAATGTAAACAATATGATAGTTAATGGCCTAAAAAATAGATCTGAATAATACAGTTTTCAACAAGGAAATGACACCGTTCAAATAAATGAAAAAGAAAGACATAATTGGAGTCGCAAAACGCATTTTGGGACAGCTGATTACAAAGTGCCGACATTGGACAATTATTGAAGCAAATATCAAGTAAAATGGTTTTAGAACTTCTTGGTAAGACACCTCCAAGTCTTTTTTTTTACAATCAATGCCTAATTTATATGCAGGGTCAAAATAAGATTTATTTTTTGTGAATTGTTGTAATTTTTAGAAATATAGGAAAGTGTTTTCTTACCTGAATATTTTGGAATGTCATCCACAAACCTAGCTTCTCCAGTTACAAGATTGTTAGATGATACATGAGGAATCGGTCTCCCAACACCGTCAGAGTTTGGCTGGTCATCTGGTACACTCTCGAATATCTGCAAACCTTGACATGGTTCCATTGAAAGTTTGTTTAGAGAAGACTGGTCACCGCTATCGACCTGTTTTTGATAAAAAAAATGATAATTGAATTCATTTTTTGTAAATGTAAATCGTAAAAAAATTTGGGAAAAAATGGAATAAACCTTTTAAAGAATATTTGTTCGGCAAAATCCAAAGCAACAAGGAAAACACTTAACGCAGGATAATAAAAATAAAGCCTAAAGAACAACAAAAAATGGCCTATAAAATGTTTCGATATTTGAATTTTTGAATTGCAATATGTAGATGAAGTTGGATAATTAAGTATTCTACTTATTTGCAAACTCAGAAATGTTTATTAGTTGTTTTTAAAATGTTTTTTACTCGTAAAGTGTATTGTAGTTCTAATTTTTCAACTTCTTTCTGTTTTGACAGGAGTAAATAATACGACAGAGTTTAGATAACGGTTTAAATTTTAAACTTTAATTGATTTTTTTATACTTTACTTTACCACTTCAACTACAATGCAAGGGGACGTCTAATAGCTTAAAAGACTTTATTATAACTGATTAGATCAACATCTCCAAATAAACCAAACATGATTTAGTTTTAGTTTCAGTTACACGCTCTCTTTTACTCTTTTTCAAAACGCGTCTTGTTATCAAAAACCATTTTGCATAATCTCTTTAACAGTTTTGCGTATTGTATAAGTGTAAAGCCATTTTCACGAGCACTACAAAGGGTATACTAAAATGGTAACATTTTTAATACTTACCGTTTTATCAAGAGAAGATTTCACATGGTTGTAGAATTTGAAGAAGTACCCCAGAGCAAGAGCAATTTTATATTTATCCGCATCTGCACCATTTTTTATCCTTTTCGATATTTCTTGAACTAATGAATCGGAAACACTCGTCAGCAACTGGTCGTTCCAAGTCCTTGATTAAATAAAGCAAGTATCAATAAAACAAACGAATTACAATTAAGAGTACATCTAGAATATTTCAAAATAAAATGTGTTGTGTTTAACGCCCAATTCATGATTCTATCACTTATACATTTTGATTATTTTTGTTTTGGACAGTCTTTTTACCTGACTAACATATATTTAACTTTGTTAATTGCAAAAACTATGAATGATTAATTATTGACATTATTATAAGTATTTGGAATAATATTTAAACGGGAAGTTCTTTACACTATGTTTACTTTGGTAGTTTTGTGTATACCAAATATAATGTCATTATTTTACCAGAAATTCCAGACACAAGTTTTGTTATAGCAGAAAAAATCTTTTAACTAAAGATCATTATTTTGTCACAGCAGTAAAGCCCCAGAACCGATAAAAGTCTTAGTTAACCAGCCAAAATAAAAAAGAAAAAAGATATCACTATATAGAAATCACTTATGTAGTACTTTACGTAGTCACATAAAATTTCAGTTCATGAATTCATTTAAGTCACCAATTGTTTGACTGGATATGTAAATATATAGCACAAATACCAGTAAATGCTACTTACTGAGAAACAGCATTCTTCATAGCGTTGTTTGCCTCAAGTGTTGTCTGTCCAAGACCTCCAAAAAATAATTTCAGTTCTTTGACCTTTTGTTGTTTATCAAGTGACAATGCCATTCCGGCATTTACGATCCCATAATCATAGCCACGACGGTTTGGATTTTTGTGAAACTGAATAAAATCCTGTAATTGATATGTTATGTATTAAAAATTTGAAATTATATAAGTTTCTGTTATTCAAGCAAAACTTAAATGATCAAAACTTAAATACCGAACACGTATTTGTAACATGCTTCATGATATTGACCTGAACGAAATGGCTTTATTGGCTTCATCTAAGGTCTTGACAGTTTCTTGAATCATATAGATCGTTTTGTGAAGGTTTTTAAAGTTTATCCGATCCGAACACCATTTTTTAAAACATTACCTTCTATAAAATGATAATAAAGGTTTATGGTATACTTTTGAACTAATGACAACCTTTGTGTTTGATCTTTCATTTGTCTTTCTATAACTTCTTGACATTAATTGATAGATCCTTTCAGATGATGTTTCGTTAATAAAAGTTGAACTGATAGCAATTTGAAATAAAAAAATTATTATCAGTCGCAGAGTATATTCATTGTTCAATTTTTATTATTTTAAGCACGAATCCTCCTCTCATTAAGAATTAAAGATGATCACTATTTATTAATTTTTATATTAAAAAAGATAACTTAGCAAAACATAAGCTGTGGTTTCCAATAAAACGCTTTTTAACCATATTCGCGAATAATAAAATAAACAGAAATATGATTCAGTTTCGAAATAAAAGTTTACTCCTTCTTTTTGAAGTTTAGATTATCGTAATGATATAAGGAGAATTTATTACGAGTTTGAGGCCGAGATTGGGAAATTCCGATGGAGTGGTCAGGTTTTTCATCTCAAACAAGGCTATAACGAGTTTGAGGTTAAAAAAGTGACCACGAGGTCGGAATTTCACTAACTAGACCACAGTCAAGTAAATGATTATTTTTCTCGCATATAATTTACGAAAATTCCGAAATCCCTACTATTACGATGCAAGATTTTGCTGGCGGATGAATACAAGACATGCAGTAATTACAAATAACGTTTCACTCACAGCAGAATATGAATGTGAACGCGACAAAACAAAACAACAATTTTTCTCTTTATATCTTTTAGAAAAAAATAAATTTTTTTGTCGTTTTCATAATTTTTTTCCGATATATAATGACCCTTGCCAATCGAAACAAAGTATTAGAATCTTTAACGAGTTTGAGGTCGAGATGGGGAAATTCCAATCGAGTGGTCAGTGAAATAAATCGATCACACATGCGAGAAAAAGGGTTATAGACACACTTACAGGGCCACTACTTGGAATGAAGATAGAAAGGAGCACTTCTCCGGGTTTGACAATGGTCTTGAATTTGCCGATAAAGAAACTAGAATCTAGTTTTACTTCTCTTGTTCCACCTGTAATGAATAAATGTCCACATTTAAAAATTGAACAAAATGTATTTATAATTATATATTTTCCCAATGTACTGTACTTAAAGAAAGCAGACCTTTAAGTTAAATGCCGCTTTTAATATGATAAATAGAAAGTTAAAGGTTAACAACATGTTTATGACGATTATCTTTAACAATAAAAACGTATATTTGATCAATAAATTATAATCATTTAAATAACCACTTGACAAATAATTCTTTCAAGTTACGACCTTTAAGTTACATTTATTATCTATGATGACTAAAACTTCAAATCAGATAGTTATAGTTACTTCTCTGTATATTTTTAGCATTAGTAAAAGACGTTTTTACGATCAGACCGACAATTAAATTATTATACTGCCACATAGTTAGCGAACCTTTTTACCTTGTTACGTTACAATATAAGCAGTATAACTGTATAGATAGCATCATAGAGTGCAAAAAAAAAAACTTCAAACAATGAATTTCCAATTATAGCAATGATAAACTACTTACGTTTTGAAGCAATTGTAACGCTCGCACCTGCAGCCAGTAGGACCGGATTTAAATCAGAAAAGGGGTCAGCCACCATGACATGGCCACCAATCGTCTACAAAACCAAGTTTAAACGCAGTTACTTAATTAAAACACATGAAATTCAGACTTTTTTCTTGGTTGATATGTCTATGAACCAGTCAGATTAAAAAAGTACAAATCAAAACATAAATGTTTCTTGCTTGTTTCTTGCATGTATCTTTATAAATATTGCATGTTTAGCTAGGTAATATATTATATTTATCATTATATAAGATCAATGTCTATAAAGGGTTATGAAAGAATACAGTTTTCAAATTGTTCATTGATTATCCCTTTCTGGTATAAGGCGCGCGATAGCAAATAACAATGGTTCTTACTGCCTAGGTTTCACTTTTATTTTGGTATATTCTAAATTTGTTAGTTCATTGTGAGAGAGAAAAAACTCGACTTTGGCTTAACATCGTTTCTCAATTCCATCTCCTAAACATATTCCTACTTACAGCGGTATTTCTTATTTGATCAACAGCTATCCATCTTAGTGCACTAAGAACAGCTTCATAAATATTTGATGTGGCTCCTATTCAAATAAAAAAAGATTACCATATGATATTTTGCTACACGTAAAAAATTGAGAATATCTTTCGAATATGAAATAGCACGACTAATCTACAAATCATACATTATTGCAATATGTACTCTCTCTCTCTCTCTCTCTCTCTCTCTCTCTCTCTCTCTCTCTCTCTCTATATATATATATATATATATATAATACCTTTTTCTTGTATCTCCTTCAGTTGTTTCTCCAAACGACGAAATGTAACAGCTGCACCAATCTGATAGCCTGTCCCTGCTTTAGATTTGTCTATTTGGTTCATCTCAGCAACGTGTGTACAACATATTATGGCTCGCTTCGTTAGAGCTCCAGTTTTGATGGCAGGAACTGAAAAAAAAGAGGCTTGTTAATACAAAAGAAAGACATATAATTCACAGAGTCTGTGATTTTGTAAAGTAAAGGGTCAAAAGTGCCAATTCATGACTTTCACTGCCAAAATTTAAACACCACTCGGTAAATATCCCCTAGTGAAAACGTTTAAATTTGCTGCTGTTCCCTTTGCACATTTGTTACCTTAATTATTTTATACCTTTACAACCTTATATAATCAATAAATTTAAAATAAACAAAACATTCGTATTTTCTCATTGTTCCAGATTTTTGTCTTTAGACAACTAATGTTTTATAAACTCTCCCCTCAACGAGGTCATTGAATAAAAATGTTTTACAGTTAAACATCAAATCATGTCATTATAAATTTTTAATTGGACACAGGACATTCAGCTATAATGTACCAAGTATATCAATCCAGATATTTGTTATCTCTATTCAGCTTTTCGACAAACGGATAATCAAAATTGTTCAAATACATTTTTGCATTACAATTATTATTATTATTAATTTATTTTTCTTGATGATGACTTTACGTTTTTTTGCAAAAACAATGCATTGTACTAATTTATGATATCTAAATAAAATACGTAATAAAAATCATCCTTTAAGGCAAACTTCTTCGAGAGCTAATGAATAATGTTTGCGTTATTATCATACGTTTATCTCAATCTATGTTAATGTATGATGCTTAATGAGATGAAGAATAAAAATTAAATAATAATAACAATAATAATAGTGACTTGTTTCAAATGCTTTTATTATATGTTGCATAATGTGTGATGATATCGTTGTGTTTTTCCTGTGTTATTTAATTTTAACTATACATGTCTTTGTTATCTTAAACGGCGGTCTTGGTGGCCGAGTGGTCTAAAGCGCGCGCTTACGGATCACAGCGCCTCTCACCGCCTGGGTTCGAATCCCACTCGGAACCGATCCTAGTGCGAGAAAGTTTGTCAGTTCCCTTGCCGAAGGGCGGTGGTTTTTTCCGGGTACTCCGGTTTCCTTCACCATTCCAGAACTGACCGCCTTGTAATAAGTGCAAAAATCTTGACAAGGGTGTAAAACATCATTACTCCACTCCACTATTATCTTATACATTTTACAAAACATAGTCTTGTGTGAGAGAAAGTATCGGTTCGCTTGTTTGTTAAGAACCCTTGTTTATTTGCTTTTTCTTGTTTTTCTCTACTACCAGTGTGGTAGCTCAGTTGGTAGAGTCCTCGCTCCGTAAGTGGGAGGTTGTGGGTTTGAACCCTGACTGGGTCTGACCCAAGACTTGATAGTCGATAGTGACTGTTCTTTCGCAAAGCACTCAGCACTACGAAATGAAAGTCACGGTTCTTTCGGATTGAAGCTTAAAATAAGCGAGATCCTGTGTCACGGTAGGCGTGTATAATGCCATCAGCGCAACGCACAGGCATAATTGCTGCACTATAGCCGGCGACGTCTGGGCATAAATGAAATATTCTTGACTGGGAC
Organism: Tegillarca granosa; assembly: GCA_029721355.1. Taxonomy (NCBI): domain Eukaryota; kingdom Metazoa; phylum Mollusca; class Bivalvia; order Arcoida; family Arcidae; genus Tegillarca; species Tegillarca granosa. The sequence continues at coordinate 916,533 of CM056609.1, forward strand.
GTTAAACTCATTACTCAAATCAACTCATCGAGAGCTGGCTCTATTCATCTACAAACTATGTGAATTTCTGCTAAGAGCATGAACAAAATAAATCAAAATATGGTATCGAAGCAAAGAAATCAGAGTATTGTAATTACCGACAGCAGTGCCACCTAGCATCAATGTTGCATCCGGGTACTGTGTAAGAAGATTGAACACTTCTTTCAGAGTCACAGGTCGAAACCATATCCAACCATCACAATGAAAGACGGTCATTTTACTGTTTATATCACTGTTAAGCTGAAAAAAGGCATGGAGCATATTGTACTATTAACGAGGTTAATAAAAAATACTGAATTAACATTATTAATTACAAAGAAATTTGTTAAATAATTTGAAAAGGTTTTATTCTATCAATAATAAGTGACCCTTTTGCTTTCCACGGGAAAACATTTGAAAAAGGATATATGTTCACAGAATCCGTGATAAGAAAAATGGAATTTTTCTACATATTTATTTGTAAATTTGCAAATCCCTCATAAGTAGGTTGGAGTTGTTGAAACCTATAATTTATAAAAAAAATCTCACGTCAATCCAGAGGCTTTCTTTTTTTCAAAACATTTTTTTTCTTCTGTCTTAAGCGTATGATGTATTACACTGGATAAAACTAAGCCAATGGAAATTACGTTATAAAATTTGAACTGTTGAAAATAGCAATGTCTTTATATATTTAAATCTTTGTAAATTATAGACCTCAGTGGTCGAGCAATTTAAACTTTTCGAATTTATATCACGGTAGGTAGGTTCGAATCCCATACGGGCGTCCCTAGTTTCTTCTTGGCTTGCCAAAGGATGTTAGTTTTCTCCTAGCACTGCAATTTACCTTTTATATTCCAAAACTGACCGACTTTTGGTGTACATCACTGAAATTCCACTCCTTTTTCCTATGTTAACTGGTGATAATATTTACCTTTAATTCAGGCGGGAAGATAGCATCTTGTGATGGATCAGCGGGGACTGTATCAGAACTAACTTGTGATTCCTAAAAAGAATACATGCCATATACATTTACTATTTTGTTAATTAGTATTATAACTGGTGTGTTCTTGCTATAACTTTCAATATTTTAAAAAATAGAAGTCTAAATACAGTTACTATTAAATGCAAGTTTTTAATGAAGTTGCGTATTAATTTGTTTTCCTTTCTAGCACAGAGACACACATTATGATTTTTTAAATATTACTAATGATAAAATTTTGGAACAGATACTAATGAATTATATTACCTATACAAGTTTGATAGTTTACATTATATATATATATATATATATATATAGATAGATAGATAATAGATAGATAGATAGATAGATATCGCAGTTGATACCTGTGTCACGTGTGATTTAGTTATTACTGAATCACGGGTTTTAGCCCACACTGAAGCTCTGCAACACGCAAAGCCGTCCATAAAGTAGAGCAGAGTGGAATTAAATGATTTTTTACGCCCCAGTCAAGAATCTTTCACTTACTTCGAGGAGGTCAGTTATGGGATGGTGGAGGAAACCGAAGTACCTGGAGAAAACCACCGACCTTCGGCAAGTGAACTGACAAACTTTCTCTCACTAGGATCTGTCCCATGTGGAATTCGAACCCAGGCGGTGAGAGGTACTGTGATACGTTAGCGCGCGCTTTAGATCACTCAGCCTACCGAGGCCCCTCGTCCCTAAAGTATTTTTTTTCTTTACAGATTACTTAATTTGTTATTTATTGTAGAATAATTGATTTTCGTCAGAATTTTTGTTTTGAATTTTACATGAATTAAAAGAGAGTAAATTAAAATATACTGTTGCACTCTCATCTTATTTTGTGTTTTAATTTCATTTATAAATGATTTATGTTGACTTGAGTGGGAATTGGATATTAAAACAATAAATGATAACAAGTTAGGATAACCGAATCACTAAAGTTAAACAACTGGTATATACCTTTTTTGTCTCTTCTTCTGATTTGGCTTTTGTGTTTTGACAACAGGCATCTCCCATCGGACAGCGCTGAAATCACGTAAAATTACGAAAGATAAAAGTTTAAACAAGAATGACACTAGAGGATTATTTTTATGACCTTCCATTCAGTAACGTAAATTTTAATATTTAATCTCTTACAGCATCAATTTTTAATGAACAAAGAGTTCTATATTATAACTTCAATCATATATAAAAAAAACTTGTTTGTTACTGCTGTTGTTGTAATGTAGTTTAACGTCGAAACAGGAATTTTTAGCTAATTGCGACGGTTATTTATCTCTATTAATTAATCTAAACCAAGTTCGTATATGCGTGTTACTGTGCTAATTTGTATTTTCATCTGCCGTTTACCTTGCGCTTACGTTAGAGTACCTTTTTAGTAATGTACTACTTCACCGATTCTGTATGTCGCAGACAAGCATACCACTCCTCCAGTCCATTATCCCGGCATGGGGTGAACCAGTCGAAACTCTAACCATTTAAAACCGAGCTTTAGGCGAGTAAACAAAATGCCAGGCAAGAATGCAATATGTAAATTGTTTAAATCTTATGTATGACCTGGCCGGGGGTCGGACCGAAGACGCCCCGCTTTCGAGGTGAACGCTCTACCATTGAGTCAACGACGTGGTGCCAACACTAAATTGATCATAAATCTGTTTAAATCACTCGAAATTAGGAACTTGTTTAATTCTGGTTTCATCATGACAGAAGCAGACCCTTCTATTTGTGGCGCAGAGATAACAATACCTTACCTTAAAGGCGTCAATAATAGGTCTGTATCCGGTACATCTACAAAGGTTTCCTATAATAAATATAACATAAAAATAATAAGTATCGACTGAACCGAATAGGATTTGTAGCATTAAATACAATAAATACATTTAATACTTATCAATCACTGAAACAACAAGTAAACAAAATAAGAAATATATCAGATAAAGTAAAAAGACTAGATATATTATGCGAGTATTTAATGATTTAGATTAGGTAATTCTAAACATTTCTTCTTATTTTCATATCAGCTTTTACATAACAATGCAGATATAGCATATATTTTAGAGGTATTAATTTTACCGAACATTTCAAAATTTAATAAACAATAAACGACCTTATAATATGTAATAATAAGTAATCTTTCTCGTTAAATTCAAACAAAAAAAAGACTAATTCTTAGCCTTGTCATGTGCTTCTATTATAAGATAATACAATTCAAAAGTAGCATGTGACAGCTTCATTCGCTAAGTGAATAGATGCGCGCGTTTACGAATCCCGGGTCTTTTCAATGTTTAGATCGTGGCTGATCTTATTGTTAAAAAAAATGTCCATCCGCATGTCAAAATATGTTAGTTACTCCTAGCACCTTCTTTTTATTTCCCATTTCTAAATTAAACGCCTTAATATGAAGGATACAATCTTGACGTGGCCGAAAAATATCATGCTTCACTATACCACAAAACAACAATTTAAAACAACAAATAACATGGACTAATTATATTATGTACAATTCTTAAGTTTTAAAATATATGTCAAAAACTTAAAACGTACCTTCTAAAGCTCTTTCCATATCTTGTTGTGTCGGTTTTGGGTTATTACGAAACAGACAGTACATAGTCATAATCATCCCAGGTGTACAAAACCCACATTGTAAACCATACGACTCGACCATGCTTTTCTGTAAAGAATTAAAAAAATATTCAAATACAAATTAAAGCAAAACATTGTTAATGATGTGTTTATGGCCAGGATTCACAATCATTCCAAATTAAGAATTTTTTTTCATTGAAATCCCGAACAATTTTAATTCTCGATTAATTCTGTTAAATGTTAAGATATTCACGGATTTTAAGCGTCATTTTAAAAAACAGCTTAAGCTTATAACTTCTGCATTAAGCTTATAACATCTGAATTAAGCTTATAGCATCTGAATTAAGCTTATAACATCTGAATTAAGCTTATAACATTAAGCTTATACCATCTGAATTAAGCTTATAGCATCTGCATTAAGCTTATTACATCTTTGTGTTGTCAAAAATTTCTAAAAATTGTCAAAATTGCTCATTTAAAAAATCAAGTTAAGGAAAATATTAGTGAAGAAATGATTGTGAAACTTAGGCATGATTATATCCAGAGGAAAATAATCTCTCTCTCTCTCTCTCTCTCTCTCTCTCTCTCTCTCTCTCTCTCTCTCTCTCTCTCTCTCTCTCTGTTTTAATTTTAATTATTCTCTTTTTTTAATTTGCAATTCACAGTAGCTTAATGTTTTCTGAGAAATAAACATTAAAAATATCAAAGATTACATAACTTAAAGAAAAGCATACATATAGCCCTGGTACGTATCCGATTTATATATAAGTCAATTAACTTGCCTGTATAGGATGCAGACCATTTCGTGTACTCCCAACTCCTTCCACAGTGGTTACAGAGTACCCGTGTACGTAACATATTGGTATCAGACAGGCTGTAACAGTAAAATGTCTTGTACGTGTTTAAGGTAATGTTAATTGGACATATTTGTATCAACACTTTACAACTCAGCGGAAGGATAATTCATAGATATAGTAAGGGCGTTTTAGGCCCAATGTTAAGTAACTTCACAACTATACTCTACTATATCAGCATTCTGGTTTATTTAGCCATAACAAAGTGTTTTTTTCTCTGCAGCAATCGTCTATATTTTTTTTAATTATTTGACTATGTTAAAGATTTTATGAAAAGTTAATCATTTGACGGTCCTTAAAAGTTTGATAAAGTTAAAGGATACGATACTTTCTTACTGATGACGTCATATTTAGAAAGCATAACAGTACATGCTCCACATCCGCCTTGGTCACATGCTGTCTTTGTCCCCGTCAATCTTACTGACATAAAATTAAGGAATTTTTTAAAATATTCAGATTTTTTTTCTTAAAACATGTACTGAAAAACAATACCGTAACGTGTCCTTGAGTCGTAATAGTCGAAATTATTTTATAATTAATTCAGGTGCCTGTCAAAAATCAGGATTTTTATTAACAATGGTATTCTTTCCTTCATTTTCTTTTTTGACTGTTTTTCTCGGGTATTATTATTATTATTATTATTATTATTATTATTATTATTATCATGTTCTTATTTGCATTTTTTAGCAAGTACGTGTTTTCCAATCTTTTATTAACACATACCTTGCCAAACTACTTAAAACTCAATACACGAGGTTATTATTGTCTATGGTAAAATAAAGCTTTCGACCTGAATGACATATCCAGCAGAATATTGTTTTTATAAGAGAATATAAAAATTGCAGACGATGTAATGTTCATGAACATACAGGCATCTCTAATTTCTGGAACCAAATCTTTTAATTATTGCAACAATAAGAATATTCTTATTATTAACACATTTTAATTATTAATTAATTTATTTATTTATTATTTTTTAAATTTTTTTAGACCGTGCTCAATGTCAGTTTTTCTCGACAGCCTGACTGTTTTGCTAACTAATGCCAAGAAGTTTAATTAGAATTTAAACATACGAGTAATATTTTTGCATTGTGTCAATAATATAAAAAGGATACATTTATCTCTCAAGTATTGTAGCAATGTTGTTTCTGGACTGGCATTCTTCTCAATTACCTAAAAAATATCAAAATATAAATCTTTATTTAATACCTAAAATAAAATAAAATCTAGGTATGATTACTTTTTTAAAATGACATAAGGGTGAAATGTATTTACTAACAACAACGTGCGACTATCATTCGTTTATAGGATACGCGTGTCAACTTACAGGTTGACGTTTCCCATAACAAAAGAAAACTAAATGAACAGTGTTTAAAAACCGTGGAACCAAATAATGAAATGGAATTGATGTTTTCTTGGTTGAAAGCGATTTTTTGCCAACTATGGGCAGGGAGCGAGACGAAGGGATTTCGTTTAATGATGACACTGGTGATGGCTGAAATGGCTGATCAGAAACGTGGAGGTAAAACAAGCGGTAGGGGGTACATTATACTGGACGTTACCCGAGAGGGTATCACTGATATTTTTCTTCTGTGAACAGAACAGTCCCTACTATAGCTGTAAACTGAGGCATCTTTTCTGTGGCCTGACATAAGCATGATGTGGCGTAACTGAAATTCAGCATCACTTGGCATAGATGTGGCTGTGGCTCTCGGACGATGTGCAGTGTATACCTGACTTCAATTATAATTTTTTGATATTTTTTGCATGATTTCGGAAAACAAGCGTTTAGAAATTGGTTGAGGTGTTTTACAAAATTTATTGGGATTTTTAAGGGATGTACAAAAGGGATTCTCCGCGAATGGATTACAAAGACATAAAAATATTTCATAAATAAATATTTAATAGTCTTAAATAGTTTGGTGAAAAAACATCAGAACATGTCAAGTTGAATAATTTTTTGCAAAATTTTAATCTAAACAAGAGGCCCATGGGCCTTAACGCTCACCTGAAGATTTGTCCAATATTGTTTGCAAAGTGCAGTAAACAATATATTACGTACAGAAACTTTAAAAGTTTTCTCAATTTAAGAACTCCCACAAAACTTAATCAGAAATATATCCACTCACATTTCATTCATAAGAAGCTTATATAATATGCATGAAGTAACTGTAGTGCAATGAATAATTTCCAAATCATTAATCAATTTCAGTATACTAATGTAGCTATGTCATTGACCTTTCAACATATATGGCCTGGAACCATATGTGATTGTCATGTCAATACCTATAATATTCTAATATACATGCCTATGCATGAAATTAATAGCTTTCAAGATAATTAATAATTTAAGTATTCCTATGTTGATATGACCTTGCCCTTTGAACATATAACCTTGAACCATATATCAAAATGATCGTTGTCGTAATACCTACAATATTCTAATATACATGCCTATGCAAAAACTTAATAGTTTTTAAGATAATAAGCAATTTAAGTCTTCTTTTGCAGCTGTGACCTTGACCTTTCAACGTATGACCTTGTACCATACATCAAAATGATCGTTGTCGCAATACCTACAATATTCTAACATACAAGCCAATACAGAAAGTTAATATTTTCAAGATAATTAGCAATTTAAGTCTTCTTTTGCAGCTGTGACCTTGACCTTACAACATATGACCTTGACCCATATATCAAAATGATCGTCATGTCAAAACCTTCAATATTCTAATATACATGCCTATATAAAAACTTAATAGTTTTCAAGATAATTAGCAATTTAAGTCTTCTTTTGCAGCTGTGACCTTGACCTTACAACATATAACCTTGTACTATATATCAAAATGATCGTTGTCACAAAACCTACAATATTCTAATATACATGCCAATACAAAAAGTTAATAGTCTTTCTATACAGGCGGTTGCAATAACAGGTTATACAGTATAAACATGTGTTTTTATAGACTAAATCGCTATTATAGGTTCTAACTGAACAGACATTTGTTTTTTATCTGCTATCGAGGTAGTTGCCAAAGCAGGTTGTAATGTAAATTCTTGTAAAGACGTGTGTAATTTAAAAAATTAATGGTTATAATAAGAGCGATTGATATAACATCTGGCTTACGTCACAGCCATTGCCTAAATTTACTTTATATTTCAGATATTTTCAAACAGCGACCGTTCAAAATCGGAGTGTTTCATAATTTTGACTTTTCTTACTTGTCTCGATACCAGTACAAGTGAAATAGTGAAATACTGATTTTTTAAATTTTTAATAATTCGCATTGACGAAACGAAAAGCAAATAAGCATTATATATATATATATATATATATATACACGTGTGTTTGCATTAAAAAACTTACTTACGTGTATTTGTTTAAGTTTAGAATGACTATTTAGGTCAATCAAATACAGACGGTTAAATTAATCTATATTTAAATATATGGATAATTTTTGAACTTGTAGAATCTATTTTTATTACCTTCCCTTGACCATAGATGAGGTTATGAGACCTGGTAAAGCCTCTGTTGTTCTCAAAGTTAAACATGGATAATTCTACATATCCTGTTTTTCATGAATTGGAAAAAATTCTGTATTTAAATAGATTATGTAAAAAACTTAAGTTTACCATTTAAAATACTGCAAGTCGAAATCAACAATGAATATTGGTAACAGAATTTAAAACAACGACTCTTTTAGCCATACCTTGGTCGCTTTGTTGAACATTTCGTTTTGACAGTTGCCAATGTGTGACGTCACAACAGTATTAGATGAACATTGTAATATCTATACAGAAAGACTTGTAAACCTTGTTCTTTTTTACAGTTATATTTCAATTAACGTAAGGTCTGGTAGAGATTTAGGTTGCCAGGGATACTAAACACAAAGCTATTAAAACCACCCAGTAATTTCCTTAATGTCTTTCAATTCATTTTCATTTATTTGTCTTATTTAAATTGACAAAATATTAGCAGCTTAGCTTAATAATTCAAAGTTATATATATATATATATATATATATATATATATATATATATATATATATATATATATATATATATATATATATATATATATATATATATATATATCAACTTCTCCAATACCTTCATGTCACCAAACAATGAAGAAATAAAAAACCATAAAAATTATTGTATTTAATTATTATTTATCTATGTGATTATTCATGTACAATGTTAAATTATTGTCTCTGAAAGGGTTTAATATAATTAACACTGATTTACGCAGCTTGGTCCAGACAAATTTTCTGACAATAATATATAACGTGTGTTTTATAATCCTATTTTTAACCACTGTAGGTATATAGTTTTTAATCGTTTTCTCATTTACTGTACTTACTATAAAGAGGTACTGAGAGTTTGTATGTGTATAATTAATGTCCTTTTATAATGTTATTTATTTAAACAAAACCCTAGGGATGGTTTAACAAAAATGGAATTTTATCTCTGTATTAGTTTTATATCGTGACCAGACAGAAACATAATCCTTTTTGTTCTAAATTTTTGTGTATACTTTATGTCTTATCGCCAAGTTTAGATTGAAGCGGGTAGATCCCCAGATATTTCGTACATGTATCTGAAACTTCATATTGAATTCATTTCACGATTTGAATACATCTTCAAGGAATGAGTTTTGTTCGATTAACAAAACAAAGTTTATTGTTTAGTTCTAGAAAATTTCTTTTTTACAACTTACATGCAACTTACAGTTACTGTAAGAAAAACATGAACACTAAGTACAAGTCACGCCATACGAAAGATTACGTCATTACATGTAACGGTTACCTAGGAGATCAAAGTGATACCACATAAGTGTAAACTAATTTATTAACCTTTTTGGCTCGAGTTTTAGAGCAGGGACAGATTACCAATAAATTTATATACAGTTAAACTTGCTTAATACTATGTGGGTACAAAAAAGCGCCAGTTTATAGATTTGTCCGGCATAAAAAATCAAATTTTTATCTTAATTCAAATCTTTTTGAAATTGTGTTTGAAAGTATTTTATTCAGAAAAAAATTTCTTGGCATCTTGGAGCGTTTACTTATAACTTTTTTTTCTGCCGCGTAATGACGCTGTTAAAAACTCAATTTTTTTCAAAACAAAAGAAATCGATTTATCTAAAATGTTTAGCAGTACAGCGTTTCAGTGGTTATAAAGGACGTCACAACCCAGTTACTCCTAAATGTCATCTGGACTTTGTTTCTTTTGCAGGAATTATACTAACTTTTATGTGATCTTTTAAATTGGTTTCCATATTGAATGAAAATACATCAGATTGTTCTGAACGTATTAGACAAAAATCATCATATCGATCACGAGTGTTTACTTTGACAAAATGACACCATGTTTATAAAGCTTGTGTCCAATCTTGGACCGTCCGTATCGTGTACGTTACAATTATTTTGTTTAAATATAACATCGGAATATCGTGTACGTGCGAACAATTCTAAAAGAAACGCAAATGCAATAAATTTATAAAACAAAAGGAAAACAAATATATATAAACGTGGCAACTGACCTCAAATCTTACAATTATTATATAATACAAAAAAGATTAACGAGAAAACAATATAATACTATAATGCCTCCATCCTCTAGCGACAACAGTATATTTGGAGACGTTTGGGCTATTTATTTACTGATACTTATTCTTTTCTTCGAGTTTAGTAATAGTGTTTTACGCCACATTCAAGAATCTCTCACTTATTTCGAGACTCAAGATTATTGTAGAAATTGTAGTGCCCACCAACCTTCGGCAAACGAACTGAAAAACGCACACTCGGATCTACACAAGTGGGATTTCAACCTAAGCGGTGAGAGACACTATGATCTGTAAGCGCGCTTTTAACCAACCAGCACCGAACTTATTCATCAAAGGACGTTGTCACGTGAAATTTTTTATAAGTTTTAACTGAAAAATCAAAATATACACACATTAAATAGAAGTATTTTATCTGGTGTTATCTAAAATAGGTTAGATAAAAATTTTGACCTGTCATTGACTTGTATATTATCAAACAATAGAAATGAAAGATATCACATAACCTTAAACACAGTAGAATAAACAATATCAACACAATCTGCAACAAAAATATATCATTATTCATAAACACCAAAATACGTTATCAAAACATTAAAATTAGGACAATGTACTGAATATAAAAATACGAAATTACCTTTTTTCCATTGACGAAAAATACAAGAGTTTCACAATAGTCCGTACTTTGCTTCATATTTTTTTGGTGTCCAGTGTTGGAATGGGTCGTATCATTCTGGGCTTTGGACTTGTAATCCTTATACATGACTTCACAGTGAAGTGTTTTCTACAGCTTCTGTGAACAATATAAAGTAAAGCTCCTTTTAATTATATCTGAACGTTAGGTTGAAAATGTAGGATCTGCAAACAAGATTATTTGTTTATTGAATTTTATCTCAGGACGAACATGGGGTTCATTCAGGGTAGTTACGGATAAATACGGCTTAGTATATATTATAATTTAATGACCGTACGTAAGAGCTCTTTAGGTGGCCTTTTTAAAGCCTAAAGCCAAGTCGTAGTTAACTGTGTAGACTCGTAGTTAACTGTGTAGACATAAGACTTCACACGTTCATCTAATACAAAAATATATATCTATCAATCAACACGTTTTTATCGAACAAGGCAATTCAATAAAATAAAATGAAATAAACTACAATCCAATATCCTTAAAACCGGTAATACGGTAACCCTGTCGATATTTCTTTTCTTAATATTTATTTTATTTTAGTTTAATTCATTTTTATTTCATTTCGTTTTATTTTATTTCATGTATTTAATTTTATTTATTATTATTATTATTATTATTATTATTATTATTATTATTATTATTATTATTACACCTTATGTAAAAATCTAGCAATTTCATTGGATAAGAGCTATGTAACAATTTGTACTGTCACATAAAATTTATAATGTCACATAGCGATGCGCGTGACTATGTGACAGTACGTTTGTTCGAGTCGCCTCCCTTCACTGGATCACATCAGCGCTTTGAACAAAACATGTTTTCAGTTGTGTCTACGGCAAGCGTCTCATTGTTATTGATATTGTTTACGTTCGTCTGTAACAACAACGGATGATGTTTGTCGAGGTTGGAAATGACTTTCTTGGCAATTTGTTAGAGTCTAAAGACTCTGCATCAACGAAACGGATCATTAAGCGGACCGTGGATATGTTTCTTAAATTTCTTGGCTCAAATGTGGATTTGAGGCATTCCCAGTCGATAAATTGGATGAAATTGGTATGGGCATTACTAAAGACGAAGAATGCACATCATGTATTGGTAAAATAAAACAAACATTCGGTGTAATAAAATAAATATTACATTTCTGACAGGGTGCCAGTACATATTGTCACCTCTCGAAAAGCATTGTCAGCCTCGGCTATCGCCTCGGCAAACAATGCTTCCTCGAGGTGACAATATGTACAGGCACCCTGTCAGAAATGTAATATTTATATATTATAATCTTTATTATTATTATTATTATTATTATTATTATAACCATTATTATTATTATTATTATATAATTAACACCAATATTTTCATCTGGCAACCAATATTAACGTAACTTAACAAAGATGATTAAAATAAAACACAAACTTACCAGTCCATGTCAAAATCATAACCCAAATTTTGAAAAAAAATTGAAAAAAAAAAAAAAAAAAAAAACAAAACAAAACAAAAACAAAAACAAAGTAAAAACTTTGAAAACTGGCAAATTTAGTTATACATCTAAACTTACACACAAATTGTATTCAAACTTTATTGCATACGGCAATAATAATATTAATGACAGCGGACTAGCAGCAGCGGAACACACACACACACACACACACACACAACAAACACACACACACACACACACATAAGCGCATATGACATCCATACATATACCTGAATGTAAACATTGATAATTATAACTCCATACAGTATACGTAAACCTGCTGGTATTATAAAATATTTAACTAAACAGAACAACGAAGTGTTCGAAGTAAAAATTAAAAGGTGATACAATTTTGATACATTTGGCCATCAATTATAGTACATTTAAGTTTATACTTGGATCTAAAAATGTCGGCAAGCAGAATAAATTAGAAGATAATCAATGGTTAATCAGGGGTAAATCATCGTCTGTCTCATGAAATATTTTAAATACCAACATTTATTAAAACTATTGCTCAATAGTCTTATTTAAACATAGAAATTTATAGTTTTTATAATGAATCAACAAATAGACGTTGTATTTTTTTTTTTTTTTTTTTTTTTTTTTTTGTTGTTTGCTTCAAGATACTCAGGTATCTCTTACAATGTTCAAACATAACACCTGTAATGCGTCAGATAAAAGAATTCTCAAGCTTCAATTTATCGATTTACGGATTTACCTACCTACAAAAGACTATATTTTCTAATTAAGATTTTATATAAGTTAAGATTTCATATAAAATAGAGAAAAGATATTTATATTATTTACGGAATCGTTATAGTAAATTGTATTGTGCACGAATAGATTGTTCTACCGATTTGAATGTTATGTACGACTTATTACCACGGGATCTTACATTTAAATCACCTTAGAAAAAATCGATGATGTTTCATTTCTTGATACTTACATTTAATTTATTTTTTTATTTATGTGTTTTGTGTGTTTTACAGATGTTGAAACTCGATATAAACTTGCTGTTAAGCAAGAATTCATACTATTTATAAAAAAGGCGTTTTCATCCAGAAGGGAACGTTTATTTTTCTTTACACAATTTCCTCAAACAGTCACAAACAATTAAGTACTGGTTTTCTTTGACGTGTCACAGTAAAAAACAAGAGGTGATCCGATTAGTAAAAGAACCAGCAATTTATTTTTACCATGTGGTCATTTCAAAACAAAACTTTTCTCTCTTAGATCTGAGAATTAATAAACTGGAATTCATATAGCAAAATTGTAGCTTTTTTGGGACAATAAAGGTTGTTTCACTATCGCAGTGATACATTGGCCAACGTTTAATAAAATTTGTTATTTTTGCTAGCAACCTGATTTACACTAGAATATGCCAAAGTGGTACTTGATCCGAAGCCGTAATACCCGCTGTTACCTTAAACGTGCTTTAGACTACTTGATAGGCACACAACAGGATAGATCAGAGTGGTATTTGACGCGAACCTCTGATACACGCTGTTACCTTAAACGTGCTTGAGACTACTTATTTAACCAGACGCACTACGATTTAACACAGTGATATTTTATTCGCTGCCGTGGTACTTGCTGCACCTTAAACGCGCTTTAGACCACGCGATTACTCAGACACATTAGAGTCTGTCAGAGTGGTATTTCATCCGAAGCCGTGATACGCGCTGTTACCTTAAACGCGCTTTAGACCACGTGATTACCCAGTAACACAATAGGATCTTTCGGAGTGGTATTTGAACCGAAGCCGTGATACCCGCTGTTACCTTAAACGCGCTTTAGACCACGTGTTACCCAGATACACTAAGATCTGTTAGAGAGGAATTTGTACCTGAGCCGTGATGCGCGCTGTTACCTTAAACACACTTGAGACCACGTGATTACCCAGATACACTAGGATCTGTCAGAGTGGTATTTGATTCGAAGCCGCGATACGCGCCGTTACCTTAAACGCGCTTTAGACCACGTGATTACCCGGGCACACTAGGATCTGTCAGAGTGGTATTTGATTCGAAGCCACGATACGCGCTGTGACCTTAAACGCGCTTTAGACCACGTGATAACCCAGATACACTAGGATCTGTCAGAGTGGTATTTGTACCTAAGCCGTGATACGCGCTGTTACCTTAAACGCGCTTTAGACCACGTGATTACCCAGATACACTAGGATCTGTCAGAGTGGTAATTGTACATTAGCCGCGATACACGCTGTTACCTTTAACGCGCTTTAGACCACGTGATTACCCAGATACACTAGGATCTGTCAGAGTGGTAATTGTACATTAGCCGCGATACACGCTGTTACCTTTAACGCGCTTTAGACCACGTGATTACCCAGATACACTAGGATCTATCAGAGTGGTATTTGTACATTAGCCGCGATACGCGCTGTGACCTTAAACGCGCTTTAGACCTCGTGATTACCCAGATACACTAGGATCTGTCAGAGAAGTATGTGATTCGAAGCCGTGATACGCGCTGTTACCTTAAACGCGCTTTAGACCTCGTGATTACCCAGATACACTAGGATCTGTCAGAGTGGTATTGGATTCGAAGCCGCGATACGCGCTGTGACCTTAAACGCGCTTTAGACCACGTAATTACCCAGACACACTAGGATCTGTCAGACAGGTATTTGTGCCGAAGCCGCGATACGCGCTGTTACCTTAAACGCGTTTTAGACTACTTGATTATTCAGACACACGATTTATAAGCAGAAATGTACTATAATGATATCAGAACGTGGGTATTTTAAATGTTCAATACTTCACGTGTATTAAACAAATAATCTCAGTAACATATAAATCAATCACGTGTTCTATATTTTCTTGTCCTAAAAATAAACTTCTTTTATTTTATCAAATTTATATAAATAAAAAGTAATCAAGTGCATCGCATTCAAACAAATTTGAAAATGAATCATTTATTCTATAACATTCTTGTCCCAAATTATAAACCTTTATAAAGCTGAACATTTCGTAAAGTAATTATTGCTTACTATTGACACTAAGGGCCGAAATGTTAATAGATAAATACATATAAACCCATTCCTGAATGTTTTCCATAAGGGAAAAAAATTAGTTTTAAACATGTTTCAAAAATAAACTGAATATTTTACTACATGATGTCTTTTCTATCACCAAAAAGTTCTGACAACTGAGTGAAGGACGCCCTTGGGTAGTTGTTGTATTCCACCAGCAGCGGCACCCGCTTCGAGATACATGTAGTAAATATCCAACAAAACTACCTGTTAAGTTTTTCTTATCAGTGAAACTGTGGACAAAAAAGTTTAAAGATTAAAAAAAAGATAATCCAATCATTTAATAAAATTAATGTATCCAAAGTTCCAAAATTAATAAGTTTAAAGTTCCAAAAAGTGAGACAAATTACAACTTTCCCAGATCAAGTACCTTATACCCCCTGTTTTAAATGAAATAATTTTTACAGCGCATTTAAATACTTACAGTCGACAAACGTATCCTTGTTATATTATATAGTAAAAATGTCATGACCTTACACATGCCCTAGATATGTGTCCAATCATAAACATGATCCGATGCGTTTTCTGTCCGGCATTGATTATAATCTGAATAGATGTCCATCTGATGTAGTGAGTGGTGTAACGATTATCAGCTTTGAATATATATATGCAAGAAAACCATCAAGAGTAGTTTTCTTAAGAACAAAGTCTGTAAACCCAAATTCACATCTTTGTTGAGAAGTAATGGGGCGTGATTTTTACTGAAAAGCGACTATGAATTTTTATGTTTTCGACATGAAACATTTGTTGGACAGAACATGTGTGCGGATCCGGTATCTCGTACATTCGTCTGTGCGCATCAAATTCTGCTGAGAGTTGTCCTCCTTGATAATTATCCGAGACAACCATACATGTTCTCTCTATGTTTCATCATGTTGAAATTCAGAAGAGTTCATCTTGTGTTGAAAATAAAATTCTAACAAACGTGGTTAAAATAAAATGCAATAAAATTCCAAATAAATAATCTAAATTACAATGTAATTGGATTAGACTTAGAATTAAGCACATATTTTACTAAGTCGCTGTCATTTATCACAGCATAATGTTGTGTTGGTCGAGATTTGCCCTCGGCTATATTCTTATTTAGTATACCATTTAATGTGTTATTACAGGGTTTTAATTTAGAACCACTAACTATGTCAAATCTATTCTCTTTATATCTTACAAATATCTGTTTAAAGCGTCTCTTAAATGTTTTCAAACTGTTCTCGTAATAATCATTTTATTATTATTATTGATTTTGATCATTATAATTTTATAATAATTATTATTTATTATAATTATTATTATTATTATGTATTATAATTATTATTATTATTATTGTGTTGCTGTTTTGTCTTAAGTTGGGGTTTGATGTCGCTATAAAATTTGAAGAGCTTGCGGACATTCATTTTTAACTGTTTGGCTTTTGTTTTTTATTTAAAGTTTAAGAGGTATTTGTGTTATATTCATTTCCCTATATTACTAGTATGTGCATGTCGCATTCGTGCATAATGTAATGTGTTTACCTACGATTTAAATCCTTAATCCGTAGTTGCCCATACTTGACCAAATCTTAAGCAAATTAAGCATTTAAATAATTCTTAATTATTATTAAAACTGATGAATAAAATAATAAATATCACATTATATATACAAATCCATATCTGATAAAAACAGACGCACAGTAGATAAAATCCAGCAGTTACTATTCAAAAAGGCGAAACGGAAGTTGATCTAAATGTAGTTTCTACGCCTTAACGGAACACCGTTAGAAAATCAACAACTCACTACTACTCAGAGAACGTAAACACAATGTAGTTGATCAAATCTAAACTGAAAGTTATCTCCCTTGCACAAGCTCGTTTCCCACGAAAGTAAATCCACACGAACACGTTTCTTAATGTAAAACTGCAAAAGTTTTTACCCGCTAATATTTCTCGTTATACAGTATGTGCATGTCGCATTCGTGCCCAAATATTTCGGTGTTTTCACACTGAAAAGAAAATAATTGCGCCGTAATATTATTGGGTTTTTCGTCAGGTTTCATTTTTATTGTTTTATTATCCCACGGTAAAGTATGCCTCATGTCAATTTCATGCGTCTGAAAAATTAATCAATGTAAAACCCCGCCTTCATAGAATCTGATTGGCTTCAATTTGTTTCAGGAATAATTGTAATTTTTTCGGTCTCTGGGGTCAAAGACCAAAAACATTACAATTATTCCTTATAATAAAATTTTAAAATTATAATTAAATTATAAAAAAATACAATATTTTAAACATTAACCCAACTTTTTATACAACTTAATACATGAAAGAAAGTACAGAACTGCGCATTAATCTCAATGCAATGCAGCTGGATGCCCATAACTACCGCCGGCACCTTTTAAAGTCGTATCACCGTTATTTTTGAATCGTTCGGTGTGCATTTGTGTTGTACGTACAAGTATCACTTGCATATATTTTAATTAATTTCAAACGGAGCTTGCGAACATGCAAACACATCGGAGCGGCACAACTCACACTAATTGCCCGCGACTGCGCTTTAAAATACATTTGTATAAATGACGATGACTTCAAGCTGAGAGAGGGGCAAGATATTTTTAGACAAAAATGAGGCATCCGAGTTCGAAGCGGAAATGTTAACCCGTACAAAAATATCAATCAATACCACTATCAACAATACATCAACTTACAGAAACTAAAAAGTGGTTCCAGCTGGTAGCCAGCTGTTGGTGTTCCTGTACTTGAGTGGGGACATTTTTCTGTCATCTTTGTAACATATCCACAAATATTTACAATAGAAAAATAATTTCTACGTTGAACCCAGTTTGATTTTTGTTTTCATTATTCGCATAAACATCGGTTTTTCACATTGCGCATGAATACCATTTCTGGTTTTTCCCTAACTGACCTATTTTTAGCTATCTGTTTTTATCTCACAAAACCACGTACATATTTCGATATTTTCTTCTTTTTTCAAGTTTTTTTCACGTTATAGCAAAATAAATATTTTTTCAAAAAATAAAAAATATTTACAACACCTATTGAATTCCTATGATGAACTCATTGTAGAAAATCTAGAACATTAGGCAATTTCCGTGACCTACTTTTATCAATCTATTTTTAACATTCAAGCCATCACATTTTATAGTGTTATTTAATTAAATATACATTGAAAATGAAAGAAAAAATATTGAATTTTAAATAAAAAATAAAATATTTGTTTCGATTTTTATTGTATACTTAAAAATATTTCCATCGTCAGGGTATTCTAAACGCTACACGGCACACTGCTTGCGGGCCACTACCATACAAGCTATGAGCGATGCCGGTGTTGAGACGAAACAGATAATGTTTATGAGCGGTTATCGGAATGAGGCTTCTGTCAGGAGCTACTCTCGCGACTGTTCGACCATTCAAAAACATGCTTTAAGTTCGCTTCTTTCATCAACTGTCACTGGTAATACTTCTGCCGTAATTCCCTCTGCTTCTGACCATGCTTCTTCTCTACCAGCAACTGATAATCACGTGATGGTTCCATGCTCGGACCTGTGCACAACACAGTCCAACATAACGTCGCGCATTGATGTTTCCAATACCCTGTCATCCAAACAATCGGGATTTTTGACAAATTCAACGTTTAATAGCTGTAATTTAACAATCAATATGAATTTGTAACTTTGTTTGTCAATTCGAATAAAATTGTATGAAATATTTTTTTGTTTCCAGCGTACTATTTTTTAACCGTCTATTACGTCACACAATCAGTGAGAAGGCGGGAATTATTTTTATTGACATATTGGCTGTTCCCAGGATGTTTACATTGCCGACAGATTCGGTATATACCGGTTTTTCTTTCTTATTTGTATGACGCAATCGAGAAGTTTGTAAAAAGAATGTTAGGAAAAATATTGTAAATATAAGAATTGACTGTCATTTTTTCCTGGGTTATCAAGGAATGAACCAGATTTTAAAACTAGCAAATCTAAAATGAACTGCTTCGCAGTTCATCAGATTTGCTAGTTTTAAAATCTGGTTCATTCCTTGATAACCCAAGAAAAAATGACAGTCAATTCTTAAATGATATGATGTACCTATCGGTTCACAATTCTCAAATTCGCTGCTGTCATCACGATCATCATTAATGACTGCAAATCTTAAGACTAATCCTAAATAAAGAAAACAAATGACACCATTTACGTCAAGTAAGACAAATATGGTGCAGACTGAATATTTGACTTAGTTGGCAGGAAAACGACGCCGGCGGTTTCTACAGGGTAATGACGTACAACGTGTGACGTATGCGGTCGCGAAGCGAAACGGTTTATGCATACGCGTGCAAAAAAAATTCGGTCAATGAACCCATAGATCGAAAAAAATACAATTATTCCTAATTATTACATTTAAAAAATAAATTAAATATTTATAACATTTATGTAATCTTTTATTAAATTATAAACATTTTTCACATTCAAAAAATAGAAACAGCGCATTAATCTAAAAGGGCAATACAGCTTTTTGCCAATGGCAACCGCCGGTACCTAGCCTTGCATGCCACATCGACTACATTTTAAAATATTCGTTGTACACGTATGTGGAATGTGTGCACTTGCATACATTTAAATTAATTCTAAACGGAGTTACAAAAATTGAATGTGCAATTGTTGAATGTGGAATTAGTCATCAAACCATTTGACATATAATTACTGGATGAGAATGTGTAATTTCTTGCTGTTGATATGGAATTGTGTGTTGAATTTTCTGAAATAGAAACTGACACGGCAACAGAGTCACTTTCAATGCTGGCAGAAGAAGGTACAGCAGGGCGGTTAGATATGGTTGTAAGAGCTGAAGAGGTCATATCTGGATTGACTACAGTTGATAAAGCATGGATCTAATGGTGGCTTTTGATGTGATGAACATTCTCGATTGTAACTGCGGATGGATGATTTGTTGCGGTGACCAGACATGAACATGATGTGTCTAGCATCAAAACTAGCATTGTTCATATTTTTGATGGCTGTGGCTCCAAGACAGTGAGATGTGTAAATTTTGCTGTTACCTGACTTCTTACAAATGTCGCTCATAAAGCGTAAAAATCGATACTGTTCGATCGGTTTATAGGAGAACCGTATTGCTTCCTGCTTGTGGTTAGAAAGTGCATTTTTATTGCAGTTGTTAAATAAACTTGTGGCAGATGGGTCAGTTGTTGCTAAAAAATAGTTTTAAAGATACAAAAGGGCACATTTCGGACAAACCGTGCGAATGCATGCGCTTGTCTGATGTACTTTCAAGATTTGGGAAACCATCTTGGAAAATTTTTTGTTTTGTTTCATGGCGGAGAGTTACATACTACACGTTGTTTTTATTATGTGCAAAAACAAAAGAATTTTGTGTAATTTGAGGATGGAACTCGAGACACAAAATGGATACTTAAAATATACCAAACTCAAAAAAGTAGAAGTATTGGGGTAATTACAAACTGCGCGTGGTGTCCGATTTTATTTTGTTTTGATTGGTCGATGTATTTTGTATGACGTCATTTTTGACAATTTATTTCCGTATAACTTTGCACTTTTGCCGAAATACTTTCGGTGTTTTCCGCTGTTATTAAAAGACCAATGTTTACAAATGGCAACACATAAACAGCAAAGTAGGTCAACACTCGCAGGATTTCCAAAAAGGCTTGAAATGATTAAACAATTAAAGAACTGAAAAAATATCCGTATTCCACAACAATATGTAAAAATTAGTCAATTATAGTAATATGCAACTAGTAAAATAAATGGATGACCTAAATTTTGCTGAAAAACAAAATCCGCCAGTAACTTACTGCTGGCAAGCATAGCTGCCTACGGCGAACAAATTCGACAATCTTGCCATTTTTCAAAGCAATAGATGTTCCTTCCGATGATGCCCTTCTACGATGTAAAATCCCAACTGTTTACTTGCAAGCTTTTCGGTTTTCGGCAAACTTTTTTTAGTAACTGACAAGAGGTATAAAGTCATTTCGTCACCAAGTCAATTCAGCACCACTGTAAACTAAACATTCATTTCGGCACTAATTTAAAGTCAATTCGGCACAGACTACGTTAAAATTCGAAAAAAAAATAAATAAAAATAAATAAAAAATAAAACAATTAATTAAATTTGGCACCAGAAAAATATTTAATATTTGTTTCAAAAAATTACTTTTGCTTTTGATTTTCATGTTTGTGTACAGATTAAATATTTAATTTTTGTGTACAGATTTAATATTTACTTTTTTTTAAAATTTAGTTCGTTTAATTACAAAATGTTAACTTTACAGTTATCTTACATATTATGTCACAGATCACTAGACCACGTATAATCATCAAATAACCTCCTTTGAAATCGGAAACCGAAGGCGGCAGTAAACAAGTGATATGGGTCTGAAAAGACCTTATTATGTTAGTACAGGTATTAGGAATTTTGATGAAAATTTACACATTTTGTTTTAAAAATAACGTAACAACATTTAAAACTCGTAATAAAAAATCAAACCTTGTTGAATCAGTGTCTTCTTATTATAAATCAAAAATTGTTCTTTTACCTTCTTTGTCTTATGTCGAACGTAAGAGATGTTACCTCATTTGGTGGCCATCCATGTGTGTCACAGCCAACGTAAACAATGTCACATTGTATAAATGCGCCATTATACATGAAATAGTTCGATGTTTCGATACTGATATCGAACATTTTAATATAGAGACAACGTTTGTAATTATAAGGATTGGTTTACAATTTTTTGCAAAGTTATTGAAGTATTACCCGACAATGACGGATAACAAATTTAGTTAAAACCGCGCCGCTACACCACTAAAAACAATAATACGCCAGTGAATATCATCGGGTAAAACATCAATAATTTTGCAAAAATTGAAAACCAATCCCTAATTATTATCAGACCAAAGGTAAGACAATATAAATTTTAAATCATCTAGGGGAATAATGTCCTTGTGTTTCGTAGGACGTGATAGGCCATGCTTTAATTTATATTTCAGTTTTCTCTCAAGTCTTTTATTTGATTTTTTGAATTCCTTATTTTTATTTTATTCTTTTTTTTTTTTTGGAAAAAGTGTATTTTATTTATTTATTTATTTATTCAATTTTTTAGGACAACTTCTTTGTAGTAAAATCATCTTAACAGCTGTTATACGTCCAGGTAGCTTAAAGTAGATCGCTCAGCAATGAGAGATTTGGGTTCAAATCCTGATCTGGAGAGCAGGTGTTAATTTGTGATCTTCTTAAGTTGTAAATTCATATCAATAATATGTTTTAAATTACCTACCTTAAAAAAACATTTAGACCCCATTTTGCGTTTTTTTGGTAGCATTCGATTGTCGACTATTATTAATTTTTTTATGTCATCTTCAGATATTTTTTTGGAATCTTTTTGTTTGACTAGTATATGGTAGGCTAAGAGGTTCACTAAACGCAGCTTTCATCTCTTTATCGGCTTCTCCAATCCCCGTTCCTGTGCGTATGGTTCCTAAATCCCCCAAATCATCTTCCTCAAAAAATTATATATAGTCTAGCAAATCCAAATTAAAATTTGGTCAACATGGCCAGCATTAAAATTTTCGTAGTCCATCTTCGATGATTAGTTAAAACAGACGAACTTGGTTAAACAAATGACCGAATAAATTACAAAAAAGATTTTAAAAAAATAATAAATTATAATAATAATAAAAATAACGATAATAACTTTGTCTTTAAAATAAATTTTATTATTTTTTTTAATCATTTTTGTTTTTCTGTAAATGAATAAAGATTTACAAATTATCGTTAAATATGTAATTATAAATCTACCGAATTATTTTATTATCGTAAATACAATGAATTTTCTTTGATCTTTATGTTAACAATTTGTGACGTAATCGGAGAAATAAAAAAGTAGTTCCGTCATGCTTATGGCGTAAGACGTATGCGGTCATAAATATTTCGTCTATCATATACGTAAAAAAATTACAATGCTGGACTTTTTAAAAATTTAATTATTATGAAATACACCCTAAATTGAGTGAGAACGCTAGAATCAATGTGATTTCTGCTTTTTTCAATATTTATAAAGATAGGCATTGCTTATTTTGTATGGTCAACAAAACAAAATGGCTACAAATATGACGGGTTTCTCTCAATAATGATAATACCTTGGTATTTTATATTGTTTTATCTCCCGTCTAATGTAAATTTGTGTTGATTCATTCTGTCGCATTGAGTGAAGGGATTTGATTAATTCATCCCGAAAAATTGTGGAAAATTTTTGATTTCCCTCCAGTCACTGGTTTGAGTAATTTATCATTGATTGTTCGGGTTCCCTTGAATATGTAAACCACAATAATTTGTGTCTGATTGTTTGTAAAAACTACTAAATATATAACACAGATATTAGTTAAATTTTGATGTGCCATATGTGCACATTTCGGAAAATCATTCCTCATCAGTGACACTAGGGGCCGAAAAGTTTTATAATGAAAATCATAGCCAAAGAGTTGGAAAATTATAAATCCAAAGTTCAAAAATTATATGAATCCAAATTCAGCTAAGGAATGCTTTGCATGAGGGAACAGACCTTAGTTTTAAATAAGAAATTAAAAAAAATATATTGGGGATTTTGTTTATCATTATCGTAAATGCTAAAATAAATTCAAAGAGAATGACCTAAATTGACTTTTAACTATTTATGTATTCTTGCGCGACGAAAGTTGACAGTTCATTCTAGTTTACTAAAAAAAGTAAACATTGTTATATATATACAGTATATATATTATTTTTTTTTTTGCCACAGAACATGTTTTATATATAATATATATAATTGGAGTTTGAGGTTTTAGATGATTATTATTGTATAATTGGATTTTTAATTGATGTCTTTTTATTATTTTAATACATCTTTTTTGCTTAACAAATCATGTTTGTTGCCCAAATAATCACAACGCAGTGATCTGTTGGTTCAATGTAAGTTGCCTTCCATTGTCCTCCTGTCATATACTTGTAGCGTGTCATGTCAAGACTGTTACTGTGTACATTTTTTATAAAAAGAATTTTTGTGTCCAAATGAAATATGACCATAAACATGAGTTTTATCGACTTTCTTTATTATGTTGTATACATTTAAATATTTAAAGCAAAACGCTTAACATCGAAAACCTTTTATAAAGCCCCATAAAACGTCTGACATAAATACCTTTATCTGTGAGGACGCTGGTCTTTTAAAACCGGGTTAAGGTTGTAGTTTGTAGCAAAGTATTTGAATACTTTTTTTAGTTTACACGTTTTCCCATGCTTTTTACATCAGGCGTCTTGTCAAAATGTTTGTCTAGTAGTTATATCCGAAAAATATATATTTAAGGCGTAAAACACTGATTCCTAGCTTGTATTTTAATTTCCATGCTTAATAAACAACAAGAATATTGTACATATACCCTTCTCGAATAAACCGTTTTACTTTACAAAGTATTTGACCTACCCTCGATCTTTTACCATTCTTATTTTAATATGTAAAAATTGATAAATAATTACTAATTTTTTGTATTAAAGTAATAGGTAAAATTTGAATGACCACAATGACCAATATTAAATATCAGAGCTGAATGGCGTATACTAGTCAAAATTCTTTAATAAAAATCGAGACGATAAATTGAAAAGATGCAGGAAGAAACTGCAGTAGCAGTTCAGAAACTCGATGTTACGGTTGCTGGTTAATATAAATTGGTTTAACTGGTACAATCCTGAACTAAAGTGTAGCAGTTACATTTTTTGATTTTGTATTTTTTTTCTTCATAGTTTTTCGCGTTTTTTATTATTCCAAAGATCTAAAAACAAGGGAAGCACCGCAGATTTCTGAAAACAATCTGACAACACGTTAAAGAGACCTCCCTGCAAGTTGCCCTGATCGCACTGAAAAGATAAAAAATTTTGTCACTTCACCTTTAGCTGATGGCATCTCGATATAAGTGAAATATTCTTGACTGGCCGTGGGACGTAAAACCCTATTACATCAATCAACAATCGATAAAGAAGACGGACCCTATTCATGATTTGATTAGTAAAATGTAAGATGCTTATTGACAAGTCACTTACTAAAACACAATTGGTTTTCTGTGGCGAGCACAAAGATCTGTTGGTTTTCAAGTTCTAAACACTACACCGCAAAATCAGTCTAATGAGAATCCAAGTTATACTGTAGTATTAACTCTCTGACGTGTATGAAAAATAATATCTAGGTAGTCTTAAGTATATTTTTACATTTTAAATTATTAACTAACGTGAATGAATAAAAACATTAATGATATTCCCTTGACTAGTGGCAAAAGTATGCATATCTAAGTTAAGCGTAAATACTTCTATTGTCTATAAAACATGTATATATATATGTGTGTGTGATTACATTTCTGCTTCGTAAGTTAAAGTATCGTGTTGTTTTTGAGTTACCCGTGTAATCTTGAAAAATCCAGGGAGACGTATTTATTTAAGAGTCTTACTTTTGTTCTGGAATCCCTTATTTATGTAATGTTAATTTTGCTTGTACTTTTTTGTATTAGTCAACTTAATATCTGTTACCGTTGTAACACAAACACTTTTTTTCAAACATTCAACCATCCAAAAAATATTAGCCTTGATTTTAGTGACAAAATATGAATATATACTTGTCAAATGTTGGTAGAGACAGACATTGTAAATGATAAACTATTTAAAACCTGCAAACAGTCCGTTATATGGGTATTTGAAAGATAAAATGGCAAAAGGATATTCAAAACCAACTAAAATATTTACATTTGCTTTGCAACTTTACTATATAAACATGTTTGAGACATGTGGCAAATACGGTACAATAACTGACATTGATCACATGATCATTACACTATGCGGATGAATATTTCACTCTCTGGACTATTTTTTAAGAAGTTTCATAACAAAACAACAACACGCCTGAGAAAAAAATTATTAATTTTAAAATATACATTGAATTAAATACACAACGGAAAATTTCCAATCATCTAAAAAGTACCCTAATTTCTCCAGTAATACTGAAAAAGTGTGTATGGTACCATCTGTTCTATAATTTATTCCCCGAGCTATGGAATTTCACCACCATTTAAAACCACAGTCATAATTGAGTTTCACATTGACGAGTCTGGAAAATATGTAACTTAAAAACATGAAATACAACCAATAAATTTTCAGAGGGGAGATATCTCATACAGACGAAAATATCAGATGTTAAAAATATATATATATATGCAATCGAGACGGTCGACTGTCCTGTAAAAATGTTTAAACCGCTGTTTCCAGTGCTTCGATAAAACTGACAAAAATCCCAAAGTTTGTTCAATCAATATTATAAAAAAGCCATGGCTCGTCATGAAGAGTCTGATATATGGTTCATGTTCAAACCACTTTTAAAACGCACATTTGCCCGTTTTTATCCGACATATGCCATGCTGCAAATGTTGAAACTACATACACTCCTCGCTGTTTGCGGGTGACGGCCATTCAGCATCTCAATGGCCTGGGGTACGAAGCTCGGCACAAATTTGTTTATGTCGAACCATAAATAGAAAACTTCTCCCAATCTTACAACGGAACTGTCTCAACACAACAGAAGCAAGAGGCCCATCGGCCTTAACGCTCACCTAAAGATATGTCCAATATTGTTTGCAAAGTGCAATAGCCAATATATTACGTACAGAAACTTTAAAAGTTTACTTAAGTTAAGAACTCCTGCACAACTTAATCAGAAATATATCCACTCACATTTCATTCAGAAGTAGCTTATATAATATGCATGAAGTAACTGTAGTGTAATGAATAATTTCCAAATCATTAATTAATTTCATTTTACTTATGCAGCTATGTCCTTGACCTTTGAACATATATGACCTTGAACTATATATAATTGCCATGTCAATACCTATAATATTCTAATATACACGCCTATGCATGAAATTAATAGCTCTTTAGATAATAAATTATTTTAGTTTTCCTATGTTGATATGACCTTGACCTTTGAACATATAACCTTGAACCATATTTCAAAATGATCGTTGTCGTAATACCTACAATATTCTAATATACATGCCTATACAAAAAGTTAATAGTTTTCAAGATAATTAGCAATTTAAGTCTTTTTTTGAAGCTGTGACCTTGACCTTTCAACATACGACCTTGTACCATATATCATTATGATCATTGTCGCAATACCTACAATATTCTAATATACATGTCTATACAAAAAACTAATATAGTTTTCAAGATAATTAGCAATTTAAGTCTTCTTTTGCAGCTGTGACCTTGACCTTTAAACATATGACCTTGAACCATATATCAAAATGATTGTCGTGCCAATGCCTTCAATATTCTAATATACATGACTATACAAAAAGTTAATGGTTTTCAAGATAATTAGCAATTTCAGTCTTTTTTTTTGCAGCTGTGACCTTGAACCTTCAATAAATGGCCTTGAATTATATATCAAAATGATCGTTGTCGCAATACCTACAGTATTCTAATATACATGCCTATACAAAAAGTTATTAGTTTTCAAGATAATTGGCAATTTAAGTCTTCTTTTGCAGCTGTGGCCTTGACCTTTCAACATATGACCTTGTACCGTATATCATAATGATCATTGTCGCAATACCTATAATATTCTAATATACATGCCTATACAAAAAATTAATAGCTTTCAAGATAATTAGGATCTAAGTCTTCTTTTGCAGCTGTGACCTTGAACTTTAAACATATGACCTTGAACCATATATCAAAATGATCGTCATGTCAATACCTGCAATATTCTAATGTACATGTCTATACAAAAAATAAAAAGTTTTCAAGATAATTAGCAATTTAATCCTTTTTTTGCAGGTGACCTTGACCTTTCAACATATGACCTTGTACCATATATCATAATTATCGTCATGCCAATATCTACAACATTATAATATACATGCCTATACAAAAAATTAATAGTTTTCAAGATAATTAGCAAATTAGGACTTTTTTGCAGCTGTGACCTTGACCTTTCAACATATGACCTTGAACCCTATATCAAAATGATCGTCATGTCAATACCTGCAATATTCTAATGTACATGCCTATACAAAAAATTAATGGTTTTCAAGATAATTAGCAATTTAATCCTTTTTTTTTGCAGCTGTGATCTTGACCTTTCAACGTATGACCTTGAACCATACATCAAAATGATCGTTGTCGCAATATCTACAATATTCTAATATACATGGCTATACCAAAAGTTAATAGTTTTCAAGATAATTAGTAATTTAAGTCATTTTTTGCAGCTGTGACCGAGACCTTTCAGCATGTGACCTTGTACCATATATATAATTATCGCCATGCCAATATACAACATTATAATATACTTGCAAAAAGTTAATAGTTTTCAAGATTATTAGCAATTTAAGTCTTTTTAGCAATTTCAATCTTTCTTTGCAGCTGTGACCTTGAACTTTAAGCATATGACTTTGAACCATATATCAAAATGATTTTCATGTAGATATCTACAATATTCTAATAAACATGCCTATACAAAAAGTTAATAGTTTTCAAGATAATTAGCAATTTTAGTCTTTTTTTTTGCAGCTGTGATCTTGACCTTTCAACATATGACCTTAATCCATATATCAAAATGATCGTCATGTCAATATCTACAACATTCTTATATTCATGCCTATACAAGAAGTTAATAGTTTTCAAGATATAGTGACAAATTATAATTTTCAGTAATGTCCCCACTCAGTGCCTTACAATTTCCCCATTGTGGGCCCCATGGCTACCATTTGTGCAAATCTGAAAAAAGATGACCTAAGGATGTTATAAATGAAATAACTAAGGTATATCTCTTGTAGATTCAGAGGAGAAGATTTTCAAAGTTTTTCACTCTTTCCCTCCTTATAGGGCCGCAAGGGGACATAACTTCTTCATTTGTGCAAATCTGAAAGGGCTTCACCTAGGCATGATGGTTACCAAGTTTCATTTCATTTGGCCCGGTTGTTTTTGAGGAGAAGATAAAAATGTAAAAAGTTAACGCACGACGCACTTTGCACGACAGACGGTGAACCATCGCAATAGCTCACCTGAGCTGTCAGCTCAGGTAAGCTAAAAAACGTCATAGTAACTTACTGTAAGAATTAACTCACCCTGCAAAAAATTTAAACATTGAATCAGCTGTTGTACCGCGCCTAAATGGGTCACAATCTGGGTCGCATCATGTGGTCAGTTCCACAAGTTCTATGAATAATAATGACAGAAACTATGACTTTCCAAAGCAGATTACATTCCCGTCATCCAATTAATTCACTCCTGGTTTCTTCGTAAATTCCAATTTCTCGCACTGTACTTTTAAATTTCAAAAAATGACAGCGAGGGTGAGACATCATTTTCGTGTCAAATCTTCGAGACTGTTCACTCATTCGTCATCCGCCTTAGGAAATTCGTTTTTTTTTTTTTTTTTTTTTACATAATTTCGTATAATTGCTATGAAAGTGACTAAATTGATGTTTATATAAAATGTGCAAAACAATGTGATGGTTAATAAAATATTTCATAATTCTTGCGAGTTCCGTGTTTTTTTCATGTTGTACTATATTTTGTTTACATTGTTACGCTGTTCCAATAATTGACCCCGATTCTCGATTAAGGCGGGAAGATTAAAATTGATGTGGCAAAAATTCAAAAAAATTAATTAATAATTAATATAATGTAAATATAACCATTGAACAGCATAGCTAGTGGCAGTTATAGGATTATAAATGCCATAGCTTTGCCAGGCAAACTGAATAATGCGCGTTATGATTGGTTTGCCTGGCAAAGCTATGGCATTTATAATGCCAATTAACTGCCATAGCTATGCTTTTCAATGGTTAATTATAAATGAAACTGACTTAGAGAAAATTTCCACTTACTTAGCTGATGCTAACGAAAATCCAGTCAAATTAAGGTTTTACATTAGTGTATTTTTTCATTTTATTTCTTGAGTAGGGCCACCGGTTACATAAAAATTCCATTGAATTCAATGTAGATGAATATAGGAAAGAGTATGTATCCTGTCCCCTGAAATTACCAAAAATACCAAGGGGGTCTTAACAGTAAAGAGCATATAGCAGATAAAAGAATGTATTCAAATGGAACCGAGTCATGTCATGTTAGTTTAGGGAAATATTTTATTAGTAAAATCTTACTCAAATGCACAGAATTTTTTCAATCATTGTAACAAAAATGCACTTATTGTTCCCAAATTCTCTGACATATAGTATGACAACAAACCACTTGGAAAAATTGTTTTTCGTAAATTTTTACCCGATAATAGTCAACAAGCCAAATGTTCTCAACATTACACTGCACATTCTTTACGTGCAGCAGAAATTCAGTCTACGAGCAATGCCGGTTTTGAAACAAGACACAACAGTTCACTGCACATTCTTTACGCGAAACAGAAATTCAGTCTATGAGCAATGCTGGTTTTAAAACAAGACGTATCATGTTCATGTCTGGTCATCGGAACGAAGCCTCTGTAAGATCTTACAACTGCGATTACTCTACAGTTCAAAAACAGTCAATGGGTGCTACTTTGTACGCTACAGTTAATGCTAGTCACAATTCGGAAGCTTTATATAATCCAGCAAGTTCAAATACCACGCCACTGGTAACTTTTCTATGTTCCGATCTGTCGAGATCAGCTTAAAATAGCAACCCGTCGCATACAACTGATATTTCAAATAATTTGTCTTCTCTTCATTCTGGCTGGTTTACTAACGCTTCTTTTACTAATTGTACATTTAACTTTAAATTTCGAATAGGATATTAATTAATTTAAACTGTTAAATGAAAAACAAATATGGACCTTTTTGTTGACAATTAACTAAATCAGCGGCTCACATAATTGGCGAACATGATTAGGCGAGTTTTTGCTGTTCCATCAATTGGATTGAACCAGTGAATATAACGAAACATTACTAGTAACCGGAGAAGTTGATTTACTTATTTATTTTTTGGTTTCCAATGTCACAGTGAATGATTATAAATATAAGTAATGAAATACGTTTTGTCGTATGTGATCGCTGTTGAATAATACTGGCCTATCGCAAATTAATCATGAACGGTTTCGCCGTTTGTATTCCTTAAATACCATAAAACAACATTATTTTGTTCTGTCTCCCACTATTTTTTAAGTGCAGTTAAATTTTTTTTCACAATATCCATATGTTTTGAAGTAGTGATAAACAAAACTTATAACCTAGTTGCGTGTTTCCATTGACTTTTCGGCTTTGCAATTAAGTAAAAAGTTTGTTTTTCTTCAATTATGATAAAAATATTATTGCAACATATAACATTTGTTTGATAGTAGTTTAGTTGTTTACTGCCAACTGATGATTGATCAGTATACACTGTCATTTCAACGAAGGTAACATTTAAATTATATATATATATATATATATATACTTATTTTTATCTTTGTCAGAGAAAATATATGAAACATAACGTATTTAGCTTTATCATGAATTATCTTTTCAAAAAATAAATAATAAAATCTTAGCAAAGCTTAGGGAAATAAGTTTTTTAAATATATTTTATATAAAATTTGAAGTATATATTTAGTACCTCTGAGCGGGTACCGTTGCTGGTGGTGTAAACTCTCCCGAGGGTATCCATAACTCAGTAGGAAGTATTTTGTGCTGTCAGAAAATACACCATTTGGCAACATTTTCAGCCGTCTTTATTTTTTAAATTTATGAATTTTTGAAAAATATGGTTTGTTCCCTCATGCAAAACATTCCTTAGCTGGATTTGGATTCAAATGGTTTTGGAACTTTAGATTAATTAATATATATATATATATATATATATATATATATATATATATATATATATATATATATATATGTATATATATATATATATATATATAATATATATATATATATATATATGTAATACACATACCAGTTAAATTTTGATGTGCCAGATGTGCACATTTCGGAAAATAATTCCTCATATATATATATATATATATATATATATATATATATATATATATATATATATATATATATATAAAACTAACACTTCAGTTGACAACATGCTATCTAGTTTATATTACTACTAAATAACAATAGTTTCCTTGCGAGAAATTATGTTAAATTTCCCCAAATTTGAAAAAAAAAACCTTAAAAGGGCAAATATGTGAAGAAAAAAAATCCCAGCAAAACCTAACCACATCGCAAATGCGAAAACATTTAATAGCAAACCAAGTTGATATTTGACAAGTCTCCAACGTACATTTTTCGTGCACAATTACAAACTCGGCTCTAAAATTATGTTTAATAAACTTGCGTGTAGCTTAAGATACATCATAAAAACCACATATACCATTATCTTAGTACATACTTTTAGAGCTTTAGATCTCCAATATTTTATCATCTTCTCTAACTTTTCTGTAACCAATAATAAAAATTCCAAAACCCAGTTAATAAAAAAATATCTGCTTTTGCCATCAACCAAACCTCATAATCCTAAATATGTACAATGTCCTTCAAATATCTCAATATTGATGATATGCACTCTTTGAAATCAAATAAGAAACCATTCTGAAACAAAATATTTAGTGACCGAAACATTTTTGTATTTAATTTGTTTTAGCAAAATAAATAAATAATAGAAGTAAATTTATGTATCTACAATCCAAAACCAATATTTTCTTACCTGATTTAACATGTGTTACTGTAAGCGGATTAACTGCATGCTGTTAAATATTGACACCGATAACACAACAGAGTCATAAATGTTTATCAATCTATTCTGTAACAAAACGAACATCCCCAGCTGTTGTATTATCTTAATTCAGCTTTAGTGATATAGATATAAATAGACATCTCCAACATAATTGTTTACGATGACTATGTCAGTGAATGGGAACTAAACAGGGGGCGCTTTCAAAACTCTGCATTATACCAGTAAATATATTACGCATATCTACATGCACATAAGTAAAATGAATTACTAGGAGTTGTTTATTATTATTATTTTACATATCTTGTTTAAGAGCAAGCAATGTTTCATTTTTGTTCGATTTCACGGACACAAGAAACTTTCTTCAACCGCTTAAAACAAGGTAACAAAATAAATGGGCGGCTTTACTTTTGAATTTTTAAGATTTTTAAACAAATTCAAAAAGGTTTGAACATATAAACCGTATCACTATCAACTGGTGAGAAGGAACAATGATGTTATTTTAGAATTCATCTAGCAGAAAAATAAAAATGTGCAAATTATATGTTTTATTTCTTTTTCTGTCTTCACGATTTTTCTGGTATTTGCTGGTATAGAGACATCATTGCTGTGGGTCAAAATACGCAATTTTGTCTCCTATTTTGTATGCCTCTAGCAGATACGAGATTCTCCGACTTATATTGATTTTGAAAAATTAAATTTTAAATACTTTGTCACATGATGACTTATTTTAAATTTACGCATACAAATGTAGAAGTATATGCGTGTTCACTACACTAAATTTGTTCGTCTACCCATCAATTTTCTCCTCGTGCGTTTGTGGCATATCTTCCAAGGGTGTAAATAACGGGTTTTTATTGTTCAGGTAGAAAAGTTAGGTCAATAATCGCCAGTTATTGTGTTACTGTGAATAATTCGTTAAACATGAGACATTTCCCAATATATTTGTGTTATTTCGCAAAATTTATTACGCTATTTGCATATATTTTTGCGATCAATTTTGAATTATTTTGGATATAAAAGAACAAAATACAAATATTCAAGATACAAAGAAATCAGATCATTATAAAACTCGTGTATAAAAATACTGATATCAAATAGTCTGATATTATATTCTGTAACTACTCAAAGATTTACTCCCTTCCTCATGCAAAGAATAGCCTTAACTGGATTTGATAAAATGAAGTTTGTCTTTTTGGTAATACTTTTTCACGATTATATTAATTTTTAGGTTTCACCAATACTAATAAGGAACTGTGTAGTGCTGTAAAATAAAAACAGGTATATCTAGAACAATCATTGAATATGAGGAATTCCCCGCTGTTTTTTTTTTAAAATTATTTTTGGTCATGTTTTAATGAGGTAAAGATCAGTTGCACAACTTCACCATAAGATGAACAGAAATATGCAAAATATCAGTTGAATGTAGAGGTTAGTTGGACAAATTTGCTGAAAGACCGCATGATATACCAACCAAATCCGAAAACCGAAAGGGGGATTCCGGATACACCCAATATATTTGTTGGTGGGGGTATAATTATACATTCGTCGGCGGTGGTATAATTATTCCTTCAAATTACTCCAACTCAAGTTTCTCAATTCATATTGAGTTTTATATTTCAGCGAATCTAAACAATGACATATTACTTTTTCAAACAATGGACCGTTCATATACCTGAGTTTGCTTTATTAGAATCTCCTGATGCGGAAAATGTTGTCATGTTTGTGTTAGCAATAATTACGGTGTTAATCTTTTGTATATATATATATACACCAAAGACTGTTGGTAATATTAAAAATGACTGGGAAGAAAGAGATGCATTTGATATTAGTAGACAATGCGAAAAGCACCGGTCCGACGGACATCCGATAAAATTAACGTCGGTCCGCTAAAATTATGCGCGATCCGGACCCAATGTCTGGTTATATCATTCTACGATTCAACTATTACCATACTATTATTATTTCCGGATAAACGATCTGAATCAAGGTCAGAAGCATGTTTCGCTTTCAATATGTATCTGGAGCAATTCCAGAACAGCCGTTACATTCTTTAAGAATTGTTCAAATAAAAGAGTGTCTGCTGTAACTGATCACGAAGATAGTCCTATCCATCAGACTGCTGCTATGGCAACCAAATCAAAAGATGTGGCAGCTACCGAAAAAAAATAAATGGCAGGAAAAGAACTCAAATCAATGAAACCAGCTGACAGAAGTAAATATATTCAGTCATTTAGGAATGCACATGTAGGAATAAAAAAAACAACAGACTTTTAAAATATTTACATGAGAAGGCTATAATGCCATTTCTTTCATCCATGGCAGATAATGAAAGACAAGTAACACTTCGAATAAGATTTTTATGTTTTCACATTTTTCTTAAAAATAGCTTCTTATCACCATCAAAAACAACAGCAGACATTAAATAAACAAATACATTAATAAATAAATAAGTCAGTTTTGTTTCATTAATACAACTACCAAACAAAGTATGACCATTAAAACTTATTTAAATATTCCTCTAGTAAAAGGTTCTGGTTTACCAGTCTGAATGTTACGTAATAATTTTTTTCTCTTTCGCGTTGTCTGTATTAGTAGACACCCATTAGAATTTTATGACGATTAGTGGAACTGAAACGCTTTTAAACATACTTCAAAATATTGCTTCTGCTATTCAAACAGAATAAAGCCATATGGCCTGTTATCCAAAGAAACAGAGTTATGCTTTTTATATTATGACTTCGATCATATCCGTGTTTTTATGTTATCACTCCTGTTGAATATATGTACGTCAATTATTGGAAATAAAATTGAAAGAATTTTATCATTTTTCGAATGGTTCTGCAGGCAACGCCACTTGGCGATCTTTACAACAGTAGAGAGACATGTGCGGGAAATAATAGAAATTCTTTGTCGCTGTTGTTGCAATAGATGGAACTTCCCATGTCATTTATAGAACCACAAGGACATGGGCACGCTCATTGTATACATACACTGGTTTTTGTTGATAATTGTTGTATTTTGTGTTTTGATTAAATGCGTTTTTCTTGACCATTTCAATGACGCCCAAAGTTTTGCGTTACTTACCAAATATAGGTCCTTATTCTGAAATTTAATTTCCTCTTCAATGTTTGACCCTGGTAGACGAGATTTTTCCAAATATGTATGCTTTAGTAACCCTTACATAAGATCAAATAAATAGAAAACCTCAATAATGAGGCATAAATGTGAAGGGTTTAATAAAGTTTTAAACAGTGTGAGAGTGTACCGAACATGCAATCAGGGAAGTAAATATCTACAAGGCTATTGAAACGCTTTGGAGATTTCCGAGATGTAAAATATCGTCAACTGTTGACCTGGTGCAGGACTTTTCGTTCGGCGTAAACGCCTTTTTTGTTTGTAAACAAAGACCATACTAATCTAACTTCATTTTAAATCTTTGATAACCGAGAGTTCGAAATGTGTTTTTGTGTTTCTTTTACATCTTAGATCCAATGGACGTGTTTGGTAGAACTAATAGAAATAAGAGAGTCTATCGTTGAAAGTAAATCCTTCTGAGATACATTGAATATTTCTCTAACTTCCTGCTGTATAAAATGTACTAACTCGGCGTCCATTTCAATGTTGACACATTAAGCATCAGGTAAGAACATTTTCTATGAATAAAAAAGGTTATTTTGAACTGAGTGGAGATAAGTATTGATTTATTGCACAAGACCAGATTCTTTCAGTTGTACACGTTTCACAGTTATAACGCTAGAGTAGCACTTGTTCCCACTACTAGCTTTACAACAAAGCAAGCTTCTTACATTTAAATCGTTGACATAAGGAATTTGCAAGCCTAGGCAAACCAAGATTAAAAAGTTTTATGGCCGCCATTACAATATTGTTGATAAGCATGAAGTCAGACAGAACAGATTTTCTTCAAGGAACAGTCTGTTCTTGAGCGATAAAAGGCGTGTGATCCGGCAGCGCACTCTTTATCTATTGATCGTCACGCAGTTTTACACAATTTGTAATAATTTTCACGTTGTTACACCCCGATAACAACGTAAACAGTTAACCCTCTTGCTGCCAATCGGACATATATGTCCTCCACCGACAGCCTGCCAAATGGACATATATGTCCTTTCAGTAACAAAAAATTTCTCGGTTCAAATCCAATTAAATATTTTTAAATCTGAAAATAAAATATCTAAATAAATGTAAAGGTTTATTTTTGAAATTTCAAGTTGACATTTACACGTGACGTCATTTCGTTACAGTGACGTCATTGCGTAATAAATGACGTCACTTTAACAAGTGAAATTACAAACAAACTTCATATAAGGCTTCCAAATGGAGTTGCTGCAGGGTGACGATGTTTTGTATGATTCAGATATAAGTGTTGGATACTCCTCACAAGTAGATTTAGAGATTGATATAGAAGGTATTGTAAATAATATTAATCAACCGCTAAACAACAGACCATGGATTAATGTTGATGCAAATGGATATGTGCGTCCACATCAAATTCAGCCCTTTACAGAGCCTACAGGTATGGCTAGAAGACTGCCCATTGATGCAACTCCATTGGATTATTTTGAGCTATTAATCACCAATCCACAAACGGACCAAACACTTATTTCTCTACTTGTAGAGGAAACAAACAGGTATGCCAACAATTTGTTAAGGCAGCAGCAAGCACATCAACCCAATTCAAGAATAAGTTATTGGACAAGGACAAACGAGGATGAGATGAAAGCTTTTATAGGACTTTTGCTCGCTACTGGCATTGTTAAGAAACCAACATTGGAATCGTACTGGAATGAGAGTAACAAGACCTGGTTAATAAACACCCCTGGATTTACTAATGTAATGAGGCGAAATAGATTTCAAAATATCTTACAATGTTTACATTGCAATAATAATGAAAATGCAGTACCTCGTGGACAAGAAGGTTATGATCCCATACATAAAATAAGACCAGTCTTAAACCTCCTAAACGAAACATTTAGTCACCATTACAGATTAGGGAGGGATGTTACTGTTGATGAGAGTTAAGTAGGATTTAAAGGGAGAAACCACTTAGTCCAGTATATGCCCGCTAAGAAATCCCATAGATGGGGTCCAAAATTTTTCTTGCTTGCAGAGTCTGATACAGGTTATGTACACCAACTTAGATTATATGCAGGTACATGAAATTATTTGATTTATCATGATTTTAAATATACAAAATCAATGTGAAAATGCCAACTACTTCATAAACTTTTCATATGTTGGCTAATTGTAATCGTACTGTTACAGAAACTGTTTACATTTTGTAATTGTATTTATACCAGGGTTGTTCGATAGGTAATATGCATTGTACCACAGCGCGACAACGCTATGCACGATTTCGTTCATAATAATATGCTTGAATAGGTCTTTTCAACAGTATAAATATGTTTCGTCAGATCCACATAGGTTTAAAATTACACTAGCCATCTTAATAGAGCCAGTCATTGACCCATTGTTGTGAAAACGGTTGTAAAACGGGTTAAGAATATTGAAGAAATTAGAGCTTATATAAAGTTAGCACAAAACTCGTTTTGCCACATCCACCACACTCTCCAGATCTAGCCACATGTGACTTTTTCCCATTTCAAAAATCTAGTTCTTATCTGGTCGTCGTTACAAGTCCAAACCCTTGACCAGCCACCAGCCAGTGTCTTGGAGGTCTATCTACATCAGAAATTGATTCAAGAATTGAAATCATGTATTTGAAACTGCGGAGAAGGATGTAATTTTCATTTCACTAATTAAGTCGAATGCATTTGAGATGTCAGACAATACACATTACATACCGAACAACCCTCGTTAAATCGTATTGTTACAGTTTTAGTTTACAGTAAATAATCGTACTGTAACGGTAAATGTTTAGTAGTTAAATGTCAAATTAAGTGCATTGTACAATATAACAGATTGCTCTCTCTCTCTCTCTCTCTCTCTCTCTTTGAAAATCCGTAATGTTCTTTCGATATTATAATGATTTTGACAATAATTTGTATAGGTAGTCTATTGTTTGCACACATTCTAAAATGTGGATATTTTCGGTGGTGTTAAATGGAGTTGCAATACATATAGTGTTTACAACATACAACAGTAGTTCAAACAACCAAAAACGCCTTACATGACGAAGTTATCTTATACAAAAATACCCACTAGAAAAATATAGATTTTTTCAATCAAATTGCTAACAATTAGCCTAAATATATACATATATTACTTATATAGAAAATAGTAGAATACTAAAACAATGATTAACATGTTTAAATTTATAATTGACAGGAAAGTCGCAAAATCAGAGAAATCCTCAGGGCGTTACATTTGACATAGTTGTTGATTTACTTCAACCGCACTTCAACAAATACCACCATGTTACGTTAGATAATTTCTTCTGCTCGCCTTCTCTTTGTCACCATCTGTACCAAAATGGGATGTATTGCACTGGAACAGTCAGGGTATTCAGAAAAGGGATGCCACCATCTTTTAGAAATATTCAAATAGCAAAAGGCGAGATGACTGTGCGACAACAGGGTCCTTTGATGGCAGTCGCGTATAATGACAGACGACTGGTCAAGTTCCTCTCAACCTTCGCAACCCCAGTGTTAGCGGATTTTTTTAGGTGTTTTCAGTGTTTTTTAACCATGCAAACATTTATAGTTAGTTCAGTGTCAAGATACACATGTTAGAACTATTGCACGTCAGCTTTAAACTACCCTATTTAAAG
This sequence comes from Tegillarca granosa, assembly GCA_029721355.1. Taxonomy (NCBI): domain Eukaryota; kingdom Metazoa; phylum Mollusca; class Bivalvia; order Arcoida; family Arcidae; genus Tegillarca; species Tegillarca granosa. The sequence continues at coordinate 956,263 of CM056609.1, forward strand.
TATTCGAGTAGATGTTTCACACACACACACACACACACACACACTACTGCTCACTGCTTTTGTCGTTCCTTTCCTGTAGGCTACATTGTATATTATATTGTTTGGTGAATTTTACAAAATTCCCTAAAGCATGGTTTAACCATTTAAGCGGGACTATATTGATAAGAAAAGAGATTTTCATCGATCACTCAGTGGTCTATTTGTAACTTTGTACATGTAATTGGGTTCGAATACCATAACTTAATTTACCTTAAATTAAAAATGTTAAGATTAGGGTGAACTTTCAAGATTGATTACAATGATAAAAACTTAATCGTAATTGTATCTAAACAAGGATTGAAACATACAAGTAATTACATATTTTCGACCACTTATTTCACCCGTTTCTGATTGTTTTTGCGTTTTTATCTTAAAGTGATTTTCTGAAACATTTACAAGCATTATGTAAAAGATCTTTTCTTGTAGTCTTCAAAATGCGAGTAATTCAAGAGGAGTTGAAAGGGAACTTCCAAATGTAGCGGTAGTATATAACAGTAAGATGGGAGGTTTTGACCTATCAGACCAACACATTTCCTACTATTCCCCAGAGATAAGATCAGTCAAAATGTGGAAAAAAGTGTTGATGAATTTGCTTTCAAGAGTCATTGGTAAGGTGTCATTCTGTAGCAAAGTTTTAAAGCTGTGTGAAGTTGCTATAACATATTCTCAAATAACTGCAATATTCCTGATGCGGCTTTAAACATTAACTCGATCACTCTTAAACAATATTTGAAGTTTATACATGTACTACAACCTTTATATTTATCAATGCTTTATGTAAAATATTGATTGTTTTCGTGGTTTATAGTTTAAAAACAAAACATTTATTGTTCAAAAGCCTAGAATCATGGTTTGATTCGGATATTTCTGCTTTTGTCAAACCGTTCTGTGCATGGTAAACGAATGACAAATTTGTTATCTTACAATTGAAGACAAGAGAAAAATGTCTCTTCCTCATTTTTTAATATTTGAATAATTTTTTAAAAATAATTTTAATAATTATACAAGATATTGACACTTGCTTAATTGTCCAACGTTTAGGTCCCCTGTATTAGGGAATGTTTTTCACATTAAAAGTCACATTTTGAATACTAATTACCTCTAGATAGAAGTAGAAACACTGCTGCAAGGAAACTTTTACACAATTTTATAATTATCTTTTTAAAGCCAACTCCTACATCTTATACACACAAGTACGCATGTTACATAAGAAGATGAGCAGACTGGAATTTACCGTTAGTGTAGTTCAGGGGTTAATTGGTCATTTCAGGGAGGAAAGAAAAAGCAGAGGTAGAAAATTGGGACAACCGAAACCTTTTCGTCTCCTCGAAAGGCACTTTATACATTTTGTACCAGGTGCGTTTGCAGTGAAACGTGCATGCATTCGGCTTTTTGTTAACAACCTCGAAAAGATAATAATTTTGAAGTAAGGTCCAAACTAAAGTGTACATCCACATGTTAAAGATAACTTATTTATGTATTTATCTAATTATTTAGTTATTTATTTCATTTCTAACATTTAAATGGATTGAATGATAGCATTAAAATCTAAAACGTTGTTAAATGTATATGAAATCTGACAGTTACACATTCACCCCTTAACTTAGATTTTCCATAACTTAAATTTAGTAAATTTTGCGATCTCTTATAAAACTACAATCTAAGGCCCTGCTCCTGTCCGATTTTTTTTCAGATAAAAGACGGAAAGAGTGTAAAGTGTGCAGATCAAGAACTCGTACATGGTGTTCTAGTTGTTCCGCGGGTTTATGTATCGGCCAGTGCTTTGAACAGTATCATACAGTATTTAATTTTGCTGGAAATGAAGAATAGATAAGAATAAACATGTATAAATCTAAAATAAATAGTAAAATTATGTAAATGAGTGTTATGAGATTTTTTCCTAAGTAACATGTGCGATTTTACACAAAAATGTGTTCAACGTCATCAGCTATTGTTGACGTCATTTTAATTCGGCACTGCGAACGTTGCTTTGTAATTCAATTTGGCAGCAAGAGGGTTCAATTCAATTCTTAAGTACTTACCGTTTTACAAATTCTATGACACATGTACGGAAAGAAGACGTCATGTGTCATCACTAAACTGGTGACTTAATCCACAACAAATCTGATTACACGTACACGTTTCAGAATCTTAACCTCCCTTACATATAACACAAATATCTGTAAAAATGTTATGTGCCATATATGCAGATTTCGGAAAATCATTCCCTATCAGTGACACTAGGGGCTAAAAATGTTGATAGATAAAAACATAGGCAAAATAGTTGGATAATTATGTAATTAATATTTTGGTTTGACATGTTAGATGCCATAATTTTCATACTTATAAATGTCATAAACAAAAAAATTAATTACTTTCAAAAGGATCACTTACTTTAAGTTTACAAAAATATCATTGTCAAATCGTTCCTTTTGTTACGGCGCGTCAAGCATACATGTTAGCGTTGGAAAACGTTGCTTTTGCAATTTATTAGAGAATGAGTTGTCTGCGTTTGCTAGGAATGTTCATTATATGTGACCCGCCACCAGATTTTAGGTCCAAATGAGGTATATGGGTGAAATTGAAATAATGGCATATTCTAACACCTTATCAACTTTTGTACATTGTCTGAATTTTTTTTTCCAAATATATCTTATTTTAAGGAGAAAATAGTGTTTAAAGAAACCACAGCAACCATTCATTCTAGCATCATTTTCACCATGAATAATTATTGTCCGTTTAGTTTTCAAGTAATGTGGAACATGCTTATTAACAATTGAGTTTATACATATTTATTAATACTATTAAATTATTTTTCAGTAGTTAGATTCTATCTTTTGATATTTTCCATATAATTTAAAACATTTTTATTGAAATGGTTACCATGGCAACAGACATTGATGAAGGGCAGATCAGCCATACCAACGTTTCCTCTACATTTTGAAGACCAATACAGTTGTCGGTTTAAATTTGTATTTTGAAATAACTAGCGTGTAATTTTTTTGTGTGAGAGCACTGAAAGTAGAAGATGCATATGTATATCAAACCAAAATATAACAAATAATGATTATATCTAACTCTAAAATTGTACATGTCTCCAAAATGTCGGAAAACAATAATAACAATATCACCAACTCTGTGGAGTTGGGAGGTGGTGTTACGCCTCCCAGTCAAGAATATTTCACTTGCATTTAGGCTGTCAGTTCAGTAATGTTGAAGGAAACCAGAGTGCCCAGAGAAAACGGCTGAACTTCAGGAAGTGAACTGAGAAAATTCCACACACTTTGATGTTCCAAGAGTGGGATTCGAACCTTATGGCGCTTTACACCACCGGCTACCAAGGACCTATAGTTAAAAAATTGCTGTTTTTATGGGGTTTTTTTAAATGTTTAAATTCAGTATTACAAATGAAGAAAATATAAGTCTGAATAAGGAAAACACTGGAAGAACACTGGGGATAATGGGGTTTTTGACACAAAACTATTTAAGGATTGCACTTTTGCACATCAACTGGAGGAAACCTATATATCTCAAATTCACAGCATAAAAATAATATTTTTCGTAATATAATCAATAAAGAAGATGGTCATGAAGTTCTTTGATGTTCACCTGAACAATTTGGAATTAGGTTGAAGTGATTTCTTCATAATTCAACCTCACCACAATTTGATTTACAGAGGGCAGTAATTCATACCTTATGCAAAAGAGACTTCTATATATCTATGCAGTTTCATAACTATCAAAGTTTTAAATAAATATTTTTAAAAAATTGGATGTTTACCAGACATAATAAAATACTTGATGCCTTCCAGTTACTGAAAATGACATTAACGATCCCACTTATTTTCTAATAAGAGGCTAAGAGCTACAAAATAAACAAAGAAACACTTTTTAAAATAAATATTTAATAATGGGTTTTCAAACTACCATTTAATACATTGTTGATATCTGACACTGAGGTATATACTAGTATTGGATGTAAAGTGTAAATAAAGGTGACAAATTCTATATTGCTACCTGAATTAACTGCATTATTTGAATAAAATAAATAATATCAAATAATTTTTTGAGTTTTTAAATGGTGTTAAGCACTCCAGTAAAGATTATTTCATTCATGTTGGGGTGGTTATTTCAGGGTGGAATTTTGTATGGCCAGCTTTCATTAGAAAAAATCTTATGGAATCATGATGTCCTGTCATTACACGCCATAAGCCATATCTGAAAAATACAGATGTTACAGTAAAGTTAGTTTGATGTAAAATAAAATTGCAATGAAGTATACTTGTAAACAGAACACCTGTCCCTTGAGAGCAAATAGATTCAAGTACAACCTGTGTTTACAACTTTACAGCATGTATTCCATATTTACACCTTTATACAAATGGCACTTGTGTTTGTAAATATTACAATTATACCTCAATTATGACACCCATGAAAGGTTACATCTGAAGCTATACGACAAACGTGATGACTTCAATTTTTCTATTGTCAACTTTCCGTTTCTTTGCAGTAATATCCCTGCTTCTCCTGCGTATGGTGTATATGTTTCACAGTTAATACGGTACGGTAGAGCTTGTTCCCACTATGGAAACTTTCTGCAACGAAGCAAATTACTTACAATTAAATTGTTGACACAAGGATATTGCAAGCCTAGGCTAATCAGGGCCTTTAAAAAGTTTTATGGCCGTCATCACAATATTGTTGATAAGTATGTAGTCACTGTATCCGAACTTATACTGGATATATTTGACTTACCATAGGTCTTTATTCCTTTCATTCTCAAAATTGACTTACACGTGACGGGTGTAGCTAGCTAAACAGGAGGTGCTTACCCTTCCGGAGCACCCGGCCTCACTTCCTTGATGGAAGGTCACGTGTATCACCTATTTTGCCAGTTTGCAAAGTTTTTACTTTGTTTTTGGGATTGTGATATGGACAAGGACTGGTATGTTTGTTTTATTAATTACTCTTACCTAATGTAAACACTTAGGGCAAAAATTGATGACAGGTAATCTATTTAGACACTGATAATTTATACAAGTATACAGCTTATGTATACAAGGTTTATACAGTAGTTACAGCAGAACCTATGTAAAGACCCTCTTTAAAATAGCTCAATGTTGTATAAATTCAACCTATGTTTATAAACATGTGGCCCATATTAAGCGATTATAGACGTGTACTAACAAAACCAATGCATACGTTTTCAAATCCACATTTCTGGATTTTGTATCATGACCAAATTGAGGTCAATAATGTTACATATTTCATTGATAATTGTGAGGATATTTCTCATCCTCACCGATTTATACTTCAACTCACCCAATTACTTTGTTATTTTTATTTTGACCTGAGCAATTGTCCATTTGAAAGGCTGCATCTGTTTCTCCATAATCTCTGTATAAAAATGATGGTGTAGCATGCTGGCAACTGAGTTGGCACCTTTACCTGTTTGTTCAGCCTCATCAATTAGGTAAAATATTTGTGAACCTAAAAAAACAAATAGAAAATAATACACCTATTGCATATTTATTTTGCAAAAACTTATTTCAAGCAAGTGTTGTCCCAACTTGAAGTAAAATTTGCCAAGCAGAAAAATTTTGAACCTAAACTTATTTGCTGTCCAATAACTAACACTGTTGAATGTTTCACCAATGATAAATCTTGAGTGACTGGACCGTTCCTTCAACAAAAACTGAAGAATGTTATAGAAAAAAAGTTTCATTTTGCAATTTATTTTTCAGATCACAATATTCTCAGGTGATGATCATATGGTAAAACTATACAACAGAATGTATTTCACAATAATATACAAGTAATTAATTGTCATAATTGTGAACAATTAGCATGATTATTAAATCTAATAACTATATAAACATATAGATGTCGGATTTACTCACCAGAACCCTCTGCATACACACCCAAAACACTGACATTTCCTTGGTGTTTTAAAAAAAATCGCCCCACCTGCTGTGTATAATGTGGAAAATGAACTTGTTGGGCATAATCGAAACTTTAATGCACTGAACTTTTGAAGAACATGCTGGTTGCCTTAAAAAGTAACAAAATAATTATAAATTAATGTATATCATTCAGTTTATGCCATAACATGGGTAATTTACTGTTCTAATAACTTATATCCAAATCTATTTACCATTGATCACAATTCTGTTCCATGGAATCAGACAACTATATATAATTGTTCTACATTATATGCAATTATGAAAGAGGGAGAAAATTTATTTAAAATTATAATATGGAAATTGAATAATGCAACCAATTATTTATAAAACCGTTTAATATCACTGGGTAAATGAATATAGAAAAAATATTTATAAGTCAAACTTACCCCTTTGCTTTTTGTCATCTGGCATTTGTGAATAGGTAGCCTTAGCATTATCACACCCTAGCATTATCACAAAGTTGTCAATATTCATCTCTTTGGATCTTACAATTTTCCAGATGTTGTTGATATTCCTGTAACTGGCTACAGTTTTCTTCTTCTGATAAATTACCACAGTCTTTTAATTTGCTCACATACATTTGACATTTATGACACAGATCTGTAGCTGGTTTAATAATTGTGATATGTGGACACTGCTTAGCCAAAGCTTCTTAAATTCTGACAATGATACCTTTCTTGGGTGAACTTCTTCTGCAGCAGCTACAATGTATGTAATCATAATAAACATCTTTTGACTTGTCTGATAGTAGAAGGATTATTCTGTGCTCTTTATAATTTGGTAATCTCCCTGGGAGAGGGAGTCCATATTTATTCCCATATGCTATCAAAAAATGTTTAATGATCTTAACATCATTTAAAGTTAAAACATGTTTTGGTAATTTTCCCTTGTTTCCATGTGATCTTGCATCAAGACCATCTTCTAATGAGTGTGCAATTGCGTCAACTTTTTCCTGTTCACACTATGATCAAAAGCAAACGTTTCTCTACATACTCGCTTTCCTCCAAAATAATATTTCTGTCGTGGTCTCTCTCGTTCCTTCTTTTTGTGTTTCTTCTTTTTAGTATTTACACCATTGTGTCTATGGTGGAAAAGTTGAATTTTAATGACAACATCAAGTTCCTCTTTTGACATTTCCTGACAGTGATTTCTATAATCAATCAAAGCCTTATATTCTGTTATCACCCACAGGTTTTCCTTCTAAACTGACTCGTCACATTGTGCTCAGTCACATCCGTTTGTCTTGCATCGTCGACATTAACCCCCTTGCTGCCGGGAGAAAATTTCATTTGATACACAGTGCCGGAAGATTATGGGGAAAATCTTGATTTTTCATTTATTTTCGTGATATGAAAACTGTAATAAACGAACATATTATAATAAAGCTTACAAGTATTTGCAACAACAAAAATCATGTTTGAATAATTTTAAACGGCATTTCTTGAGTGACGTCATTTAAGCTTCCTATCGTGACGTTATTTGACGTAATTTTCATTTACCTACTGCGTTATTGACAGGTGCTACGAGAGGATCAACGCGTCTTGTCGCTGCTGAACATTTTTCTTTTCTTTTCTCTTTTTTTACGTAGGAAAGTCGAAGACTTTTCTAGTTATGTCGTTGTTGGTAACTAACGTATCGTATCTATGTAAACAAATGTCAGTTTTCTTGAGCACTACTGTATACTTGCGTTCCAAAGAAGTAGACCTGTCCAGCACAGCACAATCTGGTTTTTACATAGTTTTATTATTTTTATTATTATTTTTATTGTTGTTATTTATATATTGAGTAATTGCATGTTTTGTTTTCCCCGATTGCTAAACGTAAAGAAATAAAGATGGAATTGTTATTACGTATTTTTGTTCATTTATATGGACATTTTCTGTTCAGGATGGTATGACACCGTATAATTCACCGAACTTCGGCAAGCGAACTAATAACTTTCTCAGACTTGGATCTGTCTCGATAGACTTGGAACCTAGGCGATGAGAGTGTGGTGTTTCGTAATCTTGAGCGTGCTTTGGACCCTCAATCACCTATGTTTCACGCACTAGAGGAAAAACAATTATTAGTATGAATATAAAAAGAAACATAATATAATGTATTTCTCAGCCTTCAAGTTTGAAGGTAAATGCAAATTTCGCAATACTTCGTCCAAATCGTCTTCGTGGTCAAAATATATCATTGAAGTTAACATCAATCTGGAATGGAAATTTCTATAAGTATATAACCATGTTTTAAGAACAGAAATTTCAGTCAGATAAACAGAGACATCATGTTACGAAAAATCGTTTGCAGCCGTTTTGGAATAGTTGAGAAAATGACCAGTATCATTAAGGCGGGGATTATTTAAGGGTCGATATAAGAAATCTTGGTGGATGGATGCAATTATTTAAAAATGAACTCATACCAAATTACCAGCTACTGCTCATTGTTTTATTACATTTCATTATCTCATAACAGTCATCATAGTTAAGTTTAAAAAATAAAAAAATTATATAAAAATCCAATTGCACTTTCACTTTCTATTCCTCCGTAACTTGAACACCATAGTTCAACCTTGTGTGATAGAGTCTAAAACAAACTCCAATGCAGAGGGCCACGTTACAATCGGGGCAGAAGGTCCTAATCTTTCTTTTTCGTTCTTCACGTTTTATGCAAACTACGCAACATCCCCTTGAACTGCCTGTCAAAAGATAATAAAGAAACGGACTGATTTGTTTTTATTTAAAAGGTACAAATTCCATTAGAGAACATAAGCAAATTTTAATGTTATTTGAAACTAGTTTATTAAACTTGAAACAACTACTGCCGTACTGAATACACAACACAGAAATATTGATTTGAATGATGATTTACCTGGCAAATACTCAATAAAATGTCTTCCTTCCAGACTGCTATGGCGTGTCCCCGGTTGTCTATGAATTTGTCGTCTGACTCTAAAGTTACCAACGAGACTGTGGCATATGCTTGTGTGAAACTCTAGTCGAGACATTGGCGACATCTCTCCACTGTTGTGCTGATAGATGATATAAGCGTTTGCTGGAATCGAAACAAATTGTGATGCACTATACAACGTCCGAAAACCTTACCCCTCCCTCTAATAACCTCCTCTCTCTCACACACACACACACACACACACACACACGCTAGTATTAGTATATACCATTACAGTGACTATATTTAGTCTTTACTATTATTACTATTCTTTTATTATTATTATTATCTTCTATTAATTGTCTAATCAATATTATGTTTGTTGTTTTTATGGACATTTGTTTGTGTTGCCCCTTGTGGGCCCTACATTTGGAAATAGGTATTCTGTATTATCTGATGGAACTGATTATCATCCAGTTCCCCCAACACACACACACACACACACACACACGGGAAATAAATCTTTATCTGCCAACCGCTTTGCATCAAACAAAGATAATTTTTGGCCTTTTTCTTACCAATGGCTCTAAGCATTATATTGAGAAGAATTTTTTCCACAACTTAACACTTCTTAAATTGGGATCATAATTCTGTATATGTTCATCTGCAAGGTCCACACCGCCCATCTTTTTGTTATATGTATCTGCTATTTGTGGGACCTGCTTATTAACACCTCTGCTATTTACTGTTGCAACAATACTGTGTGGAAAAAAAAGAAAGATTGATGACGGAGACGATGATGGAAATAATGCAGCTGGTGGTGGTGGTAGTAGTAGTAGTAATGGAGGTAACTGTTCATTTATTAAATACTATTTGTATAAATACGCTAGCAACAAAACTAGAAAATTGATTAATTTATGGAACGAAATCATTGATGTCGAGTATTCACCAGCTATGAGTGAAGTGGAAGAAATTGTGATCTTTACAGTGCGCTCAAGGCAATCTACAAGGAGGTTTCTTGACACGCCTGCCGTGACATTGAGCATCGGCGTTTAAAGTACCTTCCAAAGGACCCTTTGACTTTCATTTCTAAATACCCAGTGCGTGGACAAAGAAGTCACAACCTATTTTTAAGTATTGGCCAGACCCGTCCGGGTTCGAACACACAACCTGACACATACAAAGCCAGCACTCCACCAATTGAGCTACCGTAGTTGTAATACAAGTCTAGAAGATCTTACTACGTAAACAATTTCGATAAATAATGCACATGTATTTATGCTCTTGACGATTATATCATGCCAGTTAACTTACAGAATATAATTTTCTAATTGCACTCCTTGCGTATCATACATTTTTACATTTAGTAGCTTCAATCCTTGTCTGGCATATTTTAATATAAATGTGATAAACCATTTTATATTTTAATTCAATTATTATTTCCACAATTTCTATGTTTTACTATGGAATTAAACTGACCTTGGATTTCCGGAAGTTGAAAGAAACACTTCATCTTTACGATCGCCATATTTCATAGCCAGGACAGGACCTTGTTGTCTTGCAATGCGTTCCCCTTTTGCCATTTTCCTGCTCTTAAAGGACTGTGGCATACCTTTCCTGTATGCTCTTACTGTTCCAGTTGCATAAATACCCATTCCGTATAAATGATGGCATAAGATTGGACTTGAAAAAGCATTGTCCATCACAACATGGTGGTTGATATTTTGATAGTTTTCCAGTAAAGACATGAAACGATACAAGACAGGTGGTATTTCATTTGCTTAGACTTAATTTGATTTGAAAGTACATTTCGCTTCCATTGTAGCCATGCTCTGGTAGGCAACTGGTCGATTACAATGTTAATTCTGAGACATTAGCAGCATCTCAAGTTGCGATAGTAGAAAGCAGATAAGAAACGTTGTCAAATACAATGAACAAAATTGTCATGTTAAAAACATAAAATGCCAACACAAAACTATCATTTTGCTTTAATTTTATCATACTGACGAGTTACTTATTTCACTGTCGACATTAGAATCGACGTAAATATCGATTTATTAATTATATAAGCAACCCTAGGTTTATCAAGGCCCTCTAAAAGTTGGATGGCTGTCATAACCATAAGTGTGATGTCCCTGCATGCAAAATTAACATAGATCTAATGGACATCTATAAGTTCCATGTTTCCTCTTTTATTCTCAATTTTTATTACACACGTGACAGGTGTAGCTAGCTAAACAGGAGATATGTACTCTTTCGGAGCAAGTGGTTTCAGTTCACGTGTCAAATATAATTTGTCAGTTTTTATTTTGCGTTGGAATTGTGATTTACACATAGATGACATGACTGACATGTTCAGTGCGTTTAACATTTTCCAAAACTTACGAGTATATAACTTTATGTGTAAATCCAGTATCTGATTCCGCCAGCACAAATAACTTCGCTCCCTATCTGTGTGTTTTTTTTGCCTGGCATATATTGGACAAGGTTTTTACGGCCTTTAAACCCTACCATAGACTCACAATAGATACATCTCTATTTAAATGGTAACTGGATGAGAAGAAATTATTAAAGAGATTTATGATAAGCCTTATTTTGTGTCCCGGATCATAATTGGCATGGCGGTGTCATTATTATTGCAATGCAAAAAACTTAGGATATTTTGAAATCGATTTCTGCTGAGTATTTTTCCATATGAAGGGACGTGAAACAAAAAACATTCCTCCAACGTGTTCCAATATGATTCAATAGTTGGTTTTTTTTACAATACCCATGCCAAGTAGCAAACCAAGGAAGGCTTGCATCTCAGTATGTCAGTATCTTGCCATTCATTCAATCTGGAATATTTTGTTAGAGGCAGCATTATTGTTTGACCAGCGTAACGGTTCGTTTCAGCCACAAGGAGGTCTATCAAATTAACATTACTAATATGGTCCTGACAGATCATATGAAAATATTCAATGGGCGATGCTTCAACATCTGGTGCAGTTAGGGGCTCGGGGATCCGGCTAAAAGGTCTTAACGGAAAAGGGGTCTCCTAAGAATCATCTACAGGAACAGTTACCCAAGGACCAAATACACTCTGTTGTGCTGTAGGCGGTACATCTTCGTCAGCATCACTTTCTACACCGCTTTCCACCTCACTTATATCGGACTGTTCGTCCATATTTCAGGAGCCGAAGTAACTTCGCGTTACTTTTTGACGTCATTTACGTCGCGATGACGTAATAATTAACACGTAACGTCACTCTCTTTTATTACCGTCTATCATATACGTAATCATTAAACAATAAAACGATAAATTAACGATAAATTTGTCATCTTTAGTTCACATTATTATTTTACCAAATGCAAGGACATATATGTCGTTACGGCAGTAAGTCGGAAAGGACATATATGTCCTTCCGGCAGCAAGGGGATTAAACTCTAAAAAACCCTCGCTCTCACTGTCGCTATCACTTTCACCGTTTTTGTCCGTATCATTTTCACAACTGGTTTCCCCCGTTACCAGTACATTTCCAAAAAATAAATCATTTACCTCCGAAATTTCTTCAAATAATTCATCGTCCTGGTTTTCAAGCAAGTCCAGTGGTATTATGCTGATGGATGAACATGCACTTAACTCATAACTGCAGATGGTATTGAAATTCACTTATTTTTGCATTTAGATATCCAACATGTGCGTTACTGCCAATTATTAACATTGCCAACGGAAGTAAATCAGAATTTATGTCCCTTGTATTTATCAAACATAAACGGTAAGTCGGATCCGAACCGAATGCATTGTGCGCTTTATTTATAGAGAGCGCAGCGATGCTTGCACCGAAGGTGCAAGCTCGCGAAGCGAGCTCTATAGATATCGTGTACGGAGACCAGTTGAAAATGAATAATCCTTCAAGTTTTGTTTTTTGACACCAGTGAATTACGTCACTTCCGAGGTCGTGTGGGAAAAAACGGAAGTGAAAATTATTATTTTCAAAATTGCTTATTTAAAATAATTAACGAATTTATTAACGACAACATAATTGTCTATAAAAAATAAGTTTCGTATGAGACTTACAAAAACTTACAATGTCGACTTGTTTATGACGATGTTACGGTAACAAGCGATTTATGGCGAGTGTCAATCTTGTTGACAAAAGAACTTGGCAGATACCCAATATGACGTCATGGATGATGAAGGTCAAAGGTTAAAAATGGGACCGTTATGAATTTCTACAGAACAGTGGACGATAAATCTGCTAATGGTCGTGTTTCAAAACAGTTCAGAGATTACAAAAATAATTAAAAATCCAAATGAACACTTAAAACATATAATCTACCGCACCAGCTCTAACTTTTACACAAGATAATATCTGAATTTGGCATCATATAAAATGGTTGACGTAATGAGCAGATTATCACTCACTGTTACTGTATTGAGATGAATCAATGTTTCCGATCTGTAAATCTACTGTGTGTAAGATATTGCCGAAAATTTTAAGTGTTTATCTTCATGATTGACTTACCTGAACATATCGTTATTAGAGATCCAAAAAGTATTTCCAAACAATCAATAGAAATGACGTGTAGGTCTAGCTCCAGTAAGATTGTTTTGATTATGGCGGGAATGTGACGTCATCATTACATCATAGTGTCACATGGCATAAATCCAGTGAGCATTTTTTTTTCGTGGGATTTGTTGAAATAATTCTTATTTTTATTTAATTTTTGTTTCTACTACTGAAGTATTATGTACTGAAATATCTTATTTATTACCAAAAATAGAATTGAGCATAATCATAATATAGCATAATTATGTTTAGCAGTATAGTATGCCTCACGTTCTCATGCATATTGGTGAACATATAACTGTCATAATTAATTAGAAAAAAAATCAAGTTAGCAATATGACTTACTGCAATTTACACGGATAAAATCTTTTCTCCGACTATTTTGGAAAATTTAAAAAAAAAGTGCAATGATACGTAAAACTAATTTTCTACAACAACATGCTTTCGAAAGTAAGCTTATTTCATTGCACAAGATACAAGGTATTTAAACAGTCACATAGTAATTTGATGATATTGTAACACTATCCAGTGGCAAGATTGATCATTAAATTGAAAACAGTTGCAACTTCTGTAACCTATAACCTAAGCATGTGATTTATCTGTTCCATGTTTTAAGCAATTTTAACTAAACTGAATTAGATGTATAATGTTGTTCCGATTTTGTATTAAAATGCTCGACAAGGGAGCAGCGATTGTTTGTTCTTCAAAGAAACACAGACCACCATGTGTTTTTTCTGTATTTACTGACAATCGTCTTGCTTATACATGTCATACAGTATGCCTCTTCTGTATGAGACATCCTTTATATCATAAAATCACATCTTTTGGACTTTTACCATAGAACAGGTGGTTAGCTTAAGACGAAACCACTAACAGTGTCACAAACAATACATAAAATCTGGGATGAAAAACATTCCAAGATTGAAGCACCATCTATCAATAAGCAGCCATAGTTGCCACCCTAGCTAACATCTACCTGATAGCTAGAGAAAAATGTACCAGAAATGTCCATGATAGAAGAAAACCATCCAAGTTTTAATTTTCCCCAAGGACCTGTCGCAAGAGGAGCAATTTATCATCAGACACTGCTAAGGACTATGATGAATATGCTTCCAATTATCATAAACATTCTCTAACTAATGTATCCATTTTTATTATAACAGATTTTATTCAATTTTATTTCTTTGGATTCTCTTAATAATCATTATGAAAGTATCAGTTGCTGGGTGCACCAATTTATAGATTACAGTTCCTCTCGTGAACACGCTAGGTTTGAATCTTACCAGTGCAGAAGTTCTGTTGTGGGAGAATTCTTCAAGAAATTTTCAGTCAAGTTTATTTGATTGGGGATTTCAATAAGCTAAACATATCTACATTGTGACTTTGTCTTTTATTAGCAAATAACATATTTACGTAGTCTAATTAAATTAGTGAAATGAAATAATAATAATAATAACTTAAATTATAAACAATATAATAAACCATCATAAATGGAAAATGTGCTTAAAAAAAATTCGCTGCGCTCTCTACATAGGCTGTGCCTACAATCATTTTATATTTATTTCATTTATTTATTTATTTGTCACTTTATTCAATTTGTCAAATCATTGACAAGACAAAAAACGCCGTGTTGTTTTAAACTTAAGTGTAATAATTTGTTTGTGCAGTTAATCAAATTGAAAAGAAAAAAAAACAGGTGTCTGCAAAATTTTCTGACGTCAAACTTTAATGTCATTTTTCTTACTATGACGTAATACCTCATTTGGACCCAACATCTCGTGGCAGGTCACATATTGTAAAATATCATCTATAAGGGCGTGCCTAGCTATAGCGTCCAAATAATAGTTATTTAAACTTACTAATATAGAATGCTTATTTTCTCGTTTCAAGCAAACATATAAAATTAGTCGAGTGGGACGCTTGCATCAAATTATGCAGTACAACCTTATTTATACGTGAGAGCTGGAGACATCTCGCTCTGTAAAAAGGTCTGCTGATAATACATCAGATTAAACGCAAATTCCTTATTTATTTCTTGTTCAGACCATTGTCCTTCTACAAGACTCGGAAGAAAGTTTTTAAAAAATTAAAAAAATCAACGGCTAAAGTTCAGGTACAATTTAACTAGATACGATGACACTTTAACACGCTGTACTGTTACTAGTTTTCAATCAATAAAATTGAAAATTCTGTAAAATTTGAAAATCGAATAGGATACATCTAAGAAATCCACCTTACGATGCCACAATGATCCGAAAACTAACAACAGCAAATTCGAAATTATAATCATTTTGTAAATTATGAAAATTCTGAATTTTAGGGTATTATTTTGAAGTTCACTTCTGTCATACATGGTTAAGTTTTAAAAATGTTTATTGGTTGTTTGAGTATTTAAGAAGGATAATGCTAAATTAAAGTGAAGGAAAATATAACCAGCGTATCACGTGATCAATACCTCTTAACGTTTGTGCGGAATGAAATAGAGAATGTTTACGTCAAATATTCCCGAAAAAACGTCGTTATTACGGGAAAACTTTATGCGATTCCATTGTCAATAGGAATAATTGTCCCACACAAACGCTATGAGGTATCACGTGGTACTCTGGTGAATTCCATTCAATGATAAAACCTTTTTTAGCCTTGATTGAAAGAATGTAAAGGATCCGCATTGGTTTGACAAAAGAAAGCGGCACGATTTTAGTTTTTCTAATATTTAACCATTTCTGCACCATAAACGAACTAAACATGTAATGTCTGTGTGCCGAGGTCTCGGGGTGGCAGGTAGCAGGGTCACTTCAACTACTTTGATAAATTTACTTGTTGGTTCCGAGTCGGTTTTTTCTTCATTGTCTCCGCAAATTACAAAGTGCAATTCGAATTGTGTAAACTGGCGCATAATACATGTATACATTGCAGAAAAAAACTGTAGAAGCAAGACCAGCCTCTGATAATACCTGCAGATTACAGGGAATAATTATGCATCTTACCTATTATCCAATAGATGCTAATTGTAAATGAATACATATACCTGTATTTCGTGCATTCGTTATGTGCGAATGCGTCCTTCAAAATACAATTTACTATAAATTGAGTGGAGTTATGGTGTTTTACGCCCAGTCAAGATTCATTTATTTCGAGGCGGTCAGTTCTGGGATGGTGGAAGAAATCACCGACCTTCGTCAAGCGAATACTAAAAATAGACTATCTCGGCTGTGAAAAACTAGCACCAGATATAATGGCTTAACGCTGCATTAAGTTTTCAAAAGAAAAAATTAAAACGGTGATAATCTAATATTAGAACATAGTTACGTCATGAAAAAACCGGGTCATTCAAACACAACTTTCAAAACAATGAAATACGATAAATTAAACACAGAAATTTGTTGAATTTGTCATTTGTGACTTAGTAAGGGATACATAACACCAATTCAAATACATCTGGATATTAATGACGAATAATTAATGCAATTTGTCATGTTTCACCTTCGATTTGTGGGTTTTTTGTACATCCGTGCAAGCTCATAATAATCATCGTTAAACATTGACCAACCGGTTAGAGGATTCCGTTTATTTACAGCTAAAAGGAATAAAATTTTAGAAAATTAATCTCACGGATCGTGATTAGAAGTTATTTTTTTAAAGAAAATCCAATAAAATTCAGAAAATTGAAAAACTTAATGCAGGTTTAACAAGTAGTGACTTTGCCATTTTAAATCGCCCAAATGCGTCGTACATTCAACACATTTTCTATTTTGCAAAATGTTCTGCAAAACCAGGAAAGCTCTTCGGACTTGACTTTAATAACTTCTGAAACGAATTTAAAATTAATTTCAACAGATTGACTTTTTTGGGCCTTACAGACCCTTAAATACCCAGTTTTAATTACTCGCATCCACTAGCCTTTTTGGTAACATATTAATACGCGTGTTAAAATTCCTGAAACTTGTAACAGCAAACAAATATAGTGTATATTATATAAGTAACTCTCTGTTTCCAATATGCTTGACAGGTAGGTACCTTTAATACATTTGCTCGAGTAATTTATCTATTTGGTTCCCATATAAAAATATTTATCTATTTTTGTATCTTCATTTTATATAGACCATAGGAAAATCATTGTTATGTTGATTGTGCCGTCCGTAATTTACGTCATAAACTTTGACGTTATACGTCTGTTTAAACCTGATATATGTTTTCAGGTTATCCGGATAGAGAAAATATATTTTTGCCATTTATTTAACTCTACTATTTTCACTTATGAACTAGGATAAAAGTTTCAGGTTTTCACCAACGCTATTAAATTTCTTAGGTTATTTAAACCTGCTCATGAACACAATATACAGAACGAAGCTCGTTGCAAATTTCTTAACCAAACAGGGACATACGGTACCAGTCCATGTCCAAATCACGATCCCACTACGTAATAAAAACTCAATGCGGGCTTATTCAGTTACGCACGTATATGTCAATCAAAGAAGTGATGCAAGACAAGAGTACAGATGCTGTTTTTGATGAGAAATAAATTTCTGAAATGTGCACATCTGGCACATCAAAATTTAACTGGTATTTGTATTATATATTTATATATGCTTTGTTATAAACAAGGACTAGAGCTGCTTTTGTATAGTGCTGATCAATTAATAATAACAGCTAATCAATTGCATTACAGTGAAATTTTCTTGTAACTGCCATTGGTCACAGTTTATCAATTTAAATATAATGTTTTAATAAAATTTCAAAATATATAAAAACAGACTTAAAAATTTAACGAACGAAACGAATATATGAGATGTATAAAATAATTTGCGAGAGATATAAGGTTTATCTTGCTTATTCTTATAGGATAATTTTATTTATGTTGATAATGACAACCATTATAACAACGCCTTTCCCGTCTTTAACATTGAATTCTCTATCAAGAGGCATCATTTACTTTCATTATACAAGTAACTCAATTGTCATAAAACAAATACCGTATATCGGATCCGAATCGCGAAAATTAAAAGCATGATAATTTCAATCTCGTTAAAAGATTATAAACAATGTTTGAGTTGTTTCCCTTTGTACATATTTTTCCATGCGTGAAGTCGGGCGTAGCATCATATTAAAAATGTTCATGCTTATTAGGTCATAAAACTATTCATATCTAATTTCTAATTTGTTTGTTTGCACACGCGTAAAATATGCATTTTACGACACACCTGGTTCAGTGAAACGGGGAAAAATACATTCACCTTCAGATCGATCATCTATCGGGAAATATGCTTGTGTTAATGGACCGGCATTTACTGTCGAACATTTTAACGACAATTAAATGTATTGTAGATCACAAACAGGATAATTCCTCTCCATCTTTAATTATTTGTGCAGGAAAAACAGCTGCCACTCATCCACACTATATTTTTCTTAAAACCATAGTCCGAATCATTGGCCATGGGCAAACACATAAACGTAAATGGATTTTGTTAATAAGTATTACTTATATCAATAAATAATTAAAGTATGGCTCCCAACACTTAGGAAAAATAATGGTATTACTTTTATTGTGACTACGGATAAATAATGGTATTATTGTGTCTTCATGTTTTAGCAGCCAGGTCTTCAGGACTGAATTTTACAGAGAATCTGGTTTACCTAAAGTACAAAAGTTGGCTATAATATTGCTGGTGTTGGTTTCCTTTCCTACATTACATATTATATCAATAAAGTAAAACGACGTTTGGGTCTTTCCATTAAACAAAAAAGCTCTAAATTTGTTATCTTTTTTTATCTATCAACTTTTTGGCCCTTAATGTCACTGATAAGGAATAAATTTCCCATAGAAATATGTAATGGCATTGGAATAATTTCCTCAAACCTTAAAATTGACTATGCTGTGCCATGGTGATTGTATCCCCATTATTTCGAGGGTCAATTTAACACGATGCCAAATCTTGTTAAGGAAATTCAAGTTCTTTTCTCAAATATATTGTCCAAAAGGCTAAACACTTTAGGTGTATGCGAAAATCCGTTTTAGCTTTAAAAACAGATTGTGACGCAAGGTACCAAACGTAAGAAAAGGTTAAAGCGGCAACTGGGTGTCCAATTACATTGCAAAGACAGTTGTAGTCGCCAAACAAAATTTTTTGAAATTTTATATTTTGCTAAATGAAAGAGGAGTTAAGTTACATGAAATGAAAACTATTCTCTGTATTTAAAGAAGACCTTTCATGTATTTTTATTAGTGTCGGTGGCCTAAAACAAAGCTATTAATTTAGTGTTTTTTGCACTGATTGGATGTTGCATATTGGCAATTCGCATAACTATTTTTGTGCAACTACCACCTATAACTTTTTAACTTTAATTAATTATTGTTGTTAGCAATGTTGCTATCGTAAGTATGCGGAATAAAAGAATTATTTATACAGTTTTTATACCACCCAAAGCAACAAAAACAACATCGCTTTCAGTTTTGTCTGAAGCCTTTGCTTTCATAAGTGCTGTTCCAGCTGCTAAGTTGTTGACTTTTATTGTACGTCTTGTTATTTCTATTCTCAATCCAATTCATGGTTTGATAGGAAAGTACGCAAGGTTCGAATTTTTGCCATTGGTAATTTAAGTAAAAAAATTATACCGCTTTCTCAGCAGTCAAGTGCATAACATTACATGCTTTTAATTTAACTGTTAATTATTTTTGAATTTTGATAACAAACAAACTTTATTCTCCACATCCCAAGCTACCATTGTTATTTAAATAATTTTTGCCATTGTGGCAGGGGTACCTCAAGTGAAGCATTTAGACTTGGATCCAAGAACATTCAAATCCATTACATCAGATTCTCGGTTGCCAGTAATAGCTCAAAACTATTTCTTGCCAAAGTTCCTTATGGTGTTTTTAGTCTTTCTATTTCCTCTGTCTGTTCTTTGACAATATCAGATTTGGATTTTATGATTCAAGATTGTTAAGATTTTTTTTTGCTTTTTATATGAGATTTAAATATGTCAATATGATTTTCCAAAAGCTTCGTTTTTGTCTGAAAGTATTCTCCTTGAGACATTATTGTCTCTTTTATATTATTAATTTCTGCTTGAGTTTTTACCAAATCTGAATATAGCTGTGTTTTTCACTTCGATGCTTTTTAATAAGGTTTTTTTTTTAAATAAAATATTTGTTTTATTCATTTAGTCCTAATATTTTGTAATTTATTGAAACACTGAGTATATTGTACATGATGTTCATTTCAGAATCAAATTGTTTATACATGTTTGTCAACTTGTCCAGCTATCTTGCAGCATGCTAAAGTCTCTGAAGAAGCAAAAACTCTATTTTTCTTTTTTGTCAGTCTGTTAGTCGTTTGGTTAAATATTTGTTTCTTTTATGCACTTGGCAGGCAGGAAACACACATAAACAAATGGGCCTTATATTTCATTGTCCTCATGGCCCATAAAGTATTTTTATTTACTGAGACCACAACATCATTCTGTCCTATTTTGAACATCAGAAAATTTTACTAAAATTGTGGTATTAATAATTTAGAAAAATTGTATGTATTGATTTATCATAACAAATAAAACAAAATCAGTATTTACAACAATTGTATTAAAATTACCTTCAACTAAACCCATAACTTGAACATACTTGAAGTCTAATAATTATTGGACAAAGCATACAATAAACACAGATTTTTCTTTAAAGGGTAAATAAAAAGATAACTTGGAACTAAAACATAATTTTGAACTGAAGAAAAGTTATTTTCTGAAATGAAATTTGATTTTTGCTTTTCTTCTCTATGCTTTTTTGTATTGTTGGATGTGTTAATGGTGTTGCTTCAACTAAACGGGTAGTGTTTGATATGACTGTATCTTGATAAACGTTTTCTAAAATTAAAAAATTATATATACCTGTTGCTTAGGCTGTTGAGATTAAAAAATAAATTGGGCATTTGTCTACTGTTTAAACACCACAGATAAAATTTTTTTTGAATAAAGCTTAGTATAACAAAAAGAAAGCATAGTATACATTTTTTGATAGGAAGGAAAATTTCTATAATATTTATGAATATATTTAACTCTTATACAAGGAAATTTTTTGACATACAAATAAATAAACTTAACAATTAATACAAAAAGGGCAGAATCTATTTTCATATAAACATAGAACACTCAAAGAGGGACAGTTACGTTGTAGTAGAGATTTTTTTTTTCTGATATCTGAATCGATGTTAAAATATTATGTCTAGTTAATGTTACAACCAGATTTATCTTATTTATCACGAATTTCAGTTTTCGTCATTAACTAGTAGCTTAGATATTCAAATATAAGACTTACACACTTGTGATCATACAAATGGAAAATCCTAAAATCATCATTAAACAAACAGAAGATGCATGTACATAATACAGACAAATATCATATTCTTAAATTCATTTTCCCTTCTACTTTTTAACTGGATAGCCGTGTTTGTTTCATTTCACTGTGTATTTTAATTGACTCTCGAATAAATATGTAAACACCATTATTAATCATGTTTATAGTTTATTTTATATCAAATGGAAAAAAAGAACAGATCCAGAAACAATATGAAAACTTAAAGACAAGAGGTATGTAAAAATTTTAATTCCGCTGAGGTGTAATAAAAGACGTTAGGTTAAAAATAAAATGTTTAATAACCTAATCAGGTTACCTCTGGCTCTTTAAAAGTAGGAGCCAATTTATATTGAAATAGTTCAAGTTAACCTCAGAAACTTAAAAACTCGCTATGAAACTGAATAAAATATTGGAGAAAAATGTTTAAGCCAATAACCTATATTTTGGAGTCAGAAATTTAAAAAAATTAGGAATTGCTAAGTTGGTGATTGGCAGAGGAACTCCTGCTAAATTTTAAGAAGTCAGAATGAGTTTTCCATATGTATGACATGAAATTAGTAAATTAACTTTGACAGTTCTGAATATATTGAAGATAAGAACATAAACATTCTCAACATATTAATTTCAATGAATATTTCTGCCTCAGCCTGTGATTTGCAATGACAAACTGTAAGTGTTGCCTTTAAGAACTTTTTCCAGTTTACAAGTTGACAGTTTTAGTTCTGTACTTTAAAATCTAAAAATTTAATTGTACCAATTCTTGGAAAAGGTTTGAATTGTTATAATAAGAGAGCAAAAATAAGAGAAAAAAAACTTATGGTGATCTTCAATATTTTGCAGCAAAAGCTAAACATGATGAGATTACAAGGCCAAAAACTGAAGGTGGTGAACGATGTACATCCCCTACTCCGTCCCAGAAACTAATTGTCTAAAATGTCCCATAAAATTCTGTATGTAGCCAAACGTAAAACACTTTCACATCTTCATTAAATACCTTGGAAAAGGAGGTGAATATCTGCATACAGCAATACAGCAGTAATAAGAATGTCTCTTTTACAAAGTAACATCAACAAAATGAATTTCATTAATGATAATAAATAATAAAATTTATGTAATAACTCTTCAAGGAACCACCAATTTCTTAAACATCAACTACGTTTGACAGAAAAAAAACTTTTACATTTCACAAGACCAACCCCCTCCTTTAAGGATCTTTAAGGATCCTTAAAGATCCTTAAATATGTCCTTAAAGATCCTTAAAGGGGCCTTAAAGCCTCCTTAAAGCCGTCCAATCTTTAAGGGACCTTAAAGGACTCTTTAAGGACATATTTAAGGATCTTTAAGGACTCCTTAAAGATCCTTAATGGAACTGAAATTTTAAGGATCTTTAAGGAGGCTTTAAGGATCCTTAAAGATGTCTCATCATGAAAAACTCGATTTTTTTATTTATTAATGTAACGATGGCTATAACATTAATTCAATTAAAAAGTATGATTTGTTTTTAGTATATTTTGAATTTTTATATTTTTATTTATACAACATAGGAGACTTGGATAACGCCTGTTTGAATTCTAGTTTCTACATTAATTTTTTGTAGAGGAGCTGTATGTCGTTTCCAAATAATACTTCTTTCTTAATTCATAAATGAATTAAAATGTGCAGTTTTTACAGTACAGGTGATCAACCCGTGTTTTAATCAGATCGGCAGTAAGCATAAGTAATTAACGGTATTTGTTAATTGTACACAGCGGTACTTGTTTGATTATCGATCCCAGGTGATTTCACGCGCGGCTTTTGACTTTGATGTGCAGTTTCTTATCTAGGTAGGAGATCGCTATAAAGTCAAATAGCATGTTAAAATGCTTACCTAACCCTGAACTCTGGGTGTTGGAAATAAAGGTGTGTTTTCGGAAGTGATTTTAAGATAATGTTAATATTAAAATATTAAAACATACATTAACTAAAGAAATAAAAGTAATGGCAAAATAATCTAAGCATGTGTTTTATTTTATTTTGTTTTATTTTATTTTATTTTATTTTATTTTATTTTATTATTTTTAGGGGGGGTAGTGTTATGCATATATGCAAATAAAGCATGAGAGAGAGAGAAAGAGAAGCATGAGAGAGAGAGAAAGAGAAGCATGAGAGAGAGAGAGAGAGAGAGAAAGAGAGAGAGAGAGAGAAGAAAGTGAGAGAGAGCGAGCACATTTTAGTGTCTTTGAATTGACATATATGGAACTCATTACTGACACATGATGATATCGGATTTCGAATAATTTTGATTTCCTAACGAAAAAGAGTTGGTAAAGTTAAATAAGAACATTAGAGAAAAAGTTATTCTTTTCAAACATGAACAAGTTACAAGTGAACATATTTAAGTAAGAAACCAGTAACAGAAGATCACCATTAACTGACAAACTTTACCTAGTTGGATGTGAATTTCTGCAGTCAAGATGGAGTGCAGTGGAATAACGGCGATAACCTCTCTCTCTCTCTCTCTCTCTCTCTTTAAAATATTCAGTTTCCGCTGATCTTCCTCTATCTCTCTTCCCCTCAATGTATTCAGTCCCCGATCTCTCTCTCTCACTCTCTAAAATATTCAGTATCCGCTATCCCCTCCCTCTCTCTTTCTCTCTCAGCATATTCAGTTCCTTATATCTCGTTCTTTAAAATATTTACTTTCCGCTGATGCCCCTTATCATCTGTTTCTCCCTCAATGTAATCAGTTCTCTCTCTCTCTCTCTCTCTCTCTCTCTCTCTCTCTCTCTCTCTCTCTCTCTCTCTTGTACATTGAATTCTTGACTTGCCCGTAAATGAATTTTAAAAAAAACAGGTCTCCTTTTCTATATATTCAATTTCTGACAATTATGTCTTTCTGTATTTAATTCGCAACTTGACGGTGAATATAGGTAATCCCTCCTCACACACACACACACACACACACACACACACACACACACACCGGGAATTTCTTTATGATATTACTAGTATCATAGTATATTATGTGTACTGCAGATTCCAGGAAAAAATTTACTGTTAATTTTTTGGGGGTTAAAAAATAGACTAGGAAAGACCATATTTATTTAATTTATTTTATTTTATTTTATTTTATTATTTTATTTTATTTTATTTTATTTTATTATTTATTTATTTATTTAATTTTATTTTATCTATCTATCTATTTTATTTTATTTTATTTTATTTTATTTATTTATTTATTTATTTATTTTATTTATTTATTTTGGACATTATGGCAATTATTTAATTAAAAAGCTGTTTGTACAGTTAACACACTGCTTCTTCTGTATCAATTACATCTCTAATTAATACACATAAATAATAATAATTTTCAAGTAAAAGGAGTTAGAAAGAACAGATGTCATCAACATTAATTAATTAAGTGATTAATACACTTGATCATCAAACACCATCTTGCTGATTGATGTTAGATATATAAGTATATTACAGGTAAATTTTGGAATGCATTCCTATCAACACATATTTTATCTAATGCAATTAAAATTCTAAATATAGATAAAAATGATGACTGCAGCAAATTATATATGAAATTATAAATATAAGTAAAAAAAATTAATTTGATCCTTTTGTTGTAAGAGATATTTTAAAAGAAATATAAAAAATTATCATAAATAAATGAAAAATACCCACTTGCTTTCTTTTAGTCACGTGATCTCATTTGCATATTGTTAGAGACATATTTTATAATTATCAACATCAGGATCATCTCTTCCATAGCTACATAGGTAAGGTGATGGACTCCTAACTTGAGGGACCAGGATTCGATTCCCAGTGAGAGCGGATAACAGATGAAAATTTTAGTTTAATTTGTATTTAATGAAATAAAATCCAATTAGACTTCATAATGAAATAAATAAATAAAAATAAAATTGAAGAAATAAAATTAAAAACTTGAGATTAAAAATAATATCAAATAAAATTAATTTATTATCAATAATTAATTTAAAAATTAATAAATGCAATAGATTTTTTAAAATAAAATTTTAAAAAAGATAATGATAAAATAATATTTCATTGGGTTTTTTTAAAAAAAAAGGAAAAATATAAATTTTTCCTTAAAGATCCTTAAAGCTTCCTTAAAGATCCTTAAAATTTCAGTTCCATTAAGGATCTTTAAGGAGTCCTTAAAGACTCCTTAAAGGCATATTTAAGGATCCTTAAAGCCCCCTTAAATGTCCTTAAAGGGACATTTAAGGCAGCTTTAAGGAGGCTTTAAGGATCCTTAAAGATGCCTTTTCATCATGTGTTTGCTAAAGCGTTTAATACCCAGCTAATAACGTGCTCTTAAAATAGTAAGGATTGCCAGAGATTACAAGTAATACCAAGTAGGTCACAAATTAATAACAAATTCTTGAAATTGCAGAGTTTGACATATTTTGCCTATAACTCGTTAATTGTGGATGTAGTTTTTATATATATACTAGTGTAAAATAAACTTTCTTAATATGGAGGCTTGGCCTAGCGTAACAGATTTCTATAATGAAGTACAACAATTAAGTAAATGTAAAATGTAATACCAAAAACTGGAAAAGAGTTAACTAGAGTTCCGACCGCGCCACGTATCCTCTTTTCCCTCTCTCTCTCTCTCTTTCTCTCTCGTATAATATATATAATTTATAAATTTCTTTTTAGACCATAACCTAAACAACTTTGATCTAGAAGTGTTCCAGGAATGTCTCCAGGCACAGGATAGCAGCTGCACAGGTTCAGTTTCAGAACCATCTGCTTCAACCCTTCCAGAAGCAGCTTTAGACTGTGATTTATCTATTCTTGAATGGCCACGGAAGAAAAAGAAAAGTCTCCCGTGTCCCTCAGAATATGAGGAAGCATACTTCAAAGCTGAAACTAAGTCAAGTTAAAACTGGAAAGTCAACTACTTGAGATTCAGATTAAAAATGAAATGTTTAAAAGACAAGTTTTAGAAGCAAAGTTAAAAAATGTTGCAAAAATTAATGTATTAAATTTATGTAAAAATTAATTTCCATTGAGCTCAGTTTTTGGCTCACCTAACCGAAAGGTCATGAGAGCTTATGGCGCGGTGTGTGTATGTGCCTGCGTGTGCGGCATGCGTCATTGACACCTTTAGATCAGATTTCAGTGATACTTGGTCAGAAGCGTGTATAAGCTAATGCAATTAAGATTTGTTTATGGTGTTTTCATGTATACCAAAACTAGGTCACGGTGCCCTAGGGCTGCGAATATCTTTAAAAATCTTCTCCATTTAAACCAATGATGGGAGAAAAAATATGATGTGATATTTGGGTTCTCCAGGGTCTTAAACCTATAGTTTGTTCATTATGTGAAATTAGGTCAAAAATTGGGTTACACGTTTTTGCTTTTTTTTTAAAAAAAAATTCGTAAAATAGCTTCAAATTGTTATGACTTGACTATTTAAACAGAAAATGATATGGGATTTTCAGTTTTGTCTATTTTTTATAAATACTAAAATTGTGCATTAGCTTGAAAACTATTAACTTTTTTGTATAGGCATGTATACTAGAATATTGTAGGTATTGATATTATGTCCATTTTGATTTATTGTTCCAGGTCATATGTTCAAAGGTAATGGCTGCATAATTATACTGAAATGGCTAATAATTTGGAAATTATTAATTGTACTATAGTTGATACATGCATCCTAGCTATTTATAAATGAAATATGACCAGAGTTTTCTGATTAATTATTTTTGTATTTCCAAACTCGAATAATTTTGTAAAATTTATGTAATTTAGTTCTTTGCAAACGATTTTGAACATATCCTCAGGTGAGCGTTAAAGCCCATGGGCCCCTTGTTAATATTCAATGTTCAGCTTTCAAATTTATAAAATAATGTTTATCAATGTTTGAAATATCTTATTCAAAGTCGACAATAACATTCATTTTGACTTTAGTAAATTTCATAAAAGATCATTTTGTCCTATAAGATCCCTCATGCCTTCCCCATCACCAATAGGTATCTGATAATGATTTGGTATGTCATCCACAATTTTTTCATTAAAACTTTTGTTTATAAAGAAGTCCCTCCTTTCAATTCCTATATTTTGCAGTGTAGCACATGCAAGCACTACAAATGCAGCTTTTTCAGGATTTAATCTAAGTTCTGAATGAAGACAAGAACAAGCTCTTTTTAAAATTCCAAAAGTTTGTTCTATAGTAACTCTTGTTCTATTTATTAAATTTAATTTTTGAATTAGAATTTGAGTCCATATATGGTGTCATAATAAATTTCCTACATGTATAAGCTGAGTCTCCAAGAAGTAATCCTTTGTATGTTCCTAAAAATAGAATTATAACAATTTTTTCTGGTTAATATTACTGTTTTGCTTCATATTTGATGTTATAATAATAATAATAATAATAAATATTATTATTATGATTATTATAGAAAAAAATTAAAGGTATATAAATTTGTATTTGTGACTAGCTGGGTAAACCATGAGCACCACTCAGATAAAATAGTGACGGCTTATTAGTATAATGGTTACCAAAAACAGTCAACCCTCTACAAGGACCAAGTATGTCCTCAAAAAATTTTGTCGTTGTAAATAAATTGTAGTTGTAAGACATAATGAGAGAGGTTTCTCCCCTGAAACATTAGGTGTTTTTACTACATATATCTTTTGACAAATTTTAACAAATAAAAATTTAAATAAAAAAATACTGAAATCTAAATTTACAACAAAGGATTTTTTTAAAATTATTGTAAAGTTTATACATAAATGAAATTTAAATTTTGAAATGTTTCTGAAACTTTAATGATCTAATGCTTGAGTGGACAAACACATCCAAGTATCTCTCTTCAGTAAAGTTTTCTGATTTGGATGTTTTTAACTCAAGATTAAAGATATTCTTAGCAGATTCAAAGTTATTAAAACATTTGGAATTTGAATTAATCAGTCACTAGCTATATAGGTATTTAAGGAATAACTGTGATAATTTTTTTTATTGGTGTAGAAACGAAAAAACGATTTGCACACTGGATAATGCGCATGGCGCATTATTCAAAAGTGTGCAAATCGTTTTTTCTTTTATACACCAATAAAAAATATTATCACAGTTATTTCTCATAATTTAATTAAGACATCCTATACACAATAAATAATTTTTTAAAAACGAAAATAAAAACCGAAACATTTAAATCAATTTTATATTCGCCATGAGGCGAATAAATATGACCTGATTGTTACAGTTTTATAACTAGCCAATTAAGATGACGCGTGATCAGCAACTGCTCAACATTCAGTCCACGTCTGTGTTACGTTTGATGTACACATATTTCCTGGTTTATGGATTACTAGTTACTGGTAAAATGAAATGTGCAGTTATGAAAAGACGAATTGGAAATAAACCCAGATGACATGACACTGTTACTAGATGTGGAATTTACCGATTGGATTACCTGTGAAAGTATATCAGACTGTTGAAAAGACTGAGGGAGCGCAGGTGGATGGCTACGCGGGACCGTGGGAACAACGTACGATGATTTGTTTGGATGGCTATGCGGGACCGTAGGAACAAGATGCGATTCAGTGTATGGAACAGAGCTAGCATTTACAACAGACGACAGAGTATGGCTCATATCACGCTTTTGCCGAGTGGAACAGTAACGGTTATAGCTTCTCACAGAGGTCTTGAACCAAGTGTTATCACTGTGTAAAATGGGAGACAGACAACCATTAAAAAGGGAGTTGGAAGTTGGATCACATTTCCTTAAAAACAATTTGGGTGATGTAACGGGACAAAATTCATCATTTGTTGCGTACATTCTTTCTTAAAATATTAAATAAATTTGAAATAAAAAAACAGAAACAACAATACTATCGTGTGTACGAGATTCCATTCACCGTGTACATACAGCGATGTGTATTGCATATGTAAACATTGTGACGACATGAAGTAGTTCCGGTAAAATCCGCCAAATCGTGCCATGTGGGCGTAGCTATTATTTTATTATTTTATTGAGGTATAAAGAAAACAAATTGTCACGTGATCTCCATTGTTTTGTATTGTGTTTTGTTGTATAAACAAATTAAAATTAAATTATTGAAAAATAACACCAGTTTTGATTTTGTTTAATGAATATCCTATCACTATACAATTCATTAACAGGTTGATGAATGAAATAACTTAACTCTGGAGGTGACTCCTCTAGGTTGTTGTCCATCAGTTAGAAATAAAATACATTTGTAGGATTATATACTAGTAACTTATAAATTCCAGTCAATTACAGAATAATTTGAAATCATTTACCATTTTCAAACTTCTGACATAAATGGCTATGTTTAAACATTCTGGAGTCATGAATACTACCAGGCCATTTGGCAACACAGTTTGTTATCCTGTAATTTGCATCACATGTCATCTGAAATAAATATAAGAATTAATTATTTTATATTTATTTTAGAATTTGTGGGAATATAAATAACAATTATTCAATATATAATAATATAATAATAGTTTGTGTTTCATGCAGATTTATTGTACATGTATTTTCTGGTAAACTACAAGAATTAGATAACAACATTGCAAAAATGTTAAGCATGGCAAAAACCTAAGTAGATAACAAGTTTTGTAACTATATGATAATCCATGTAGGAGTTGCTGCCTATGAAAAGTTTTTTTGCTTATAAATACCAATTTTGTTTAGACATGTATATTGGAGTATTGTAGGTATTGTTATGTGGATCATTTTGATAATATGGATTAAGGACTTGGTTTAATGGCAAGGTCATAACTGCATTGGAATACTTAGTTTCTTAAAAACTATACAATTTTTTGTATAGTGGAGCCGAGTGGAGTAATGTTGTTTTATGCCCCACTCAAGATTCTTTCAATTATTTTGAGGCGGTCAGTTCTTGAATGGTCGAGGACACTAGAGTGTCTGGTGAAAGCCACCGACCTTCTGCAAGCAAACTGACAAATTTTCTCACACTGGGATCTGTCTTGAGTAGGATTCAAACCCAGGTGGTGAGAAGATCTATGATCAACTTTAGACCACTCGACCACCAAGGACCCGCAAAGGATTGTAGGTATTGATATTACAATACTTTTGAAATATGGTTCCAGGTCATGGGTTGAAAGGTTAAGGTCAAAGCTACATAAGAATACTAAAATTGTTAATTATCTGGAAATTATCCATAGTAATTTAGAAACTCTATGCATTTAAGCTTTCTATGAATGAACTGTGACTAGACTTTATATTTTTGATTAAGAATTGTGGAATTGGGGTCCAAAGTCGGGAAAGTTTGGATATATATATATATATATATATATATATATATATATATATATATATATATATATATATATATATATATATATATAGTTTTTATAATAACTTTAATTGTTTTCCATGCTTTCAAAAGATTTGACACATTCTTAGGTTAGCATTAAGGCCCATTGGCCTCTTGTTATTAGATAAGTACCCGGTACTATATTTTCCTACCATGTATTATACTCACATACATATGACAAGTAACATCATATATGATGATGATTTGTCTCATTTGTAATGCATTTATTCTAGTTTATTCTAGTTCAGTACAGAAACTGACTTTAAAATGTTTTTCTATAACCATTTTTAAAACAATTTGTGTCAATTTATTTGAAAAAGATTTATAGACAGTATGACCTCTAGGTTGAATTTTGACATATATTATTTGTCCATACATAATAAAAATGAAACACGCATACCAGTCCATATTACAATCCAAAAAACTTAGCAAACTGTCAAAATATGTTATACTCGTGATCTTCCATCAAGGAAATGAGGACGGGTGTTCCAGAAGGGTAGGCACTTCCTGTCTAGCTAGCTACACCCGTCACGTGCAAGTCAATTTTGAGAATGAATGAACAAAGAACTATGTTAAGTCAAATATATCCTGTATAAGTTTGGATACAGTGACTACATACTTATCAACAATATTGTTGTGACGGCCATAAAACTTTTTAAGTGCCTTGATTAGCCTAGGCTAGCAATATCCTTGTGTTAACAATTCAATTGCAAATAATTTGCTTCGTTGCAGAAAGTTCCCATAGTGGGAACAAGCTCTACCGTACCGTATTAACTGTGAAATACACCATACGCCGAAGCAGGGTTATTTCTGAAAAGAAACGGAAAGTTGACAATAGAAAAATAGATTAAAGTGATCACGTTTGTCGTACAGATTCAGAGGTAAACTTTCGTGGGTGTTATAATTGAGGTATAAGTCCAAATATGAAGCAGAACATGGAGAATCTGTCGTGTCTTTTATTTCAAGTTCACTTGGTTAAACGACATTCACATATTCTCCAATTTGTGATTATTTAGAGATAGAACGACATCTGTATATCTGTATGTGTAGTTGAATAATTTAGCGGCAGTCTTTTCTACAGATTTGACAAGTTTCTGTAAAAATTCTGATTAATATGAATAAAAAACAAATAAGCAAGCAAAGGTGCACAGTTTGAGCCCATTGGTATACCCGATTGCTTGTTGAAATTTTATAGTGCCAAACACAACAAATATGTTGTCTATCAAAAACTCTATCATTTTGATGATGGTATCTTCAGTACATTTTTCATATGTTAGTATTTGCATTATTTATTTGTTATGTCCTAGTTATTATGAAAATAAGGGAATTGATTGAATAAATGAATTGTGTAATTAAAAAAAAAATATCTAACCTGTACATTCAGGGAACGATATCCTTTTCTGTTTACATAATCCTGTTCGTTTTCACTGTGTGAATAATACGAATAAATCTGCCACCTTTGCACAAAGCAAACTGGAAATCCTAAAAGAAGATTTTTTTTTTAAATTTTGCATAGAAACAACTTAAAAATAATCTAATGCAAATTAATAGTTATAAGCAGTTTTACTGTCAGTTCTAGAATAAAAAGTGATGAGCAATATCCTTATGTTAAAATTTAAAATAAAAACATTATATTAAAAATATAAAAATTTGTGCATAAAGACATATCTTTTAATGTAACATTATATACTAAATTTTTAATGTTATTTTTTTTTAACTCGGGTTTTTTTTCTTTTGGTAGTGCACAAACTTGATATTGTCATGGATAATATGAAATATTTAATGACCTTCAAACATTCCAAATTATCCGTTTTAATTTATAATAGAATCTCCCTATTTGTTGGATTTATATGCGTTTGAAATTAAAGTGGTATTTTTTTTTCAAATTATGATAACATAACTACACATTGTACATTTTAGTGATAACTTTGGGGTTATTTCATAGAAATTCAATTGATTGTTTTTTTTTTAAATAAGTAACTAATATTTCAGATGTTGTGATAAATGCGTTAAATACCTCCCTCAAAATATTTGAGTGTACACTCAAATAAGATTTAAGTGAATCACTTAAGTTTTATTGTGAAATGAAAACTAAGGAATCAACTCAAATTTAAGTGTAAACTGAAAATTGAGTGTAAACTCAAATTTAAGTTTGATTGTGAAACTTGGGCCAGTTGAGAGTGGTGGTAAAACCGTGTTACATAAGGAACAAACGACGATGCGTACATCATCTCCTAATTTGTGAACCTTGTTGGCAAAACATGGTTTAAATATGTCTTGATTCTTTCATTTGCAGATTCAACAACCCATCGTACCTGAAGATATAAAACAATGCTTATATCAATTTTTCTTGCATTTCTTTTTCGTGGTGAATAAATATTGAAGAATTGTTATACTGATTGTTTATTATTTAGCAACGTGCGTTGACATTTTTTTTTCATTTTTAAAATTTCAGAATTCCCCGTTTAACATCATTTTTATTGCTATTATTAAGTAGTATTACCTCAATTGTCATCTGTTTTTGTCCTTTTGGAAGGAAAGGTGGTATTTTTATACCAATATCAACAATTGTCTCTACCGAATCCCTATGTGTTTTTATGTGTGTTTGTGAATTTTTTTATCAACATAAGGTATGTAGAATAATATAATACAAAACATTGTATAATGTTTAATGAATCTAAACAAACATATACTTGAAAATAGTAAGAGAAATTAATTAAAGAAACAAAGCAAGCCTAACTAGTGACAATCCAGTACATAGATAAACAAGTGTGGCGATAGACAAATTAAAAAAAACATATTGAAATAAACAAATAAAGTGATAATGACGAATTAAAAAAATAAGAATTGAAATAAAGTTATTAGTAAACAAATATTGAGGTAAAACTATTAAGTCAAAAATGTTTGGATAGAGAAGTATGGAGATATACAAGAAATAATATCAACATGTATTTAGATCAAAATAATGAGATAAACAAGAAATTGAGAAATATTTTAAAAAAAGTTAGACAGGAATTAATATAAACAAGATCCATACGGGAACGTAATCTGCGTCGCCAGGACATATTACCACAGGTACTTATTTCTGATATTAAGAAATAGTATATCTTTAGTAGTTTATAATGTAGGAAATAAGTGTCTGCTATTGCTTCAACCAGGAACAGCCAGAAATATTTAAACTACAGATTTTGTAACAGGTGTGAAACAAATGTACCAAATAGTGCTGTTATATAAAATGTTCTCCCAAGTGGTTGTATAAAAATAACACACCAAGTAATGATTATATCCTACCAATTTGGTGTTGAAATTTAAGTTTTGAATCAAAAAACTAAACATTTAGATCTGCATCAAGCAATTTGGTGTTGCCATTTTGTTTTGAAAATATGTTGCAAGTAAGAAAGAACATAGTTGCTACATGAACATTGCATAAAAACAGTCTAAATAGCATTATTGAGTTGGATGAGTTTCAGAACTGTTGTTAAATTAGCAGAAAGGCGAGGTAGTTTGTGTAATCCCTTGATAAAATATCCATATGTAAAAAGTGATTAATTTTATTAATTCTTCCAAATTACAATATGCAAATATAAAAAGAATACATAATGTGGGAAATACAGAAATTAAGCTTTCCGTGAATAGAGACCAATTTTTTCAATTCATGAAATTACAATTGGCCAATTAAAAGATTTAATGGCATGAGATTACTTTGTCAATCCAAAGTAAGTACATTTATAATCAGTGTTTCAATATGCATTATTCTTTACATATTGCCTGTTTTTCATCAACAATAATGTTGTATTATGTTCTCTAATTTGTTGTTGCTAAGTGCATGTTTTTAAAGTGACAAACTACTGTTTTTTTTAAATTCAATCCTTGACAAAATGAGTTTCACTACTCGTTTATTCCATATGCGAGTATTTTGAAAGCACATACATCTGCATTATCACATTTTAACTTATGTGTCTTATGGATTACACAATCTATGGACAATTCATATGTTTTTTGTAAAAAATGATAAAGTTCAACAAGCAATACTTTTACAAACAAATCCTCAATGTCACCAAAATAGGAGGTACATGGCACTTATGTGTGCAAAACAACTGGGTGACATTTTATTTAATTTGGATAAAGTTCATAGGAGCTATGGATTACACAATCTATGCACCCTTTATATGTATTTCTGTGATAAATGACAAAGTTCAACAAGCAATAATTTTACTCAAAAATCATCAATGCACTAATGTGTGCAAAACAACTGGATGAAATTTTATTTACTTTGGATGAAGTTTATAGGAGTTATGGATTACACAAACAATGCACAGTTGAGGTGTGACAGACGGAGTCTACCCATTATAGACCTGCTTACACCACTGGCGACGCTGGTAATAAGAATTAAGATACAAGTATTAAGATTATCAAATATTGAGGAAAGAAATATGACCTCAAATTGTTGAGATAAACAAGAATTTTGATAGACAATAATTAATATAAATATATAAAACAATTACCAGTTAAATTTTGATGTGCCAGACGTGCACATTTCGGAAACTCATTCCTAAACAGTCACACAAAGACCTAAAAGTTTGATAGTTAAAAACATAAGCCAAACATTTGGAAATTAATGAATCTAAAGTTCCAAAATTATATAAATCCAAATCCAGCTAAGGAATGCTATGCATCAGGGAACAGGCTTTAGTTTTAAATAAATTTCAAAATTGTTGTTCATATTTGGACTTATACCTCAATTATGATGCCAACGAAAGGTTACATCTGAAGCTATACGACAAACAAGATGACTTCAATTTTCTATTGTCCGTTTTCTACTTTCCTTTTTTTGCAGTAATATCCCTGCCTCTCCTGCGTATGGCGTATATGTTTCACGGTTAATACGGTACGGTAGAGCTTGTTCCCACTATGGGTTTTTCTGCAACGAAGCAAATTACTTACAATTAAATTGTTGACACAAAGATATTGCAAACCTAGGCTAATCAGGGCCCTTAAAAAGTTTTATGGCCGTCATCACAATATTGTTGATAAGTATGTAGTCACTGTATCCCAACTTATACTGGATATATTTGACTTACCATAGTTCTTTGTTCCTTTCATTCTCAAAATTGACTTGCACGTGACGGGTGTAGCTAGCTAAAGAAGGTGCTTACCCTTTCGGAGCACCCGGCCTCACTTCCTTGATGGAAGTTCATGTGTATAACTAAATTTGCCAGTTTTCGAAGATTTTACTTTGTTTTGGGGATTGTGATATGGACAAGGACTGGTATGTTTGTTTTATTGGTACATTTGACACAATAACAATAATGTACTTAATACAACTTGATAAGTTTATATATTTAAAGGTTTTCAGAGAAAGAATTTACAAAGTAATTTCAAAATTATTCTTTATATATGAAGTTCTGTGTCATAATAGGGTGGAATTGTTGCTATTCTTTTCTAAAGTTTTCTAATTTACCTTTACTTATTGCCATTTTTTCCTATATAGTATATATATTTCAAAATATGTTTAAATTTTTACAGAGATAAATGTTACTTAGGTACCGAGGTAAGAAAATATAATATTTGTTTTGCATTAGCATTAGATTTTTAACTTTATTAAAATATCTAAAATTTCTAAAAAACCATGCCCAATTTTGTTATATTTAACACATACTATTTATTAAGGGCCAATTTCCCCATTCTTGAAAAACAATTGTTCTGAGTTACATTTCCATTCTTTTGCTTGCTATCAAAATTTTCGGCCCCTAGTGTCACTAATCAGGAATGATTTTCCGAAATGCACACATATGGCACATAAAAATTTAGCAGTCATTGATGTTATATATTTACTACCCCTGAGCGGGTAGCGCTGCCGGTGAAGTAAAACTCTCCGCGGGTATCCCTAACTCAGTAGGCAGTACTTTGTACTGTCAGAAAATATACGATTTACCACTATGAAAGTAGAATTTGGAACGAAAGATAACGACTACGATCTTTGTAAGAAAACAAAGAAATCATTGGTTTCCGTTTACTATTCGGTCTAAGTTATTAGCAAAGGAAAATTAAATTGAAGAATCGTTTTAAGATTTTTTTTTTTTAAATTCCGTTACTGGAACACTTAAAGTTTTTATACATAAACATATTTTAATTTTTTAATACATTTATATGTTTACCAGCATAAAAGGGTACTGTATATATGAACTAAATGTTTATAGTTTTATTGAAAACATTGGAAACGTCGAGATATTTTTAGCCGTGTTAATGTTTGAAATTTATTTAAAACTAATAATAAAATAGATGGGTCCCTCTTCGTTGATAACTTTGGCATTTCCTGTAGAGAACGCATATGCATGCTATTGAAAGGCAACTACAGCTTTGCCTCAACAAAATTCAAAAATGGTCATTGGAAAACGGTTTTTCTAAAACTAAAACGTGTTCCATGCATTTTTGCAACAAACGCAAAATATATAATGAACCGGAGCTGTACATCAATGACAGCCTTATCAAAGTTGTTAAACAAGGTAAGTTTTTAGGAATCCTTTTTGATTTAAAATTAACTTTTATCCCTCAGATAAAAAGCCTTTAGACTAAATGCCTAAAGGTATTAGATATATATAACAAATACCAGTTAAATTGTGATGTGCGAGATGTGCACATTTCGGAAATTCATTCCTCATCAGTGACACTAAGACCGAAAAGTTTGATAGATAAAAAACATAAGCCAAACAGTTGAAAATAATGAATCCAAAGTTCCAAAAGTTATATAAATCCGAATCCAGCTAAGGAATGCTTTACATGAGGGAACAAACCTTAGTTTTAAATAAATTTCAAATTTTAGAGGGCTGAAAATTTTGCTAAATGGTACATTTTCTGACAGCACAAAGTACTGCCTACTGAGTTATGGATACCCTCGGGGAGTTTTACTCCACCAGCAGCGGTACCCGCTCAGGGGTAGTAAATATATATAACAAATACCAGTTCAATTTTGCTTTGCCAGATGTGCACATTTCAAGAAATTCATTCCTCATCAGTGACACTTAGACCGAAAAGTTTGATAGATAAAAAACATAAGCCAAACAGTTGAAAGTAATGAATCTAAAGTTCCAAAAGTTATATAAATCCAAAACCAGCTAAGAAATGCTTTACATGAGGGAACAAACATGAGTTTTAAATAAATTTCAAATTTTAGAGGGTAAAAAAGTAACTTTTATCAATTACAAATTGGGGTGGTGTTCAACCTACATTACTTCATTTGTACAGATCGCTTATTAGATCGAAACTTGATTATGGATCCATTATATATGGATCTGCTTGCAAATCATATTTAAGAGACCTTAACGCAATCCATCACCAAGGTCTATGTATTTGTTTGGGAGCTTATAGAACGTTTCCAATTGATAGTTTATATGTTGAGGCTAATGAGCCTCCATTACATTTGAGGTGCATTAAACTATCTCTGCAGTATGCTACAACATTATATGCAAATCCAACTAATCCGGCATTTGATTGTGTTTTTCATCCTCTGCATCAACACCTCTACAATAAAAAGGTCAAGGATATTGCACCTTTAGGTTTAAGGAATTGGAGGAATGTGGTTTAAACCTAAATATTAAAAAGCACCGATGACCAGACGATTCTCCTTGGCTTCTGGACTATCCAAAAGTCAATTTAAATCTCACAAAGTTTAAAAAGTCGAAAACAAGTGAAGAAGTTTATTAGCAGGAATTCGCTCTGATTAAAGATAAATATACACGTTTAATTCCTGCTGTAATTAGACAGGAATTGCGGCACTGG
This sequence comes from Tegillarca granosa, assembly GCA_029721355.1. Lineage (NCBI taxonomy): Eukaryota > Metazoa > Mollusca > Bivalvia > Arcoida > Arcidae > Tegillarca > Tegillarca granosa. Next base: position 995,151 of record CM056609.1, read on the forward strand.
CTTTTAATATATACTGATGAATCAAAAGATAGTGGCCGGGTAACTGCTGCTGTCATTGTTGGAGACGAAACAATAAATATCCGTCTTCCAAATGAAACTTCTATATTTACAGCTGAGGCTAAAGCAATATTACTTGCTTTACAATGTATTTAAAGCTTCATTATACGTTTTCAATGTGTTCTGACTCTTTATCAGTCCTTCGGGCAATAAAGAGCAGGAAATAAGATCACCCCTAATTCGTAAAATTTTGGAACTGCATTTATCTATTACATATGCTGCTTCAGATTTTAATACAATAATTAATTATTGTTAATTGCCTAGCCATGTATGTTTAAAAGGCAACAGTAAAGCCGATTAAGCTGCTTAAGCAGCATTATTTAAACAAATAACTGCTTGTTTTGTTCCTCATACTGATTAAAGCCAATGATATAAATTATATCAATGATCAGTGGTCAAATCACTGGAACAATCAAGAACATAACAAGTTACATAGTAATGTCCACGGACATCAAATTTTAAACTTCCTTCGGAAAATAAACTTGTTCAATAAAATATAGTTTTTATCATATATTATCCAGGCTTTTATCATAATTTATCTGTGATATAACTGGTTTTTATCAGTTTAGTAACTGTCTTAGAATATATTCTATTTAGTTTTACATAGATTTAATTTTATATATGTTATATTTTTAACATTCTTTAGCCGCGAATAGCTGTAATAGTGCTGATGAGGCTTTAAACAATAACACACACACACACACAGAGATATAAGTTTGGAACTTTAGATTCATTATATTTCAACTGTTTGGCTTATGTTTTTTTAACTATCAAACTTTTCGGCCCCTAGTGTCACTGATGAGGAATGATTGTGCGAAACGTGCAGATATGGCAGATTTAGCAGGTATTTGTGTTATATATTTACAAAGCTACATAAAGGATCTGATTTTATACCTATTTTGAACAGAAGAGAGTTTGTGGCAATTATATCATGAACGATTCTGTTTTGTATCAAAATCATCAACTTAAAGAAATGGTTTAGGTAAATGCTGGACTAAGTTTTGCAGCCTGTAATGAAGACGACGGAAAAATATAAATTGAGCATAAAGTTATGGTTAGAGTTAGGCCAACTGCAACCGCTTGGGGATTTGTTGCTAGAGTAATGGGACTATGAAAGTGTCATTATGTAAAAATTGCTGCACCACAGGAATTTCTTTCGGCATTTGGTGAAAGAGAATGATGCTGTTCATAATATCTGAACTTTATTTCAATATCCGACTCTCTTTCCTATGTTTCATGAAGAAAAATGCTACAGGGATAAAATCTTTAGTTACTAGTGCAACTTCGTCTAAACTGTATTTAAAACCTCTGTAATTTCATTGAATAATATTTGCGTAAATCATTTTTATTTTGGTGTTCTTACTGTGGGGATTTATCTAATGATAACTCTCTTGCTAGAACTCAAAGTCAATGAATACTATGTCAGGACTTTCAGTTAAAAAACTGTCTTTATCACGGAAGTCATGCTTTAAAGATTTCTGTTTTTTTTCTGATGCAGTTAGTATTGTAGTTTCATCTACAGCAGAATTATTGTTACACTGTTCTTTTGTTTTAACAAGTTTTCTAATCTTTGTTATTACTGTTAACTTTTTTAAAATTGTTCCTGTGTTAATTTTTCTTTCAGATTCAGATTGTTCTGTTTTTATTTATATTTGTTGTCTTATTTAATAAAACAAAATCTATTTGACACGCAACATTTGATCAGTATTAGAGAAAGAAGTATTTTGATTAATCATAGTTTTATAATTTTATGTTCTCTCTTCCACATCGAGCAGTTTCTGGAGGATGCTATGATTTCCCATACAAATTGCACATTTAGGAGTTATAAAACAAAAATTACCAGCGAGATCCTTTGAACCATAGCGACAACAGGTTACTGCATTTTACCATGTTTTAGGTATTTATAACATCTCAGTGGATTTTGAATGTACATAGCCACTGTAATGTTATTAAAACCAGCTTTAAAGGGTACCTGTAACGATTTTTTCCAGTTTTGATATATTTTATTCGCCGTACTCAAATACGGCTTAAGCGAAAATTCCATAAAATTCCAATCCAAAATAAAGAAGATATTGGTGAATTTCTAATACATCTCCAAAAAATATAAATCAAAAAGGTCAATATCGAGGCTCCCGTGTTGTGACGTCATACAAGTAACATACGCTCACAGAATATCATTTACCAACTCATGAAAGAAGACAAATCCGAACTCGTAGTTTAATATTCTATGATTTGTTCATGGTAAAATTATTTAATGGAGTGGAATTAACAGCTGTTTGACATGTACCGATAATTAAGATTATTATTAATTCTTTTGTTTATTAGATACACTCCTCAGATTCAGATTCACACATGTAATATAACAGGATGTAACTTATAATTTGCAAAATTGATTTGCCTGTTGATAAAGTTACGACACTGATATATACAAAAATATAATTTACAGTTCGAATAAAATAAAATAATTTTATTTGGTAAACGTTATTTGTTAAATGCTGTAAAAAGATTTCACTTCAGAAAAAAATGGATATTTCATTTTTAAAATTTAAAAAGTAAGAAAAATTAGATTTCATTTCAAAAATTATTATTATTATTATTATTATTAACATAACTTTTAGGCAAATTTAAAATTTAATAATTGACTACCGGAGTAGTCTATTTAAAACATTTTAATTGATCGACTTACAGCATTTGATTTTTTAGATTCTTGTTTCACTTTTCCTTTGGCATACATTTAGCTGTGATATTTTTTAATTCTTTATTCTATATATAAAAACCCATCCTTTCACTCGCAAAAATTATTATTAGCATTATTATCTCGCTTTTTAAATGTGGTTTCATTCTAAAATCCGTGTCATGTCAATTGAACCGATATTAATATTGTTTGTGTAAAGTAATTTGAGATGGAATGTCCTGGTTTTGTTCTTTTTTAATTGCCCCAGTATCAATAAGCCATCGGACAGTTGAAAAGAAATATGTTACAAACTGTAAAGGTGTGATCCTCTTTCAACTTGCGAGAAACGTAATGCCACAAGATTACTTAAACGTTTTCTATATCACCGTCATTTAATATTAACTGTAAAGAAACATTGTACAAAAGAGCACGGAGTTTAAATTTTTATACATTTATTTTAAGCCGATACTAGAGTAAGTTCCATAATATTCATCCAGTAATCTGCCCAGTCCGACTTGACATTAATTCATTTTAAAATGTCGATGATAAAATTGATTTTCGTGTAATTGACAAGTTAATACCAAAGATTTCGTTTACGGATGGATATATATACTATATATTAGTATATACATATTCTTTGTTATAGCCAGATATTCCTTGCATAGTATAGTATTCACGTCTTTGTTATAGCTCTGCAACTAATCGCAATTTTCGACTCTATCCAGCCTGATTTGATAAAATAATTTATTTTAAAAAATGTCAACGATGTAATAAATTTTCATGTTATTGACAAGTTAATATTTGTCGCATATTTTAAAAGCTGTGCAACAATTGCAATCACAGTTCTCAAGTAGGCCGGGACTCGACTCAATATTTTTATCAGATTTGTCCGTTTCTGGTTCAAATAAATACGGCTATACTCCAAATTCATCACTCAAAAGGTTTTCTACTACTTCCCCAAATAATGACAGACCATCTGAGATAATTAGTTGCATATCAAAAGTCCAGATTTTGATGGTATATTAAGTGAAATTGTAAAATGTATAGATGATCTTCTTGTACCTTACTTAGTTGTTCTTTTTAACCATGTTTTTGACAGTGGTGTTTATCGTGACCAGTGGTCTGAAGGTTTGATTGTTCCTGTACCTAAGAAAGGTAAATCAAACAATGTAAATGTTTTAGTGGTATTACTCTGGTTAATGTAATTTCAAAATTGTTTTCTTTAGTATTAAATAATAGATACATGAAATGGGTTGAAAATAATGATGTTATAAATATAAATCAGTTAGGTTTTTTGCTACTACCGATTGTTTTTTTCTATTACACTCCGTTATAACCAAGGTTTTGAGTAAGAAAGAAAAATTATATTGTCTTTTTGTAGACTTTGAGAAAGCCTTTGACAAGATATCTAGAAATATATTGTGGTATAAGCTGTTTTGTTCGGGAGTTAGTTCCAAGATTGTTGAAATCATTAAATCAATGTATAGAAATGTTAGGTCATTTAATGGAGATGTTTCAGAATATTTTGAATCTCCTTGTGGTGTTAAACAAGGTGAACCTTTATCACCAATTTTATTTTTGTTTTTTATTAATGATATGCAAGACTATTTAAATATTAATGATTCTGAATATTTCCAAGTGAATGGTGTCAATCTATTTTCTTTGTTTCATGCTGAAGACACCGTTTTATTTCCTAAATCAAAGGAATGTTTTCAAACTATAGTTGATAAATTGAAAGTTTATTGTGATAAATGGAGTATTGAAGTAAATAAAGATAGATCAAAGGTTATGATTTTTCAAAATAGTGGTAAAGTTGTTGATCCAAATAGAACATTTGATGGGGTACAAATAGAACATGTGAAAAATTATGTGTATCTTGGTGTTAATTTCTCTACAAATATAAAATGGAATCAAACACAGAGTATAATCTGTGACATTGGTGCAAAATCTGTTAATAATTTGTTGAATAATACAGGTGAATTGTTTTTAAATATTTCAAATGGTTTACACATTTTTGGTACTATGATCTCGCCTTTTTTGAATAATGGTGCAGAGGTTTGGGGATTCAACCCGGCTAATGCAATTGAACCTCTGCATATTAAATATTGTAAACGCATACTACATGTTAAAAGGTCTTCTTGTAATACAGCTATATATGATGAGCTAGGGAGATTTCCTCTTTGTTTTGTAAGAAAATTAAAAATAATCAAATAGTGGTTAAAAATTTTAAAATGTGATAATATTTCGTTATATAATCTTTATAATATTTTAAGATTTAATGCCAATAATAGTACTAGTTCTAATTATAAAGTTGATAATTGGACATCTTATGTTAAATATGTATTAGAATCTTTAGATTTAGCATATATGTGGATGCAACAGGATATAGTTATACCTAATTTTTGTGTTATCAAGGCAAAGTTACAAGATGAGTATCATCAACAATGGTTTAATCAACTTACTTAAAGATTGTAGTCTAATGATGAAAACCACTTTTCTACCTAAAATGCATATGATATGTGAAATATGCAGTTTAAAACAGTTGCGATAGCTATTTATAGCAAGAGTTTGACATTATTCTGTATATAAACAACATATATACTAAAAAGGCGAAATTATCTGGTTGACATATTTCAAAGTAACCATTGTAACAGTAACAGGTATTAATATTTTGCCAAAGTTATTATTCAATCCCTGTCGGTAGAGGATACCAACAGAAAAGCACCAATGTTCCAAAGAGATATAAACTTTATAACACTAGGTCCTGATTGATTAGCTTGATTAGGGCAATGATTTTCAAGTGTTGCTTTAAACTATGTCACTTGTACGCCGAAACATACTTTCAGTTTGTCAGGCCGACTTTTTAGCATACGTATGATGAATAAAACGCATATAAAATTTCGTAAAATGGCTTCAAATTGTTATAACTTGACTATTTGAACAGATTATGTCATAGGGTTTTCAGTTTTGACTTTTTTTGAAATGATGTTTAGAATAGGATCAAGGTCACAAGTCAAGGTCATGGCCTAATTTGTGATTTATGCAGTTTTAGGCAATTTTCTTGCACATATTAAGAGATATATGAATTCAAAACATTGTTAAAATGTTCAGCATAAAAAACTTTAACAAGGTACCAAGTTTTGTAACTACATGTATATGATAATCCTTGTTGGAGTTGTTGCCTTTTAGTCTCTGAAATTTTATTTTTTGCTTATAAATACTAAAATTGTACGTTATCTTGAAAACTATTATCTTTTTGTATAGGCATATTGTAGGTATTGATATGATGGTCATTTCGACATATGTTTCAAGGTCGTATGTTGAAATGTCAAGGTCATAGCTGCATAAGAAGACGCGAATTCTTAAATATCTATGACCTTTTTGTATAGACATGTATATTAAGATATTGTAGGTATTGATATAATGATGATTTTGATATATGGTTCAAGGTCATACATGTAAAGGTCAAGGTCATAGCTGCATAAGTGTACTGAAATTGTTAATTATCTTAAAAACTATTAATTTTTAGTATAGGCATGTATATTAGTATGGTGTAGGTATGATGATCATTTTGATATATGGTTCAAGTTTACATATTTAAAGGTCAAGGTCATAGCTGCATAAGAAACCTGAAATTGTGTATTATCTTGAAAATTATTAACCTTTTGTACAAGCATGTATATTAAAAAATTGTAGGTATTGTTTTTACGACCATTTTAATTTATGGTTCAAGGTCATATGTTAAAATGTCATGGCTGCATAGGTATAGTGAAATGGTTAATGATTTCGAAATTATTCATTGTACTAAAGTTTTTTTATAATGTTTTAATTTTGTAACATAAATACATACAAATACAATTACAACCACAAAACTTTATCTAGTAACTATTAGATTTAATAATTACATAATTTAATTTAATTACATAATAACAATTACTTACTACACTTAAATTTGTGTATATACTAATTAAGACATACTAAGTATAAGACAGGGAGTTATGAAGAAAACTTTTCCGTAAATTTCAGCCACTATTTCCTAAAAAGTTCATGTTTTTTCATTTTTCAACATTATGTCTTTTTCTATCTTATATAGGCTTTGAGACTACAAAAATTGAGTGTCTTGTTATTCAATTTTGCCTGATAAATGTAAAATCTAGTTATTAATATTATGAAATTTAACGGTTTATATTTTTGACTAATCTTCGGTATTCCAAATAAAGCAACTTTAGAGTCCATTTCAAACGGTTCACTGATAATGATATTGACGAAATCTTCGAGACAATTCCATAGATTGACTACTAAATCACACTCACAAAAGAGATGAAAAATAACTTCGGGTTCCCTCTTACAAAAAGAGCATTTATCATTTATTTGTATAAAGATTTTCTTCAAAAATGAATTAACTCCCAATATTTTTTTGTTAATTCTATATTGAAACCACTGGAGAGATGTATTACGTGATATGTAAAAAGGGAGGTAATAAATATTTAAAAATAAAACAAACATACCAGTCCTTGTCCATATCACAATCCCAAAAACAAAGTAAAAACTTTGCAAACTGGCAAAATAGGTGATACACGTGAACTTCCATCAAGGAAGTGAGGCCGGGTGCTCCGGAAGGGTAAGCACCTCCTGTTTAGCTAGCTACACCCGTCACGTGCAAGTCAATTTTGAGAATGAAAGGAACAAAGAACTATGGTAAGTCAAATATATCCAGTATAAGTTGGGATACAGTGACTACATACTTATCAACAATATTGTGATGACGGCAATAAAACTTTTTAAGGGCCCTGATTAGCCTAGGCTTGCAATATCAATTTCTTATTTCTTTTGGTTATAAGTTGAATGTATTCGTCCATTTGCTTTCACTTATCGTATTTCTATTATCAATTAAGAATAAATACATCTAAAAATATCTTTTGCACCTTTTTGTGATTTTAAAATTGTCTTTAACTGAAATCGCATAAATGGGGCTGGTTGGAAATTGAATGATTAAAGTATTTTTAGGTCTGATAAAGCATTTTTAATAGATTCTTAAACACTGTTATATTTCAGAAAGTTGGTTTTTACATCAAATATTCTTATAAATTCCTCATATCAATAGAATATTACATTTGTTTTTAGTAGGTCTGAAACGAAAAATACTTTTTTTCAATCCACCTATCAAATTGATATGACTTGTTTCCTATTTTTAAAAAGGGATTATTCCAAATACAGCTTGTGAAAATATCCGACTATATTTTTGTTTTTTCTTTTTTATTTAATTCATTTAAACCATGAAATACATCTGTCCAAAATCGGTTTTTATATCTGTGGCTGTCCTTGTGATAGGCAGATCCCCCAAAAGCAATTTTATAAATATCATAATAACATTTCATTATATTTATGAATTTCGAGTTTTTTTTTTAAGATTCGTCTTATCCAAGTTAATTTCAAAGCATTTATAAAGGCGTCCAGATCTATCATTTTTAAACCACCATTCCAATAACTTCGTATTAAGTTATCTCTGGCTATTCTATCACATTTTCCACCCCACAAAAAATTAAATTATATTGCTTTTAACTCTACAATAACTTTTTCCGTCGGGTTTTGTAAAGTGATAAAAAGATAATTGAGTTTAGATATAATCAACAATTTGTAACTGTAATTTTTCCAATGAGTGTTAATGATCTCATTTTCCATGTTTAAGAATATTTTTTATTTCAATTATTTTTTGTTATAATTAATTTTAACTATATCATCTAAAACTACACTAAAATGTATTCCCAATAGTGTAAATTTATCGTCAATTGTATATTTCTATCTGTGGTTAAAGGTTTCGCCACAATACTTTCTGCATCCGATCCAAATAGTTTTACATTTCGAAATATTTATAAAAAGGCCGGAAATACTAGTAAAAAAATCTATTTGAATATATGTTTGATTATCTATAATCATAAATATATTTGTACCACCTGTACTTATACTTAGTATAATAAAAAGAAGTATCTTTAATTTTGAGACCAATCATGTTTTCCCTTGATATTGTTTTAATGTATTTATGTCAGTTATTTAAATATATTAAGAAAGAAAAAAAAGCCAAAAGAGTAAAAGAGAGTAATAGAAAAAGAGAAAAGTTAGTAAAGAAAGACATTGACATCAGACTTGATCATTGTACTAAAGTTAATACATGCATATTAGCTATTTATAAATGAAATGTGACTAAATCTTTCTGTTTAATTATTGTGGCATTTCTAAACCTGAGGAGTTTTGTAAGGTTTTGCAATTAATTTAACCACAAATACATGAAATTTGATTGTTTTATTTTTTTGTGAAAACAAATAAATTTGAAATTATCTTTCTAACGTATATACGAATGATGCCAAACTTCGATTTGTAAGCAAGCAAATTTTTTAAGCATGTAAGAATCAAGATAATAGAGATATATTTAAATCAAGAAAAATGTGAAAATTTCACATATTTGTGGTGTAAATGCTATGTTTATGTTGTCATGGTAATAGATATTTAGATTTTACCAATCTTAATTTAAATTATGTTATATAGGGATACCAGATATGTAAGAGTTGGGTATTAACAATTTAGCCGCCGAAATTTTGCATTGAAGATATGGCACAGTTTTTTGTTAAATTTACAAAATTCCTCAAAAAGAGTTAAATGGTTACTTTGTTAAGTAAAATTTCTCAAAAATTGGAACGTTTACCCCAAAATTTTAAACATGCAATTATAGCTAACTACATGTTCTGAAAAAAATTTTCAAGAGTGTAATACCAAAGACCATTTATGTAGTCATATTTCCCTATTAATACGTACAAAATCTATAATTGAAAAGAAATTAAATATACAATAATAACTTTATCTGGAGTCCCATTAGATCGGTAATAGAGCATGTTACTCAAAAACATTTATTATTTCATGATTTATTATTCATTTTTAGTTTTTAAGATCGATATGTACATCATGCGTACATTTTTAGCTTGTTTTTGATTGGATTTGTTTCCTTTTTTTGATATAATTGATTTATATTTGATTTATTTATTTATTTATATCGTTGTTATTTTAAAATTTAGTTTAAGAACAAGTTATTGATTGTTTTGATACGAATAATTTTCTTGTTAGACAATAATTGCCTTCATTCTTTAGGCTTATTGTATTTCATATCTGATGGAGTCGTAATATTACAGGACTTTAAATAGTAAAAACAATTATCATAAAAAAAGTTATCATGACATCAAAAATCTGTATCCTATTCCTGGTATTTTTGAATGTGTATAAAGAAGCAAACAGTGCCAAATTACCAGGTGAATTGCAACAACAAAAACTATGTCTGAGAGGTTCGATAATTCAAACGATACAACCTTATGGGATACATCATTGTGTTTGGCTGTGTTTGACAAAAAATGGATGTAAATCAATTAATCATAGAAGACATTCTTTAACTTGTGAACTTAATTCAGCTAAAACATCCCCAGATCTTCAAATATCTTTTGATGAAGATTGCACTTATATAGAAATGGGAGATAACTCTACCGTTAATTTAGAGGTAAGATGTTTCCATAGAATTACATTTTTTAACTCTAATTAATTATATATTCTAAAAAGAACAGTATAGCCAACTAAACCATAAACAAAACAAAAATGCCTTTTAAATTGTGCCATATGTGCACATTTCGAAAAATCATTCCTCATCAAAATTTTATTTTGTAGGGACGACGGAAAGGAGAGTCTTCTATTAACTCTTTAATGAAAGAAGTTCACGGTAGGATCCGACCGCCCTGTACTATAATTTCTTGTTGCAAAGCTTCTTGAGATTTCAGTGAACATAATGAAAAGACAGAGTAATCATCCATCTGCCATAAAATGATTTAAACGAACATTTTCTTTAAATCAGACGCAGTTATAATATAGTATATTGAAAGGGTTATTTTGATACTTTAGAAAGTGCCAGAACCGAGATACTTTAAATAAGGAAATAAGGTAAATTTCCATTGTCTTTATGAACTAGCAAAGTATAATGGCCTGTCTCAAAAAATGCAAAAACGCACAAATTTGAAAATTGTATATGTGGATTAACATTGGTAGTGCATGTAAAAATGCTGCAATTTGATGAAAAATGTTTTGCTCGGTGTACGAAGGAGGTTGTGGAAGTGTGTGAACTGGTGCTTTTTTGTCATCTGTAGTGACCAAATAAAGTTTATAGTTTATTTTTGGAAGTTTGACTACTATCGAAAACTTCGCAACTATGGCTACTATAGTATATAATTTCCGAGTATATAACTCTCTATCGTCAGAGAGAATTTCCATAAAGGTGACACGTACGCAATGGGCAGTGTAATGTTAACCACCTTTTGCACTTTTGGGGATACATTTTTTACGTTGAAGTATAATTTTTTTTTCATTTTATCTATCATCGCCTTTGTATTTATTTTAATCAAACGTTACGTCAATTCAAAATACACAATGATTGAGACACTTCTGCGCAATCCGAGCATCAAAGTCTGTGACGTCAGGACGTGAAAAATTGTCTTTATGAATTTGCAAAGTATAGTCGACGTCAAATACTTTATCAAAACAAAAATATTTTAATTGTAAATATATCAGATATGTAATTATGATTGACTGTTGTATACCTGTAAGGTAACCCATAACACTTCAAAAGGGTAACGTCACACCCCATTATCACAATCAACCTTGCATATAATATGTACAAAATCTATATTTTAAAAATATTTTATGATTACTTTATCTGAGTCCAATTGGGTTCTTAACATAGCCTCTAACTTAGGAAGATAAAATATTTAAATCAAATCAGACGCAATAATGTGTAAAATTGTCAACAACATTAGAATTTATCATTTATTAATAATTTAGATTAAAATATTTTTGGAACTTTAGATTAATTAATTTTTAACTGTTTGGCGTATGTTTTTTCGGCCCCTAGTGTCACTGAGGATAAATACATTTCAAATTTTAGACGGCTGAAAATTTTGCTAAATGGTAATTTTTGCTAATTTTCTGACAGCACAAAGAACTGCCTACTGAGTTATTGATACCCTCGGGGAGTTTTACTCCACCAGCAGCGGTACCCGCTCAGGGGTAGTAAATATATAACACAAATACCTGTTAAATTTTGATGTGCCAGATGTGCACATTTCGGAAATTCAATCCTCATCAGTGGCACTAGGACCGAAAAGTTAGATATATAAATACTAATTATAATTGCTCTAAAGTTTATGAAAATTTCCTTCCATGTATTTTAATAGTAATACTAAGACATTGAAGTTTCAAAAAAGAAGAAGTGATAAATGGTACGTTAGCATTGATAGGATGTTTAACAAAAATACCTGTTTTATTTTTAAGTGCTGAATATCTGCATAAATCAATCCTTAGAATATAAATTAGGGGCTGAAAATGTTATAGATACAAATTAATTAATTAAAAAGAAATTTAATTTTAAAAAATCAAAATGTTCCTAAGTTTTGTAGAATAATCTGAAATATATAACAAATACCTTCTAAATTTTGATGTACCATGAAAATCTGAAATTACTAAACATTTATATTGATACACAATGCAAAGGTAATGATAAAAAAAACTGAGTAGTAACGATATATCATATACACCGAATAATCTGAAAAAGCGGGAAAGTAGAACATTATGAATGTTGCTTTTGTAAAGAAAGAAATGTAACCGGTATTAGCAAATACTTTATTTATTTTTTATTTTGATAAAAAGATATTGTTGAACTTGTTCAAATTTCTTCTTAATATTTTGCGACTATAAAATGTCTATGTTTTTGAAAATATGTTTGTTTTAACATAAAAAAACTTTTTATTCAACTAAATTGAAAGATGATAATTAGAACAAGGTGCTTTTTGCATGATATGTATATCTAATAAATAATTACTGATTACTTACAAAATCTGCAAATTCACGACCTTGACCTTGTCAATTCTTCAAAACGCAAAAAATTCTCAATTGTATTGAAATGTGATAATAACAATAAAGCAAAGGTAAAATATTATGTAATGACCCTGCTTTTGATGTTGACCCTGTTTTAAAGGTCACTTGATCGCAATATCAAAAAAGAAAAATTCATGCGAATATCTAATTAAATCAATTAATACTGATGAAAAGATATTTTACTTTGACCCTGATAAAGTAAAAAAAACAAGAGGGCCTATATTGCTCAACTGGTACACAAATAGCATCACGTTTTGTGAAAAGTATGGCAACCAAATATTATTTAGAATAAGATATCTAGTGGGCTATAATGGTCATTTGAGGACATCAGAACTGTGGTTGATACTTATAATTGAAGCAGACATGGTCTTGAAATTAGTAATGGAGGGATGGTAAGCAAAGATGTTGTGTATGCAAGTCAATGAATAAATAAGAACGGTTAACCCATTATTATTTATAAAATATTGTTTATTATTATGAATATTTAGGACAAACAAAGCATCTGAGCATTCTTTTTGTAACTATTGTATACAAATTGAATATACATTGTGCACAAGATCTTGTATTATAAACCATGTTGATATGGAATGGAAAAGTTACATGACATTGATTCAACTGTATCCTCCATGGATTTTCAATGGATATATGGGATCAGTACAGTAATGAGAAGTGCATTAAAAAAATTTGGAATCCCTGATAATAGATTGGATAAAGTAAATAGCAAAGTACATTAATTGTTTATTCTGAACAAGTATTTATTATACAAATCAACAACATATCACAGCTGTCACATTTTAGTGGCATGTATAGAAAAATGCATACTTTAAATGTGGTACTTTTTGTATTTAGTGAACAGAACAGTTGATTTAAAATTTATAACTAAACAATTCAAGCCATAGCCAATGTTTCACTTCAAGGGAACAGCAAGAATTCTACGGAATTAGATTTGCGGCTTGGTTAGCATTTTAAAGTGAAGAAAATATATTTTCAAAAAGCTATAATTTGCTAAAGTTACATCTTGGTCGAAGCTGTATTCAGAATTTCAAGAAGGAAGGCTATTTATGTGTTTTTGCTATTTATAGTACCAGTGGCCATCTTGGATGTCAGGCGGGGTCGCGTGGTACAAACTTTAGTCTATCCCACCTAAGGACCTTCCACACCAAATATGGTTTCAGTTGGCCCAGTGGTTTCAGAGGAAAAGATTTTTAAAGAATTGATTTAATTTTTCACCTCATTTGCATAATTCGTAAAAATCAGGTGAACGAAAAATTTCTCAGAAAAACCCGTTATATATGTTACATGCCCCGCTATCTACTTTCTACATTTCAAATTTGAACAAAAACAGTTAAAATATGATTCAACAATGGCTATTTATGTGTTTTTGCTATTTATAGTAACAGCGGCCATTTTGGATGTTAGACGGGATTGCCCGGTAAAACGTTAGTCTACCCCACTTTAGGACTTTCCACACCAAATACGGATTCAGTCGGCCCAGTGGTTTCAGAGGAGAAGATTTTCAAAGAATTGATTAAATGTTACACCTCATTTGCATAATTCGTAAAAATCAGGTCAACAAAAAAATTCTCATAAAAAACCCCGGTATATATGTTGAATGCCCCGCTATCTACTCTCTACATTTTAAATTTGTACAAAAACAGTTAAAAATTTTTCAACAATGGCTATTTATGTGTTTTTGCTATTTATAGTAGCAGCGGCAATCTTGGATGTCAGGCGAGGTCGCCTAATACAAACTTAAGTCTACCCCACCAAAGGACCTTTCACACCAAACATGGCTCCAGTCGGTCCAGTGGTTTCAGAGGAGAAGATTTTAAAAAATTGATTAAATATTAAACCTCATTTGCATATTTTCTCAAATTCAGGTGAACGAAAAATTTCTCGAAAAACCCCGTTATATATGTTGCAAACCCCGCTATCTACTCTTTACATTTCAAATTTACACAAAAACGGTTAAAATGACTCAACAATGGCTATTTATGTGTTTTTGCCATTTCACCAGGTACAAACTTTATAGTACCCAACCCAAAGAGCTTCCACACCAAATTTGGTCCCAATAGGCCCATTGGTTTCAGAGGAGAAAATTAATGTTTACGCACGCACACACGCACGCACGGACATACGCAAAACCATGCCATAAGCTGAGCTAGCTATAGCCAGTTGAGCTAAAAACGAATGTGTGTGCAAACAACGTATAAAAAACACTCAGAGAGAAAGAAGCAAGCACATAAACACGCTTTGTTATACCATAAACTCACGTGACCAATAGTAAAAACTAATATTAAGGTTTACATGATTTGCAAACAAACTAAAATTCATTTTACCTACAATTTTAGTTATAACATTTTAAAAGTGGCACGTTATTGTATGTAACCAATATTCGTCACAAATATAACGTTAAATAAATTTTTTATTGCACTTTTAGTCATTTATCAATTTTCCCCGTTGAAAACAAAAGGACAATATTCATAATTTGTATTAATATTTATATGAGGATACACTTATGGTAATTTACAAATTATTCAAAATACCCGAAACAATTTCAAATTGGCATACTCAACTCGAAAATACTATTTATCATGTTCCGCCGTTACAATCTTAAGGTAAATAATTTTGTTTAAAATAAACCTTTTTATTTTTTTAATTTTTTTTTTATTCAATTTTTAAAAAATTTAACCAAAGTGTTTTAAATCAAATTATATTCTCTTCATAATACAGTTGATCTGTAACTACACATTAATTTGTGATGAACCAACTTTGCTCCCCCGAAATGTGCTTTCAGTATGACATGTGTGTCAAAACAAAATGGGGATCTATTCTGTTTGAAATCAATTTACTGTTGATCAAGAAATTTTTCAATTTCAAAAATTGACTTACTACAATATCATTTCAGATAAACCAACTTTGCTCCCCAGATATGTGCTCTCAGTATGACACGTGTTTAATTGAGGACTGGGGCTCCGTTCTGTTTGGAATCAAGTAAGTGACATTCTGGTTTTTTTTTTTTTTTTTTTTTTTTTTTTTTTTATTAATTTTAAATGTTTACTGTCATGTATAACTAAAATTATTTGCATGCTTGAAAACCAACAGATAGTGAAATTCTTAACATCTACAACGCCAGAAAAGCAGTTTAAACAATAACTTTATACAAATCATGTAAACAAAACTCTATCTGTAACAATGGTTTGTCATTTTACTTGTCAAACAAAGCGAAACGTCCAAAAATATTTGAGCGGCACTGATGATAAAACTTGTAAGTTGGTATGGACACTAGTATTACTGTCCATATATGTGATAATAGTATCAATAGGATTAGCTAGCTGTAAGGTTGATTAACATTGCATTAGTAATATTTCAGTTTTTTGCAACGAGAGTATTGATCACTATGATTTGATCTACGAACATGTATAAAAATGTATTAGAACTGCCATGTACCAGCGCGCACTCAGTACTTATATGAGATTCATCAACAATTCAAAGTATGTTTCATCAAATTGTCAATTTATAAAAAATAAGTATATTTTTTAAAATATGATTCTTTACTTTAAGGTCACCATGTCAAGTTAGTTGAAGTTGAAACTGGCAGTAGCACTGTTTTTGCTCACACTCACGATCTTAGTTCAAGTGTTAGCCTCAATACTACTTTGGGTAATGACATAATAAATTCTTTATCCAGTAATTGGAAACCATTTCCTTCAAACCTTGCGATTGACCAAAACTTGGATACATTTTTTCATTCTGGATTTGAAAATACTACATTCCCGTATTGGTGGATGAAGACCAATCCTCTTTTCGTCAAAAAGGTTGTTGTGCAAAAAAGAATTTTTTACAGTAAGATATACAATGCTTATATACTTTGCAGGTTAAATTTTTGCATCAATTGGCGCATTGCAAAGGTCAATATTTTTTATCTTGCATAAGAAAAAACTTCTACATGATTTAACAAAATAAAACAAAGTAGTTATGTAATGAATAGAGTGTAATTTATGTGGGCGAAACCAAAGGTAGACTAAATGCACGAATGAATGGTCACCGGTTTGAGATAAATAATTACCGTAACCAACTTATTCCAACGCTTCAGTCAACCGGACCATTCCGTGCTGTCTGTGAAAGTGTGAATTTTGGAAAAATATAATACCACAAAAATAGTCCTATTTTGAGTACAATATTCTGATTACAACGGGATAAATACTGGATAAGAGAACTAGGCACTGCCTCGCCATGATGCAATGATAAAATCGATAGAGTAGGAAACCTTTCTAGTCCAGGTTGTAAGAATGTTAATGTTTTACACCTGTTTAACAAAACTACACATAACAAAAAAGTCATGGACATCGAAGTTACAACAAACCCAATATCAATTATGCCCGAGGGTATCCATAACTCAGTAGGCAGTACTTCGTGCCATGTACCATTTAGCAAAAGTTTCAGCCGTCTAAATTTGAAATTTATTTAAAACTAAGGTTTGTTCCCTCATGCAAAGCATTCCTTAGCTGGATTTGGATTTATATAATTTTGGAACTTTAGATTCATTATTTTCAACTGTTTGGCTTATGTTTTTGTCTATCAAATTTTTCGGTCTTAGTGTCACTGATGAGGAATGAATTTCCGAAATGTGCACATCAGGCACATCAAAAATGTAACCGGTATTTTCGGAAATTCCTTCCTCATCAGTGACACTTCGAACGAAAAGTTTGTTACATAAAAAATATAAGCCAAACAATTGAAAATAATGAATCTAAAGCTTCAAAATTAGATAAATCTAAACCCAGCAAATAAGTATTTAGTCACTATGTTCAAACTTATACTGGATATATTCGACTTACCATAGTTCTTTGTTCCTTTCATTCTCAAATTTGACTTGCACGTGACGGGTGTAGCTAGAAAAACAGGAGGTGCTTACTCTTCCGCAGCACCCGGCCTCCCTTCAAATTTGCCAGCTTTTAAAGTTTTAACTTTGTTTTTGGGATTGTGATTGGGGCAAGGACTTATATGTTTGTGTTTTATTTGATACAGAATGTGGTGATAAAACATTGGCTCTTAAGTACTCGAGTATTTTTCGTGAGGTCATACAGAATATCCGAGTTGTAAAATCCTTTTATCACCTGTAAATAATATAGAATTCAGTGCATTTTTATAATTTTCTTTTCAGTTAATTTAACAATGAATCCTAAATAAAAGCATTCCTGGTTTTTGAAAATAAGTGAAATTTTAATAAGGCAGCTAGTGTGATGTTTAAAAAATCATTGACATGTACTAGATGATGATGATGGTGATGATGATGTATATACTCGCTTTACTGTAGGCTTGTATTTAGTGTTTTTGAAACAGTCCAAACTATATACATGTACTATTAAAAAGATTTATATTTTATAGTACAAAGATTCAGTGACGTCACACTTTGGATTGGGACCAGTTTTGAAGATCTACATATTTGCGACATATATGCCGGACCGAATTCTAACCTTTTTGCCGAATTTAATTGCAGTGGTATAATACCAGGCTCGGTCATTAAATTCGAACACAAGGGACCAGGTTTGATTTACGATAATAGATGCAGAATATTAACTATGGTAGAAGTGTTCATACACGGATTTTATATTAATGCGCCGTAGATGATTCGCATTTACGATCATTCCTAAACCAGGATTTTGTTTGATTCAAATTAACCGAAATTTTGCTCATTTTACCGCCTTACAGCATTTTGTGTAAAACCCGGATGTGAAGAGTAAACTATATTCGACTGGAACCCGAAATTAGTTTCACTGCTAAGGTGAGCGGGGTAAGAATTAACTGTTGGAAATAATACAATTCGAGTAAAACTTATGTTTACATTTTGACAAATCTGAAAACAATTTTTCAAAATGAGACGTTAGATTTATGAGCATCCTTAAACTTAATAAAATAATGAAGACAAATATTTGACAGATTCAGTGATTAAATATTATGTTTTAGGTATGATTGTAAAGGTAACATTTATGCCATTTGATAGAAGTCAGGCGAAATAAAAATCTTTAAATATTTCGAACAGTATGGCAGTTTATGCAAAGAGAAATTTTATTAATATTTTCAGACAACAGTTAAGTCTTACATGTAACCCAGTCTCACAATATATTCTTTCTTTAAGATTACTTCTAAATTTGTATGTTTCTTTCACTTTTAATAATTAAATTTTGTAAAAATAATTTTTTTGCATTTTAAATTATTTTTGTATTTTATTTACAATATATAACACAAATACCAGTTAAATTTTGATGTGGCAGATGTGCACATTTCGGAAATTCATTCCTCATCTATTCAGTGAATTTAGTAATTTTTTATTTAATTTAAAATCTTGGAATTCCACAATACACGGCGATTTATCCATATCTCTGACAGACTAAAAGAATTGCCTCCATAATATCTAAGGTTTTGAGAAAGAGTCTTCAAGTGATTTACAATAATAACTGCAGTTTTTGGAAAAGTAGAACCGTGTTTTCTACAAAAGCTTATGGTTTTATATCATGCTGTTTTTTGTACCCTGTAACACTTCTGATAAAAATAAAAACATATGTCACACGCATACACTACAAAATACTTTCTATATTTTTATCTGATATATATATATCAGGGCAACAGGTATGTAGTAATATATTTTTGAAGTCCATGTTTCAAATATTTACATAAATAAACCAAACCTTCGTGATTTTTAGAATTTAAAAGATTAGCTAGTTGTTAAATATTTGGTTTTTTATAAAAACTAGTCGGAATCATTTGCTATCTTAAATTCTGAAAATGTCCACATGTAAACAAAAAATGAAATGCATCGCCAAGATCATCCGGACAAAATATATTATAATCACATCCTTTTGATGCACAAGCGATATCAAGCGATACCTGCCATTTCTGAATAAAATAATCTTTTACTTTTCTTTCAACTGCATTTAGTAACTAATTTTTATACACCTTCACCTTGCGATAACCAAATGTTATTCATTCCTAAAGAGTCTAAAATGTATTTAATTTTATTTATCCAATGAATCTTCATCCTGTTATTAGAATTACATACCTTAAACAATAATTTGTACATTAAAAAAAGTTTATTTCATGCGTGACTACTTTATACTAAAAAGAGACAATTCTTTTAAATATCCTAATACTGGTTGGAGATCTACCCAATTCTTCATATACCAATAAATTAGGCGTAGATTTACGTAAATTCAAAAACCTTTTACTCGTTTCCATCGAGTTTAGATTTTCAAATCCCCAAACTTCACAACTGTAAGCAAGAGAAGGTTCTACCAAATTATCAAAAAGTTTCAACTGACATTCTATTGATGAATCCAAATTATCAATCTTTTTAAATACACAGAAAAGGGCTTTTGATTCTTCCTCAGATAAATGTTTCCTGGTCTTCGTAAACTTCCCATTATGGTTAAAAGTGAAACCTAGATAACAAAATTGATCTACATAATCAAGTAATTTTTCATTAAACGGTAACCAGGTACTGTTATTTACTTTTACTTTTCTCTTAGAAAAAACCCATAACTTTCGTTTTCACGAGATTAACTTCTAGTTTTTAAGTTGAACAATATTAAGATAAGATATCCAGAGCATTTTCATGTCATTTATATTTTCAGCAAAATAATTGTGTTATCTGCATACAATAAAACAAAGAGTTTAAACTAAACGACTAAATGATCGAAAAGTTCAAAAGATAAAGTTTGCAATCCAGCATAACCGTTCGTACTAAAGAAAATCTTCTAAGTCATTTAAAAATATAGCAAATAAGAATGGAGACAGATTTTCACCTTGTCTTATCCCAGCATTGCAAATAAAATAATATGACTTTAATTCTCCACACATAATACAAGATTTTATTGAGCCATATGTATTTCTTATGACGTAAAACAATTCCCAATAATCAGATATTTATGAAGCGTTAACCAAAGTCCAACCCTCCAGAAAGAATCAAATGCTTTACGAAAGTCTACAAATGTACAAAACATTTTTTCTTTAGCAAATTATAATTCCGTTCATCAATGTAAAATGAAAATATTGTCAGTAGTAGAATAACCTTTTCTAAACCCTGCTTGAACCTTTGTTATTAAGTCCTTATTTTCTGCAAAAGATGTAAGACATTTATTAGCTCACCTGAATTGAAAGCTCAGATGAGCTATTGCGATCTATCCCGTACGCCGTGTGTCGTGCGTAAACTTTACATTTTAATCATCTCCTGAAAAACTACTGGGCCAAACTTAATGAAACTTAAGGAATAACCATTTCTTGGTAACAGCCTTTCAAAATTGTGGTCGGGGATTTGGCCACCCCAACAAGATGGCTGCCGTTACTAAAAATAGCCAAAAGACAAAAAACCTCCTCGAAAACCAAGGCATGCAGGCAAATATCGAATGAATATTTAGATTCAGCATATCTGGGAACATAAAAATTGTGTTTTTCATGAAAATCGGACGATAAATGGGTTATGCGTTTTTTTGCGAAAAATTCGTAATTTGTAAAATGAAACATTTATTGTTGTAACTCAACAACGGCTGAAGATAATTTTATGGATTTTTTACTGTTGATCCTGTCTTGCTATTTTCTTTAAAATAATTCAAGGTCAAAGGTCAAATTCATGTTCTAGTTATTGACCTTTGATAATAATGGCTAATTTTTAACGCCAATTTTTAAATATTTCAGGTGATAATGGCATGGCATTTTCAATTTATTGTAGGTATTCACATTAAAATCATTTTGATACATAGATCAAAGTCATGGGTTCAAAGGTCAAGGTCACTGATGAAAAAGTATACCAAAATGGTTAATTATCTGCAAAACTATTAATTTTTTGTATGGACATGTATATTAGAATATTATAGGCATTGACATGCTGGTCATTTCGATTCATACTTCAAAGTCATAAGTTCATACGTCAAGGTCACAGATGCACAAGCATACTGAAATGGTTAATAATCTTTTTGTGTAGGTATGTATTTTAGAATATTGTAGATAGTGATATGATGATCATTTTAATATATGACTCAAGGTCATATGTTCAGAGGTCAAGGTCATAGCTGCACAAAATTTATTAACTTTTTGTATAGGCATGTATATTAGAATATTATACATATCGATAACACAGTCATTTTGGTATATGGTTCAAAGGTCAATGTCATAGCTGCATGAGAAAATTGAAATTGTGAATTATCTTGAAAACTATTAACCTTTAGCATAAACATGCATATGGGAATATTGTAGGTATTGATATGAGGATCATTTTGATATATGATTCAATGTCATAGGTTAAAAGGTCAAAAGTCATAGCTGCATAAGATGGCTTAAATTGTTAATTATTTTGGAAACTATTAATTTTATGTATAGGCAAGTATTTTAGAATATTGTAGCTATTGATATGATGATCATTTTAATATATGGTTGAAGGTCATAGGTTCAAAAATCAAGGTCATGGCTACATTCAAAAACTGAAATTGTAAATTATCTTAAAAATTGTAAACTTTTTGTATGGGCATGTATATCAAAATATTGTAGGTATTGATTTCATTATCATTTTGATATATGATTCAAGGTTATACGTTCAAAGGTCAAGGTCATAGCTGCTGAAGATGGATAAAATATGTGAATTATGTATCTTAAAAACTATTAACTTTTTGTATAGGCATGTATTTTAGAATATTGTAGGTTTTAATATAGCGATCATTTTCATATATGGTTCAAGGTCATAGATTCAAAAATCAAGGCTATAGTTGCGTAAGATGGCCTATTTCGTTAATAATCTTGAAAACTATTATTTTTTTGTTAAGGCATGTATATTAGAATATTGTAAGTATCGATGATTATCATTTTAAAATATGGTTGAATGCCATAGATTCAAAGGACAAGGACATACCTGCATAACTTTACTGAAATGGTCAATGATTTGGAAATTATTCATTGTACTGTAGTTAAAACATGCATATTAGCTACTTATTATCCCTTCGCCTCAGCAGAGCAGGGGATATAGTGAAAGGAACGTCCGTCCGTACGTCCGTCCGTCCGGCTATACATGGTGCATAGTTTTGTAATCTATAACTCTTATGAACATTCCCCAAATTAAATAAAATTTTACCCAGTTGTTTGGTACATATCATTGATGTGTACCTCCTATTTTGGTCACATTCGAGAAAGTTTTTCTTGAAATTAATGCTTGTGGCACTTTGCTATTTTTCCAAAGAAAATATGTGAACGGTGCATAGTTTGTGTAATCTGTAACTCTTTTAAACATTTTTCAAATTAAATAAAATTTTACCCAGCTGTTTGGCACATGTCAGTTATGTGCACCTCCTATTTTGGTGACATTTGAGGAAGTTTTTCTTGAAATTAATGCTTGTGAAACTTTGCCATTTTTCAAAAGAAAATATGTGAACTTTGCATAGTTTGTGAAATTTATAACTCTTGAACATTTCCCAAACTGAATAAAATTTTACCCAGCTGTTTGGCACATGTCAGTAATGTGTACCTCCTATTTTGGTGACATTTGAGGAAGTTTATTGTGAAATTAATGCTTGTAGAACTTTGCCATTTTTCAAAAGAAAATTTGTGAACTATGCATAGTTTGTGTAATCTGAAACTCTTTTGAACATTTCCCAAATTGATTTTTAAATAGTACCCAGTTGTTTGGCACATATCAATGATGTGCTCCTGCTATTTTGGTGATATTTGCAGTATTTTTTTAAAAATTATGTTCATAGAACTTTGTCCATGAAACATTGTTTTTTGTTTTTGTTTTTTTTTTTTTCATTCGTGAAACCGCTGCATTAGAAGCAATTAGTGTTTTTGTTTTATCCAGGTAACTCTTTCTTTAATAAAATCTACCCAATTCTTCATATACCAATTAATTAGGCGTAGATTTACGTAAATTCAAAAACCTTTTACTCGTTTCCAACGAGTTTAGATTTTCAAATCCCCAAACTTCACAACTATAAGCAAGAGTAGGTTCTACCAAATTATCAAAAAGTTTCAACTGACATTCTATTGATGAATCCAAATTATCAATCTTTTTAAATACACAGAAAAGGGCTTTTGATGCTTCCTCAGATAAATGTTTCCTGGTCTTCGTAAACTTCCCATTATGGTTAAAAGTGAAACCTAGATAACAAAATTGATCTACATAATCAAGTAATTTTTCATTAAACGGTAACCAGGTACTGTTATTTACTTTTACTTTTCTCTTAGAAAAAACCCATAACTTTCGTTTTCACGAGATTTACTTCTAGTTTTTAAGTTGAACAATATTAAGATAAGATATCCAGAGCATTTTCATGTCATTTATATTTTCAGCAAAATAATTGTGTTATCTGCATACAATAAAACAAAGAGTTTAAACTAAACGACTAAATGATCGAAAAGTTCAAAAGATAAAGTTTGCAATCCAGCATAACCGTTCGTACTAAAGAAAATCTTCTAAGTCATTCAAAAATATAGCAAATAAGAATGGAGACAGATTTTCACCTTGTCTTATCCCAGCATTGCAAATAAAATAATATGACTTTAATTCTCCACACATAATACAAGATTTTATTGAGCCATATGTATTTCTTATAACGTAAAACAATTCCCAATAATCAGATATTTATGAAGCGTTAACCAAAGTCCACCCCTCCAGAAAGAATCAAATGCTTTACGAAAGTCTACAAATGTACAAAACATTTTTTTCTTTAGCAAATTATAATTCCGTTCATCAATGTAAAATGAAAATATTGTCATTAGTAGAATAACCTTTTCTAAACCCTGCTTGAACCTTTGTTATTAAGTCCTTATTTTCTGCAAAAGATGTAAGACATTTATTAGCTCACCTGAGTTGAAAGCTCAGATGAGCTATTACGATCTATCCCGTACGCCGTGTGTCGTGCGTAAACTTTACATTTTAATCATCTCCTGAAAAACTACTGGGCCAAACTTAATGAAACTTAAGGAATAACCATTTCTGGGTAACAGCCTTTCAAAATTGTGGTCGGGGATTTGGCCACCCCAACAAGATGGCTGCCGTTACTAAAAATAGCCAAAAGACAAAAAACCTCATCGAAAACCAAAGCATGCAGGCAAATTTCGAATAAATATTTAGATTCAGCATATCTGGGAACATAAAAATTGTGTTTTTCATGAAAATCGGACGATAAATGGGTTATGCGTTTTTTTGCGAAAAATTCGTAATTTGTAAAATGAAACATTTATTGTTGTAACTCAACAACGGCTGAAGATAATTTTATGGATTTTTTACTGTAACAGTTGATCCTGTCTTGCTATTTCCTTCAAAATAATGTCAAGGTCAAAGGTCAAATTCATGTTCTAGTTATTGACCTTTGATAATAATGGCTAATTTTAAAATATTTCAGGTGATAATGGCATGGCATTTTCAATTTATTGTAGGTATTCACATAACAAACATTTTGATACATAGATCAAAGTCATGGGTTCAAAGGTCAAGGTCACTGATGCAAAAGTATACCAAAATGGTTAATTATCTGCAAAACTATTAATTTTTTGTATGGACATGTATATTAGAATATTATAGGCATTGACATGCTGGTCATTTCGATTCATACTTCAAAGTCATAAGTTCATACGTCAAGGTCACAGATGCACAAGCATACTGAAATGGTTAATTATATTTTTGTATAGGTATGTATTTTAGAATATTGTAGATAGTGATATGATGATCATTTTAATTTATGACTCAAGGTCATATGTTCAGAGGTCAAGGTCATAGCTGCACAAAATTTATTAACTTTTTGTATAGGCATGTATATTAGAATATTATACATATCGATAACACAGTCATTTTGGTATATGGTTCAAAGGTCAATGTCATAGCTGCATGAGAAAATTGAAATTGTGAATTATCTTGAAAACTATTAACTTTTAGCATAAACATGTATATGGGAATATTGTAGGTATTGATATGAGGATCATTTTGATATATGATTCAATGTCATAGGTTAAAAGGTCAAAGGTCATAGCTGCATAAGATGGCTTAAATTGTTAATTATTTTGGAAACTATTTATTTTATGTATAGGCAAGTATTTTAGAATATTGTAGCTATTGATATGATGATCATTTTAATATATGGTTGAAGGTCATAGGTTAAAAAATCAAGGTCATGGCTACATTAAAAAACTGAAATTGTAAATTATCTTAAAAATTGTAAACTTTTTGTATGGGCATGTATATTAAAATATTGTAGGTATTGATTTCATTATCATTTTGATATATGATTAAAGGTCATACGTTCAAAGGTCAAGGTCATAGCTGCTGAAGATGGATAAAATATGTGAATTATGTATCTTAAAAACTATTAACTTTCTGTATAGGCATGTATTTTAGAATATTGTAGGTTTTAATATAGCGATCATTTTCATATATGGTTCAAGGTCATAGATTCAAAAATCAAGGCAATAGTTGCGTGAGATGGCTTATTTCGTTAATAATCTTGAAAACTATTAACTTTTTGCTAAGGCATGTATATTAGAATATTGTAAGTATCGATGATTATCATTTTAAAATATGGTTGAATGCCATAGATTCAAAGGACAAGGACATACCTGCATAACTTTACTGAAATGGTCAATGATTTGGAAATTATTCATTGTACTGTAGTTAATACATGCATATTAGCTACTTATTATCCCTTCGCCTCAGCAGAGCGCGGGATATAGTGATAAGAACGTCCGTCCGTCCGGCTATACATGGTGCATAGTTTTGTAATCTATAACTCTTATGAACATTCCCCAAATGAAATAAAATTTTACCCAGTTGTTTGGTACATATCATTAATGTGTACCTCCTATTTTGGTCACATTCGAGAAAGTTTTTCTTGAAATTAATGCTTGTGAAACTTTGCCATTTTTCAAAAGAAAATATGTGAACTATGTATAGTTTGTGTAATTTATAACTCTTGAACATTTCCCAAATTGAATAAAATTTTGCCCAGTTGTTTGGCACATATCATTGATGTGCACCTCCTATTTTGGTGACATTTGAGGCAGTTTATCGTGAAATTAATGCTTGTAGAACTTTGCCATTTTTCAAAAGAAAATATGTGAATTATGCATAGTTTGTGTAATTTGTAACTCTTGAACATTTCCCAAACTGAATAAAATTTTACCCAGCTGTTTGGCACATGACAGTAATGTGTATCTCCTATTTTGGTGACATTTGAGGAAGTTTATTGTGAAATTAACCTGGAAAAATCAATAGAGTTAATTATATAGTGCTTAACTTCAATATACACTGCACTATTCCTGAAAGTGTGATAATTGTTCATCTGCCTGTGTAGAAAAAAAAAGAGTATATATATATATATATATATATATATTATATATATATATATATATATAGACACAATTGAACCGGCCTTAAAGACCACCTGTACATAAGTGCCTTTTTATAACATAGTCATATAGTGATTGGGATGAGAAATAATGGCCTTATTACTATTAAAGCCATTATTTCTCATCCCAATCACTATATATCTATATTATTTGAACCTCTATATTCCTATTGGCCAATTGTACATAAAGGTCACTTTTACTGCTTCCCTTAGGAGGCCTTTACAGACAGGTTTGACTGTATATATAGACAAGAGGGTACCATGCAGATTTCCATCCGCTTTTAAAATCTTGTTTTTAAATGAAATGTCACTAGATATTTATGATTTAGTATTGTGGCGTGTTATTATAGACAGGCTTAATAACACCAATAAGCCAGTCAGACCGTATTATCCCTAAATAAAATTTTGAATTAAATAGCTTAATATATAATGGCATCATGATATGCACAGACCACTTAAAATATTCGTTAATTACACGTCTTCTGCAAATTTAAATGCTTTATCGTTTTTCAAGTTTCTAATAACTTCAAGTATTTCACATTTCACTTTCCGTTATTGGCTGGTTTATTTTTAAAGTTTCCGACTGGGCGATTAAATCATCAAAACTTGGAGTAGTTTGATTATCATTTTCATCAAGAGATTTTTGTAAAAGTAAACAATGTATTAATATAAATATATGTCGAATAATTATTTGACGTTTTATTTCTATTCAGAATTTTCCAGTATTCTTAACAATTAGAAGATTTTAATTTTTTTTTCAATTTTGTCTTGGTCTGTTTCCGGTAGAGAGCAAAGTGTTTTGAAATGGTCTTTTTGTATAATTTACTTGCAGCTTTAAGATTTTTCCTAGTCAATTCAGTATTTAGTTTATTGCGGTTATTTTTTGCCTTATGAAATAGTTTTCTTTTTTCTATGCATTCGTTTCCAAACCAATGCTTATTATTTGTCTTTGGCTTTATATTACATCGTTTATAACCAAAAGCAGATGCAGCAGACTGTGTAAAAATATTTACAACACTGTTTACAACATGTTCAACTGTTTCTTTTCTATCAGCCTCATCAAAGTTATCTAAAGTTTTGCACTAATAGATTCAACAAATAAATCAGATTTATCAGGTATCCATTTTCTTGGTTTTACAATTTCGTTCTTAACAGGACCGGTTTTATCTGGACAATTATTAAGATTCAAACAAAATATTATCGGTGAATGAATATCTGATAGAAGTTCACAAAATTCTAAAACGCAAAGGTTTGATATATATCCAAATAAACCTGGGTTACATAAACCATAACCTATTAAACTAACCCCTTTTGATTTTTTCCATAGATCAATAAGTTTATATCCAAATTGATTAAGGAGGTGCTTTGTCACTGTTGTAGCTATCAAGGGAAATTTTAATTTTTTTAAGGAGGTTTAAACAATTTTTAGTATCATTATCAAGCTCAATAAGGTCTGAGCTGATATGACCGCATATAATCGCTCAGTTTTCCTGCCCTTGCATTCCAATCACCTAACAAGCATATGTTATTATAAAGAGAGGTAACTCGTGTTAACTCATCTTCAATTACGATAAAGCTTTTATAGAAATACTTTTATAGAAATTTAATACATCTTATAATATTCTTAATAGTTGTGGAAATTTATGTGTTTGAAGTACATAGAAACCAGAATGATTGTTTAAAATAACAAACAATATCTGCCCGGTCAATGTAACGTAGAATAGATAATTAAATGTTGTTAATTGCAAATATCGAACTCAATAATCAAAATTAATGAATAAATTAGTATTTGTTTAGCATGATTCAAACACCAGTGAACTCTCTTATAAAACTGATGAAATTACTCCACTTTACTTTCCTCCAAATGAAAATTTTGCCTCGAAGTCCAAAACGGACATTGATTCCAAGAACAATGTATAATATTTGTTTAAGTAAAATCTTTCGGGAAATTGGGCAAAATTGATTTGGTAAATTCTTTATGGATCTTAGCCGCAGTTGTGGGAATAGAATTGATATATAAACCCCTGGTTTGAAGTGACGGACACTTCTGTGTTGCAAGACTACAGACTCGTGTCCTTGCTTCATCTCAGGTATATAACACTTTACTTATAATTATATTAGTTTTATTGTTAATAATGTACTTATTTGTTTGAAATTAAGATGATAAATTTACTCAGTAGTTTTATTTTAAACATTGTATTGTTTTAAATTTAATTAATTGTAAGTCTCGGATATTTTGATTGTGATAAATTAATATTCTATCAGATGGACATTGTAGATAAATCAATATTGTGTTTAGTCAGCTAACACACCTGTTAGACATAAAGTATTATGCATGATAATATATATTTCTTGATTAAGGCTGCTTGTACAACCAGCAGACAGATCAAGTAGCATACGCGACCGAGTTACCCGTACGTACCTGAGACAGATCGGGTAACAACTTTTGAAGTTTATAATATTGCTGTTACTAGATAATATGTTGTAAAATAGTATTTAATGTTGTAATAAAGACTTCTGTGTTGCAACACTACAGACTCGTCTCCTTGCTTCATTTCAGGCTGAGAGCCAGAAGCGCAGATCGAGTGCGACAGAATATTCCTAAATTTAAGTTATAACAAAACTTACGTTATAACAAGCTATTATGGTGGCTTATTTCTGACATCGACATAATTCTAGTCGACATAAAATTATCTCGACATGTCGACTTATTATCTTGGCAAGTCGAGATAATATCATAGAAAGTTGTGATACCAAAATGAAAAGTTGAGATAAGTAACACGACATGCCGCGATACTTATTTTGACCAGTCGTAATAATTATCTCGATATCTCGACTTATTTTTATCGCGGCAAGTCGTGTTACTTATCTCAACTTTTTATTTTGGTATCACAACTTTCCATGATAATATCTTGACTTGTCAAGATAATAAGTCGACATGTCGAATTATTAAGTCGACATGATGAGATTTCTGACATCGACATAATTTTAGTCGACATAAAAATATCTCAACATGTCGACTTAATAACTTGACAAGTCGAGATAATATCATGAAAAGTTGATGTAATAACACGACATGCCGCGATACTTATGTTGTCCAGTCGTGATAATTTTTCTTCATATCGCGACTTATTTTGTAACTTTTGTAACATAAGTATCGCGACAAGTCGTGTTACTTATCTCAACTTTTTATTTTGGTTTCTCAACTTTTCATATTATCTTGACTTGTCAAGATATTAAGTCGACATGTTGAGATAATTTTATGTCGACTAAAATTATGTCGATGTCAGAAATAAGCCACCATAAAGTCGCGATATCAAGATAATTTTCACGACTCGTTAACATAAGTATTGCGACATGGCGTGTTATCTATCTCGACTTTTTATTTTGATATCACAACTTTCCATGATATTATCTCGACTTGTCAAGATATTTAGGCGACATGTCAAAACAATTTTATGTCGATGTCAGAAATAAGCAACCATAAAATTCTGAAAAATGCTAAGACATAATATTTCTAACTAAAATTGCTATCAACCCCTCTCTTTTTCAAGTTAATATCGCTACCGTTAGCTACATCTATTTCATCAAGATCAGATAACTTCGTTTCGCATAAATATATGAAATCGTACTTATTGATAAAACTTGTAAATTCTGGAAAAAATAATTTAGATTTCAGACCACAAACATTTAAAGCACATATTTTAAGTTCAGTTTCAATAGGGTTATTATTTAATATGTTATATTGGTTTTAAAACACTGGCTGATTAATGGGAAAGGGGTATTAGAGTTTTCTATTTCAAAATCTATATCAATTGTAGAAGTTTTACAATCTATATTAATTGTGGGAGTTTCACAATCTATATTAATTGTGGGAGTTTCAGAGTCTATATTAATTTTGGGAGTTTCACAGTCTATATTAATCGTGGGAGTTTCACAGTCTATATTAATTGTGTGAGTTTCATTGTCTTTATGGATTGTGGCAGTTCAACAATCTTTATGAATTGTGAGAGTTGCACAGTCTATATGAATTGTGAGAGTTGCACAGTCTATATCAATTGTGAAATGTTCACAATCTATATTAATTGTGATAGTTTTATAGTCTATATTAATTGTGAGAGTCTCACAGTCTATATTAATTGTGGGAGTTTCCCAGTCAATATACATTGTGGGAGTTTCACAGTCTATATTAATTGTGAGAGTTTCACCATCTATATTAATTGTGGGAGTTTCACAGTCTATATTAATTGTGAGAGTTTCACAGTCTATATTAATTGTGGGTGTTTCACCATCTATATTATTTGTGGGAGTTTCACAGTCTATATTAATTGTGAGAGTTTCACAGTCTATATTAATTGTGGGTGTTTCACCATCTATATTATTTGTGGGAGTTTCACAGTCTATATTAATTGTGGGAGTTTCACAGTCTATATTAATTGTGAGAGTTTCACAGTCTATATTAATTGTGGGTGTTTCACCATCTATATTATTTGTGGGAGTTTCACAGTCTATATTAATTGTGAGAGTTTCACAGTCTATATTAATTGTGAGAGTTTCACAGTCTATCTTAATTGTGGGAGTTTCACAGTCTATATTAATTGTGGGAGTTTCATGGTCTTTATGGATTGTGGCAGTTCCACATTCTTTATGAATTGTGGCAGTTCCACATTCTTTATGAATTGCGAGAGTTTCACAGTCTATCTTAATTGTGGAAGTTTCACAGTCTATATTAATTGTGGCAGTTTCATGGTCTTTATGGATTGTGGCAGTTCCACAAACTTTATGAATTGTGAGAGTTGCACAGTCTATATGAATTGTGAGAGTTGCACAGTCTATATCAATTGTGAAATGTTCACAATCTATATTAATTGTGATAGTTTTATAGTCTATATTAATTGTGAGAGTCTCACAGTCTATATTAATTGTGGGAGTTTCCCAGTCAATATACATTGTGGGAGTTTCACAGTCTATATTAATTGTGAGAGTTTCACCATCTATATTAATTGTGGGAGTTTCACAGTCTATATTAATTGTGAGAGTTTCACAGTCTATATACATTGTGGGAGTTTCACAATCTATATTAATTGTGGGAGTTTCACAGTCTATATTAATTGTGGGAGATACACAGTCTATATTAATTGTGGGAGTTTCATTATCTTTATGGATTGTGGCAGTTCCACATTCTTTATGAATTGTGAGAATTTCACAATCTATATTAATTGTGAGAGTTTCACCATCTATATTAATTGTGAGAGTTTCACAATTAATATTAATTGTGAGAGTTTCACAGTCTATATTGATTGTGAGAGTTTCACAGTCTATCTTAATTGTGGGAGTTTCACAGTCTATATTAATTGTGGGAATTTCATTATCTTTATGGATTGTGGCAGTTCCACATTCTTTATTAATTGTGAGAATTTCACAATCTATATTAATTGTGAGAGTTTCACCATGTATATTAATTGTGAGAGTTTCACAGTCTATATTTATTGTGGTAGTTTCCCAGTCTATATACATTGTCGGAGTTTCACAGTCTATATTAATTGTAGGAGTTTTATTATATTTATTGATTGTGGCAGTTCCACCTTCTTTATGAATTGTGAGAGTTTCACATTCTATATTAATTGTGAGAGTTTCACAATCTATATTAATTGTGAGAGTTTCACAGTCTATATTAATTGTGAGAGTTTCACAATCTATATTAATTGTGAGAGTTTCACAGTCTATATTAATTGTGAGAGTTTTATAGTCTGTATTTATTGTCGGAGTTTCCCAGTCTATTTACATTGTGGGGGTTTCACAGTCTATATTAATTGTTGGTTTCACAGTCTATAATAATTGTGAGAGTTTCACAGTCTATATTCATTGTGGGAGTTTCATGGTCTTTATGGATTGTGGCAGTTCCACATTCTTTATGAATTGTGAGAAATTCAGTCTATATAAATTATGGGAGTTTCATGGTCTTGATGGATTATAGCAGTTCAATAATCTTTATGATATGTAAGTTTCACACTCTATATACATTGTTGGAGTTTCACAGTCTAGGTGAATTGTGGGAGTTTCACAATCTATATTAATTGTGGGAGTTTAACAATCTATATTAATTGTGGGAGTTTCACAGTCTATATTAATTGTGGGAGTTTCACAGTCTATATACATTGTGGGAGTTTCACAATCTACATTAATTGTGGGAGTTTTAAAGTCTATATTAATTGTGGGAGTTTCACAGTCTATATCAATTGTGGGAGTTTCACAGTCTATATACATTGTGGGAGTTTCACCATCTCAATTAATTGTGGGAGTTTTAAAGTCTATATTAATTGTGGGAGTTTCACAATCTATATTAATTGTGGGAGTTTCACAGTCTATATTAATTGTGAGATTTTCACAGTCTATATCAATTGTGGGAGTTTCATGGTCTTTTTGGATTGTGGAAGTTAAAGAATCTTTATGAATTGTGAGTTTCACAGTCTATATACATTGTGGGAGTTTCACAATCTATATTAATTGTGGGAGTTTCACAGTCTATGTTAATTTTGGGACTTTCACAGTCTATATTAATTGTGGGAGTTTCACAGTCTATATTAATTGTGGGAGTATCATAGTTTGTATTAATTTTGGGAGTTTCACAGTCTATATACATTATGGGAGTATCACAGTCTATATTTATTGTGGGAGTTTAACAGTCTATTTAAATTGTGGGAGTTTTACAATCTATATTAATTGTGAATATAACAGTCTACGTGAATTGTGGGAGTTTCACAATCTACATGAATTGTGGGAGTTACACAGTCTAAATACATTGTGGGAGTTTCACAGTCTATTTTAATTGTGGGAGTTTCATAGTCTATATACTTTGTGGGAGTTTAACAGTCTATTAAAATTGTGGGAGTTTTACAATCTATAATAATAGTGAATATAACAGTCTACGTGAATTGTGGGAGTTTCACAATCTATATTAACTTTCGGAGTTTACAGTCTACGTGAATTGTGGGAGTTACACAATCTATATTAATTTTCGGAGTTTCACAGTCTACGTGAATTGTGGGAGTTACACAATCTATATTAATTGTGAGTTTCACAGTCTACGTGAATTGTGGGAGTTACAAAATCTATATTAATTGTGAGTCTCACAGTCCATATCAATTGTGGGAGTTTCACACTCTATTTACATTGTGGGAGTTTCACAGTCAACGTGAATTGTGGGAGTTACACAGTCTATATACATTGTGGGTGTTTCACAGTCTATTTTAATTGTGGGAGTTTCATAGTCTATATACATTGTGGGAGTTTCACAGTCCATATCAATTGTGGGAGTTTCACAGTCTATTTACATTGTGGGAGTTTCACAGTCTACGTGAATTGTGGGAGTTACACAGTCTATATACATTGTGGGAGTTTCACAGTCTATTTTAATTGTGGGAGTTTCATAGTCTATATACATTGTGGGAGTTTCACAGTCTATATACATTGTGGGAGTTTCACAGTCTATATACATTGTGGGAGTTTTAAAGTCTATATAAATAGTCGGAGTTTCATAGTCTTTATACATTATGGGAGTTTCAAAGTCTATATACATTGTTGGAGTTACCCAATCTATATTAATTGTGGGAGTTTCACAGTCTATATACATTGTTGGAGTTTCACAGTCTACGTTAATTGTGGGAGTTACACAGTCTATATTAATTGTGGGAGTTTCACAGTCTATATACATTGTGAGAGTTTCACAGTGTACGTGAATTGTGGGAGTTTCACAATCTATATTAATTGTGGGAGTTTCACAGTCTATATACGTTGTGGGAGTTTCACAGTCTACGTGAATTGTGGGAGTTATACAATCTATATAAGTTGTTGGAGTTACACAATCTGTATACATTGTGGGAGTTACACAGTCTACGTGAATTGTGGGAGTTACACAATCTATATTAATTGTGGGAGTTACACAATCTATATTTATTGTGGGAGTTTCGCAGTCTATATACGTTGTGGGAGTTTCACAGTCTACGTGAATTGTGGGAGTTACACAATCTACATTAATTGTGGTAGTTACACAATCTTTATAAATTGTGAGAGTTTCACAGTCTATATTAACTGTGGGAGTTTCACAGTCTATATTAATTGTGAGTTTCACAGTCTACGTGAATTGTGGGAGTTTCACAATCTATATTAATTGTGAGTTTCACAGTCTACGTGAATTGTGGGAGTTTCACAATCTATATTAATTGTGAGTTTCACAGTCTACGTGAATTGTGGGAGTGTCACAATCTATATTAATTGTGAGTTTCACAGTCTACGTGAATTGTGGGAGTTTCACAATCTATATTAATTGTGAGTTTCACAGTCTACGTGAATTGTGGGAGTTTCACAATCTATATCAATTGTGAGTTTCACAGTCTACGTGAATTGTGGGAGTTTTACAATCTATATTAATTGTGAGTTTCACAGTCTACGTGAATTGTGGGAGTTACACAATCTATATTAATTGTGAGTTTCACAGTCTACGTGAATTGTGGGAGTTACACAATCTATATTAATTGTGAGTTTCACAGTCTACGTGAATTGTGGGAGTTTCACAATCTATATTAATTGTGAGTTTCACAGTCTACGTGAATTGTGGGAGTTTCACAGTCTTTATTAATTGTGTGAGTTTCACAGTCTACGTGAATTGTGGGAGTTTCACAATCTATATTAATTGTGAGTTTCACAGACTACGTGAATTGTGGGAGTTACACAATCTATATTAATTGTGAGTTTCACAGACTACGTGAATTGTGGGAGTTTCACAATCTATATTAAATTTGGAAGTTCAAGTACCTGTTTTTGTATCACTGTTTACACTGATGTCGGAGACATCACTAATAACATTACCTACTTATAGATCAGTACAATCGTTTACAACTAGGTTTTTCAACAAGTTCACCGTAAATATTTAATATAGCTGCTTTACTGTTTACAGCACCACATTTAATGCCACCCTCGGCGTGGTCTCGTCTTTGACTGTCACTTTGTACCTGTTTCACTACTATCGTAGTGTATGATACATCATTTTGAATCTCGCTCGAATGCACTCTCTGTCGTTTTAGTGACCGTTCATATTGACCGTGTTCTCTGTCGCTATACCTACCGCTTTTATGTCTCTCAAAGCAATTATCTGGGATAAACGATATTTTGTCTTTCTCTGTAACATTAGCTACTTCACCCCGTTGCTTATGTTGTAATTCGGAATCAATGTAAAGTTTATTGTTTATATAGAGTTTGTCGCGCACCATGTACGCCCTATTATTCCTTTTGCGAGCCTTTGGCAAAACCGGATATAATTCTTTACGCTCAGCATGCTCCATTTCAGGCGGAAATTGTTCAAATATACTGATTCCGATTCCAGCTAAGTTTCTGCAAGTTCTCTCTGTTTGAGTTTATGCAATCACGACATTATCTTTCTTGGCCTACTTCCGAACCGCCTTCCAAACCAATGGACGTTTTCAAAGTCATTTTGATCACTTATTTGGGCCTTATCTCTTTTTACGCCTTTAAAAATATTTTCAGTGTTCTCTTCTTCTCCATATACCTCAGGAATTCCTGTAAATATTAGATTATGGCGCATTGCTCTAGCTTGAATATTTTATAACATATCTCGAAGTTCACCGTTTTCATATCACAAAAACGAAATAATTTTTTTATGATTATTATTATTATTATTACGCGGCTTTAAACAACGCACTTACTATATTTTCTTTTGCAAAATTAAAATGAATTGTACTTGGAAAAGAAAAGGATCATACTCATAATATATTATATAGCATTAATTTGCTCGTATTTTCATAACTCGTGTCATTCTGTGCTTTTGAAGAGATAGATGTGCATGTATAACACAAATTAAATAATAAGCAAGCAAAGGTTGAAGGAAACTACACAACCTTCCGAATCTTACCAGCATACATGTAGGCCTACCTTTGGCATTTAGCAAATTTTCTGGTTTAATCTTTTA
This sequence comes from Tegillarca granosa, assembly GCA_029721355.1. Lineage (NCBI taxonomy): Eukaryota > Metazoa > Mollusca > Bivalvia > Arcoida > Arcidae > Tegillarca > Tegillarca granosa. The sequence continues at coordinate 1,032,208 of CM056609.1, forward strand.
TGTTTCTTTTGGTGTTTTTTTTTTTTTTTTTTTTTTTTTTTTTTTTTTTTTTTTGGTTGTCTAGTATGAAGTTACGGTCTGCATATTGGATTTCACACATAAAGAACTTAATTAGTTAAATTATATATAATGGGTAAATAAATACTAATGATAACAGATATGTAAAAATGGCGGGAAGTAATCGAAACTAAGTCCTTTAAATTCCATTTAGCCTGGCCTAAAAAGGAGTTATATACATATACACAAATTAATTAGTAAAATCAATGTGAAATGAAAATAAGTATTAATTTATTAAATTATTTACAACGTCTTCAGTTTTAAGAGCTGTACTCCCCTACTTGATAAAATGTAATCTTCCCATTACATATTGTGCGTGATAAACTGTCAGCCTTTTATCGTGTGTTAAACATATTTTATAATTCAAGGATTATTCGTCATATACAGATAAAGAACGTGAAAATAATGATAAGTGTTAATCCTTATCTTATAAATGTATGATACATGGATCGTCCGCTTATCTGTTATATAATCCGTATAGTGTATTGTGATCAGGGTTGACAAGTTTAAAGCGTTGTAAAGACTCTGAACGAATCAGTGGAATTATTCGGGAGAATCTGTCAGGCAGACTGGCGGGGGTATCCCTCGCTGTAATTTTGTGGCAATGCACAAGATTTTGTCCATTACTTATGGAGTTTGTGTAATTTTCTTGTGTTCTGGTAAGTTTATTTTTAATATTTGAAAGATAAAACTAGAGAATACATCGACTTGACTCTGTAAATATAGATCTACGTCTGAAAAGGCTTCGCTGTCTCGACATTTTTTATTAGTCTGTGGCGGAATTGTCGGCTTGCTATATATTAAAATGCATTGCAACATGTGCAACTTATGCAATATGTCGTTTGTTTATTCAGGGTTTCTCCAGAACCTTGGTCAGTGCGGTATGCTGTTGAAATGTCCGTAAACAGTGGATCAAAAGGTCATGTTTTGTCGCCCGTCTAGACAGACATTAGGGACATCTCGGGGATTTACCTATTTGTCAGTGGTGTAATTATCCGAATGGATATTTATAAATACGTCAAAAAGATATCAAAGTTCAGACATGAATTAAATGTGTTTATTTTTATGATAATGATAAAATTGTGTCCGATTTAGACTGATTTTTTGATACTGTTCCATTCCCGTGATTTTACAAATTAAAGAGCACCTGTATACAGGGTTAACATGGTCAGTTGGACATAACACCTATAAGATGTCGCCCATTGGCCCCTATTTGATAGAAAAAAGTTTCAGTAATTTTATGAAGGATGACTCTCCCTCCTGTTCTAGCAATGATAATAACAATAATAACTATGCACATTGAGGGTAGAAAAAGTGTAGCCAGGACAGCTAGATTTTGTCGCTCAATTTCCTTAAACTCTGTTGCTTTTTTAAAAATTTCTTATTACCACACAGTGTCTGATATGATCCATATCTTTAAAATAATATATGTTAGAATATGTTTTAAAATAACATTTTTATGCTACCTAATAAAACACTTTTTCCAACCACTTGGAAAATTTTTTTGAGTCAAATTATGTGAGTCTAAAAAATGATATCTTTTGAAATGATATGGTTTGATTTTTGAAATTTACAATTACAAATATAATCATTATATTCATATTTTGATATCCAAATGTTTTCTCAGATAAAATCAAGCTTTGAAATGTCTGATATTTTTCTACATTTTTGAGTTTCTATAGCTTCATAGCTTCGCAAAATACTGTTGATCGACCTTCTTGTGAAATATCTGATTTTGACAAGTTTAAGTAGTACTGAAAAGTGTAAGCCACATTTTAATAAGTAAAAAAAATTTAAAATGGATTTTTTTAAAAAAAAATCTGATTATAGGAATTGTGCTTGATTTTATATTTATTTGATATTTGATTTGGTATTGTGATAACAATAAATTAAGAATGGGGTGACCGAAACTTGCAAGTCTTCCTTCATTCTTCCCTCTCCCTTCAAAGCTACATTTTAAATTCACTTTTGTACATAAAAATTGATAAATGACTTGTTTGCATATTTTGAAATTTGTCAATTACTCTTGAAAACTAAATATCGATCTGTCACCTTTTTTTATCATATTTAAAATATTTCATCTTGGATGTTACTCAAACATGCCTCCCTACCTTTCTTGACCCAAAATGTAATTTCTTCTTCCACCAAATGAAAAAGAAATTTAAAAAGACCACTTTTTGAGTTTTAAGGTTGCAAATAAAAAATTCTGGAATCTTTCATACAAAGACATATTTTAAGTGTTCAATACAGAATTGTAGTTGTTGTGAATATATCCTGGTTTGTAGGCCTGTATTAAACCGATCTTATTTTCAACAATTTAACGTAACTTGATGCATTTTATAAAAAAAATGAAAAAGGAACAGAACTATATTTACTAAAAACTGGTCCAAGATGAAAAAAAAGATGTACCAGCTTTAGACCTCTACAGACAGTATAAATGTGGTACAAAATTATTATTCTTGGACCAATGATGCAAGGACCATTTTAAATTGAGCAGTCATTGTGTTAATTAATACAAAATATAGTTACGCATAAAAATTTTTCTTTCAATTTCGGTTTGACAGGGTAAAAAATACTGCATACTTTAAATTGTACTTGTTATATGAAATGAGAAATGATATAACATTGACTCTAAGTGATGACTATAACGAAAGATGATCTGTACTATATAACTGAATACTAAAAATGTATATATCTGAAGTGGATTAGGCTCACTATTTAACACAAGATGATTGAAATGAGTAATCTTGAAGGACTAACATCCCGGTATTAATTGGACAACTATATGTAGCCACTTGTCATTTCCTTCGTGGGAAAAAAAATTTTTTTTTTTGTCAGTTTTGTAAGTTGTATATTATACAGTAGAACATATTTAAACTGAACATGTCCAGAACAGAATAGGTTGAGTTGAGTAAAGTAATGGTGTTTAATGTCCTAGTCAAGAACTCTTGAATGGTCCCACAGTAAGGCTGTCACGTTTACACGTGTACACGATGCCGTTTCAAATCCAGCTTGTAAACGTTTACAAATTGAATTTTCGTTTAAACGGTAAAATGAACCCCCTATTGAACCCCACTCTAAAATAACCCTTTGATTGTTCCCTTAAATTAATTCTCTTGAATCCCTTGAATTAATTAGTTCCCTTTAATTAATCGACCCTTGCATCATGGCCGAGAAGAAAGTGCGTTCCGGAGTTTGGAAATATTTCAATTCAATTGACGTCGATGGAGTGAAAAAAGTACAGTGCAACTTATGTTCGCTGATACTATCATACACAGGTGGAAGTACAGGAACTATGAATAATCACTTAAAACATAAGCATAAATCATTAAAATCTGATGAAACTGGTCCGGTCAAAGTTCAACAACAAATAACTGCCTTTAAATCCCCAGTGATGAGCAGAGAAAAGTGGACCAAGATTACAAAGTCATTAGCCCGTTTGTGTGCACGTGACCTTTGCCCCCTGAGCATAGTAGAAGGGGAAGGTTTCAAAACATTCGTTCGTAACTTGAATCCAGCCTACGAATTGCCTGGTAAAACAACCGTGACAAAGTATTTGTCTGTTGACTATGACACGGAAAAGGCTGCACTGTGTAAAACTTTATAAAATCAAGTAGGGGTTTCAATCACATGTGATCACTGGACTTCACTTGCGATGGAGGGATACTTGACTACTACTGCCCATTTTATAGATGAGAATTACATTTACAAAAATGTTGTCCTAGCTACTCGCGCAGTTACCGAGAGACATACTGGTATTAACACCGCAAAAGAAATATCAGATGTATGTTTAGAATTTGGAATAAATCTTGAAAATGTTGTTGGACTAGTAACAGATCTAGATAACGCGTCTAACATGGTAGTTTGCGGAGATGCTCTGAAATTAACTCATGTCCGATGTTTTGGACACACATTACAACTTGCTGTAAATGGAGCTCTCGAATCTGTCTTTAGTATTTCTCGCACAATATCAGCATCAAAGCGGTTAGTGGGGCATTTCCGTAAATCTGTTGTTGCAACTCGGGCTCTGCACGAGCGCCAAAGTCAAATGAACCTCCCAACAAATTCCCTTAATAATGATTGCCCTACTCGCTGGAACTCCACATATGACATGCTGGAGCGACTCTGCAGCAAAGATTGGCAGTTTTCTCAGTTTTGCATGATGCAAGGGTCACACAATTAAGTAATGCTCGAGGTTTAGATTTGTCAGATGATCAGTGGCGATTAATTGAATCACTTGTTCCCGTTCTTAAGCCCCTGTATATGGCAACAAGAGTCATGTGTTCAGAAGAGTACCCCACCTTAAGTGGAGTCTATCCTATAGTATTTAGCTTAATCTCAAATCATCTGAAAAGCTTTGACATAACTGACATTGTAGCAATCAATGACTTTAAATCATTTTTAGTCAGGGACCTCAAGAAGAGATTTAATTTGAACACTGATGACTTTTGCAAAAGTGTCAGCCTGGCATGTACTTACCTTGACCCTAGATACAAATCCTTAACATTTCTGACAGAGGAACAACGTGAAATTGTTATTAATGAAATTAAATCACTTTCCACTGTAATCACAGGTACTTCCAATGAACAACATGTGAGTGCTGCAAACGTTCCTAGTGCTAATGACAAAAGTGACGCCTCGGAGTATGTACCATGTAAACGTGGTAGACTGGATCAGGATGACATGGCTTTTCTGTTGGGTGAATTTTACAAGACTGATTGTGAAATTGTCATACCGAAGGGAATTGATTGAGAAATTGAATTCTATAATGAGCAGAAGCTTGTAAGCACAAAAACCAATCCTTTTCATTGGTGGGAACTGAATTCTAAAAATTTTCCAATTCTATCTAAACTTTCAAGAAAGTTACTTTGTGTTCCAGCCACGTCCGTACCTGCAGAGAGAGTTTTCTCCACTGCTGGTGGGACAGTAACCAAGCTCCGATCTGGTCTTGATTCCGATACAGTAGACAAATTAATATTCTTGAACAGAATTATTAAACAGGCTGAAATCCGTGCTGAAAATACAGCAAGCGAAACAAATGCTGTCTGTAACGTCAAAATCAAACAGGAACCTTCTGACTGTAACGTAGATGTAACCACCGTTTCTGGTTCTACTGCACCAGTAGATCAGGTCTAAAGCGATCAAAGTGATGTTCCACCTCTACCGACAATAAAGTTTTAAGTGTTTACTTTTGACATAAATTTGTAATTTTTCGCTGTTCAAATTAATTTTTTGTAGATTTGAAAGACTGATTTTTACAAATCACAAGGTTAAGAATTGTATTTTTTATCAACTGTTGACGTGTTATCATGTTGACTGTTTTGAATAAAATAATGAATTAAATGTAAAAAAAGACTTTTTTATTTCAGTATAATGAATATATATATATATAGGTCAATTTGAATTAATTTATGTCTTATAAATAATGTTCGATATCAGTCAGGTGCCGGTAAGCCATAAAGCGGACAGTAACCCATTTTGAGATGACCCATGATAGCTTCCGGAAGTCATCTAAAAATAGCATTAGATTCATTACTCAGCTGATAATGCGCACTTTGACATTTTATTGGTTTCCTTTTCATTGAGGTCACATCACGACAAAATACAAGTATCTGCATCAGCAAATAATCAAGTTTTTAAAGTAAACATGAAATTATCAACAATTGTCTCGGGTAAGAGCTAACTTCACTTTTGAAATATGGAAATGACAATGATTATAATATTGACGATTAAACGGTTCCGTTTCGATTACTTGTATCCGTGTAAACGTTTACAAAATTTTGTAAACGTGACAGCCTTATCCCACAGTGTTCTAAATGTCATGTCACTGCCCTGAATGTCCTGTCAGTGTTTTAAATTGGCAGTCAGTGCCCTGATTGTCTTGTCAATGTTTTAAATTGGCAGTCAGTGCCCTGAATGTCTTGTCAGTGTTTTAAATTGGCAGTTAGTGCCCTGAATGTTTTGTCAGCAGGGGTCACGCTGACTTCAATTTTTTTTCTCTAAAATTTTCGCCAGAATTATTTTTTTTTTGCCAAATACAGTTTGTATGATCCAAAGGTATTTTCTGGTCTAATTGTAATTTCTGGCGAAAATTTAATAGAAATAAATTGGCTTATAAAATGCATGTCTGATGACTTGAAGAACAACAACAGTTTTCTTGTTTTATTTCTTTTATTCATAAAATAAATCACTACTGTCTGATTCATGTCTGTCGTAGCACTAGTTTTTCAAGGTTTTAGAAGAGATATCAAAAGATTTTGTAGCATGCCACATACCGTTATGAAGTATGCATTTTGTCGTAATTAACTGACACCAAACTAAATGCCATCTTTGCTGGAGTATAAAATGCAGAGCTTTTTAAAATCCTTACGGTGATTTAATATGGGAAAACACACAAATACTCATTTTTTGATATCTCTTCTAAAACCTTAAAAAACTAGTGCTACGGCAGACGTGAATCAAACAGTAATAAGTAATAAGTAAACTGTAAACAAAACCGTCAAAAGCACACATTTAATTTTTACTACTTTCAAAGATCTACCGCCGATAATTGATAATCTCAATATAATTTAGCAATTACCTGTGATTATCTGTAAACGCGGCTTGGTAATCACTCGCTTACATCGGTAATTAATCTCGTTAAATGATAAATCCACCTGTAATTTTGTTTAATCAACATCATCTATATGGCTTCGGTAACCCAATTTAACTCATTCGAAACTCTCTAGATCTATGCTTTGATAAAACACGTAGACATAGACGGAAACCTGTTGCTTTAACGACTCTCTGCTCATGTCCGTGAAGCGTAGTGAACCTGTTAATGTAAACATTTTTTTCGCCATGACTTTCGCTGATGTTTATTTTTTATCGCCAAATTTATTTTTTTTCTCATTTTGTGAAAAAAGCGAACGGCAGCGTGAACCCTGTGTCAGTGAGTGTTTCAATTTAAAAAAATTAATGCTCATAATGAGTTATACTTAAAAGTCTTATATACATAAGAGATTGAGACTTTTTTTCGCTGGAGTATTGTTGTGTTTTACTTGTCAAAAAATGTAGAATGATGGACTTAATAATGCATAATAAACATATTAGTACCAGGGCTCTACAAACGCTGGTAAGGTCAATCGGCAGTCGGCAAAGAGTACAACAACCTCCCACCCCCACCCCCACCCCCACCCCAACGATCCGCAAAGGTAACCACCCACCCACCTCCCAACCCCCGGCAGTAATTTTCTGTTTTTTAATAAACACATATCAGATAGGTAAAGAAATAAACATCAGAATTTTTATTTGAAAATATGGTGTTAACGTACTGCTTTTTATCTTTCCATAACTGTCCAGTCGTTGGCAATGCAACAAAATGTCAATTAAACAGTTAATAAACTGAATTCTGTTTGATACATCGGGATATCTGTCGTTTTAATTGTAAATTATAAGTCGATGTGTAACAATGTCGCATATATAGATAAATGTTCATAAATACTGCTTATTAATATCTTGCAAAAATACAATCACTGGTAATTAAAAATATATTGACAAATAACAGAAACAACAAATGGTTCCGATTCAAAAACCATGTGTAATGTCATGATCGTGTTGTTGTTGGTAACCCGAAAAACGATCAATCTAGTCAGCTCTTGTATATAGAGTTTAGGGGAGGTTATTAATTACAATCAAGCACATGTATGACTGAAATGTATATTCTAGTAGAAACAATGTGAACAGGTGAAGCCACTAGTAATCATTTAACTTGTAAGGTATTAGGTAATTACCTGTGAGTAGGGAAGTTCGGTGAATCGTGACACTGTCCTGGACTACTTTTAATTGTTAACAAGCTGGCATTGAAGAATTTTTAATCAGATTTTGTCTTACTATTATGGGGATAAAACCAATTCGGATATTTTTCAATCAGCTTTTTGAAGTTTAAATCGGTGTTTTTCGTAAAACTTCAGCGTTTGTGAAGGCCTGATTAGTATTTTGTGTAATGCTCAGACTCTATCAACACAAATTTCTTTTTTAAGTTAAAGGGAGATAATTCAATTCAGATTACAATACTGAAGTAACCCAATCAAAAACCAATTAAACCATTAACTGAACTAAAAACTCAAAATAATCCACCCATGGGCCAAATGAAGAACTAAAAACCCACGTCGAAATTTGTAAAGTCTTAGGAAGAATATCCAATGTACTGTCAATCTTATTCTATACAAGTTGTTGTGATATTAAATTTTGAATTTTATTAAAAATTTCCTGTTGATATTCGAAATTACAGACTAATGGCCGATGAAATCCTAACATCTTCAGAATCAAGTACCTAATTAACTATATATACACCACTTAACAGTAATATAAAATTATCTAATTAGACTAAATTTATAAAAGGAAAATAATTATATACAGTTTTAGTGATTCCAGTGCTGAATAATTATAACGATTATATCGTTTTTATTGGTCAATCAAGTTAGTCTGAAGATTGAAATATGATATATAGGACAGTGTAAACCCCGAATGTTAATGGTGAAACACAAAAGTAACACAATCTATAATAACAATCCCCAGGCTTCAAATGCAGCTAATTAGTTCATCTGATTATTGCTTCATTGCTATTCCTGAATGACTTGCCATTGCCAAGGAAGACAACTCATTGTGTTGTATAACCTGTTGTTGGCCCAAATAGCAAACTTTGAAGGAGTTAAGCTGGGTTAAGGAATGGTGTTTTATGCCCCAGTCAAGAATTTTTCCACATACATATATCAAGGCAGTTCTGGAATTGTGGAGGAAACCAAAGTGCCAGGAGAAAACTTATGAACCTTCAGCAAGCAAAATTTCAAATTTTCTCACACAGAGTTCTACCAGAGTGAGGTTCGAACCTAGGTGATAAGAAGCACTATGAAAGCTTTGAAGGATCTAAGGAAATTGTTAATTATTTTATTTATTTATTTATTTATTTATTTATTTATTTATTTATTTTATTTTTTACTTATTTTTTTGGGTATTTTTTTAGAGAATACACTTGCATCAAAAGACAAATTGTGTGCATATTATGATGTAAAAAATGAGGCAGCAACCAAAGTAGGTCAGCAGAGTTCCCATGATGCATCATCATTGTCCAACATTGATAATGATCCACAAAATAACAACAAAACCGTGACCTGTGCAAGTGTAAAAGATTCCTGTTACACAATATGGAAGCCGGGGGATGATGGAGACATAGATATAATAGGACAAGGTAAGATAAATGAACTCTAGATCAGACCCTAGCTTCACAATCATTTCGTAAATAAGATTTTCCTTAACATAAATCTGCCAAATTTTGGCAATCTTTTTTTTGATTACAAATAAGCATTTTTGATTAAAGTATATACTGATGAAGTTGTCCTGAAGTGATCTTCAAAATAACACCATAAATTAAAGAATATTTTCATAATTTACAAAATAATTTAGATTTCAAATTTGCTAAATAAGTTCAGGAAAATCTTACTGTAATTAAGGAATGATTGTGAAACTGCAATCGGGGCTGTAAATATTAACCATCACATATTACAAGTATTACATACTACATTACAAAAAAAAAATTTCTATGAGAAAATTAAAAATTATCCAAAAACTTACACTACTACATAATGATATTCATGTATATCATTCAAATTTGAAATACTAAAAATACAGAACATTTTATTTTATAGTTCCTGGTTCTTATATCAGGAAACAAAAACAAGAATTTCCCTGTGTAAATCATTCTCGCTAACCATCGGATTATCTACGTTTACGCTCCGCTAAATCGATTTAGCGGAGCGTAAGCGTAGATAATCCGATGGTTAGCGAGAATGTGTGTAAATAAATATCCCCTCAGCTCTTACAGGGTAAGCTCTGGTTCTTGAATCAAAAGTAAGAGCCAAAAAAATTAGTCAATTGTAAAATTTGGAGCCATGAAACAGTTCCACTGAAACTGGATTCTAAAAGCTCATAATGAAATTGATTAAAGTTTTTGGAGCAAAAAATCAATTTTTTGGAGCCAGAAATGATAAGAATTGATAAGTAGGCTAAATTGGTGAACAATGGTTTTGTTTGCCTAAAAATACTACCGAATAAAGGTAGTTTCCCCTTGAGAAATAAGACTTAAATTTCCCAATTTCACAACTAGAATTCCCCAAAAGGCAACAGTGACACACAATCAAATAGTTTAAGTTAAATCCAGTTATCCAAAACTGTTCTGACAGACAAAAAATGTTAGATATTGTCACAATATAAAATCTGTGCAATGAATTTCAAAATTCTGAGCGTAATATGTGACATAAAAAGGGTCCAAATTTTCCCAATCTGAAAGGTGGAAGGTTTTTTAAAAAACCATAGCAAAATCACTGGTGAATGGAAAAGATTGCTCAGCCATATACTTACTTTGACTTTGTATAAAGTGGAGATTTAATATGTTACAGAGCTTCCTTATCATCAAGGTTCCAGGTTCAACTTGGGCATGTTCTAGTTTGAAAAAAGTTGTAACATAATCTATTTAAGTTTTGTGATTTTCTTAGGGTACTCCTGTTTTCTCCACCATGCCATAATTGTTACACAGTTCTTTCACCACCAAGGTTCCATTTTCAACTTGGGCATTTTCTGGTATGAAAAAAACTTGAACATTACATACAATGTTGAAGGTCAATGTGAGCTATTGTGATGGGTCTTTGTCTGTCGTCTGTTATGCCTCATGCATTAACTTTTGATTGTTTGACAATAGCTAGCCCAAGTTCATATATGGGCCATGTTGGATCAATAAGTAGGTCAGTAGTTCAAATTATAGAAAAACCTTGTTGATACTCCTAACTCTCATTTTAGTCCAGTCTTCATCAGATTTGCTCAGAATGATCCTCTTGAAAAAAGCTAGCTAAATATTATATATAGGCCATGTTGGGTTAATAGGTAGGTCACTGGTCCCAGAACTGACTGCTTTATTGCAAGTGAAGGAACCTTGAATAGAGTATAAAATATCAATTCCCCACTCTACTCCAGTCTTCAATTAGATTATTTAATACATGTATACTTTATAGGCAGTTTAGATCAAATGCATATTAACACACACTTTTAGGAGTCACAAAGGTAATATTTTCCCCGATCAGAAATTACAACAGCCAGCCAGCCAATATGTGCATCACATACTTCTGTATACATGTCTGTGCATGTGTGTTGGATAATATACTTAAAGTTATTAGGTAATTGTATAAAATGATGCCAATTCTTTACTACATTTTGTGTGAGATGCCAATAAGAATTAATGCATGTATTCAAAATATTGCTTTTCACAGTACTTTTTTTTCCAGAAGAGTCTCCAAGTTATTTTAAACAGCATACATTGTATAATTTTGTTACTTTTGAGTACAAGAACAATTTGTGTGATTAGAAATTTCATCAAATGATGTCATGAGATTAGAAATTGTGTCATATGATGTCATATGATTAGAAATTGTGTCATATGATGTTATATGATTAGAAATTGTGTCAAATGATGTCATATGTGATAAGAAATTGCGTCAAATGATGTCATATGTGTTTAGAAATTGCATCAAATGATGTCATATGTTTAGAAATTGTGTCAAATGATGTCATATGTGATTAAAAATTGCATCAAATGATGTCATATGTGATTAGAAATTGTGTCAAATGATGTCATATATGATGAGAAATTGCATCAAATGATGTCATATGTGATTGGAAAGTGTGTCAAATGATGTCATATGTGATCTATTTATTAGGCATGTCATTTTGCAACAAAAACGAGATACTGTATTATGATTTTGATAAAAAGTCAAGACATTATCTCAATAAAATGGTACTGCAGATAATTTATTAAAATAAGATACTCAAGAAAATCTCGGTCCAGAAACATTTGCAAGTGGTTTTTTTTAATTTCCAAAATTTAAGCTCTAAAATTGGAATTTATTTCTACATGTACTTGTATATATACTTTTGTTTATTGTTTAAAAGACATAAATTTATCTTCATTAACCTGACATTAGCCACTATTATTCTAATTGCCCTACAAGTTTTATAGTACAGCAAAAAAGACACACCATTATCATCTCTAAATTTAGATTTTAAAATGAAAGTATAATTTTAATTTACCTGTTGTATTGTTCATTTCGTAATAAGTAATTTTTTCTAAATGTTTGTTGGTCATTATTCACGATTTAAGATGCAACACACATTATAGAAAGCTGTGTAAGAAAAAACTTTTAATTTTAATTTGTTTTATAAATAGTTGAAACAAGTTCATATACTTGTGTAAACATCTGCTACTTTACATATTACGTATACAAAAATAAGCCACTGAAACAGACAAACCAGTAGTGAAGATGACAAGCCTCTAGTAAAGATGAGCCACTAGTGAAAATGACAATTCACAAGAAAAAATGACAAGCCATTCAGGAAAATGACAAGCCACTAGCGGAGATGACAAGCCACTAGTAAAGATGAGCCACTAGTAAAGATGACATGCCACTAGTAAAGATGAGTCTCTAGCACAGAAGACAATCCACTAGTGAAAATGACAAGCCACTAGTGAAAACGACAAACCATTCATGAAAATGACCAACCACTAGTGAAAATGACAAGCCACTAGTGAAAATGACAAGCCACTAGTGAAAATGACAAGGCACTAGTGAAAATGACAAGCCACTAGTGAAAATGACAAGGCACTAGCACAGTCAACAAGCCACAAATGTAGGAGACTGATAACAAGCCACTAGCCCAGATAACAAACCACTAGCACTGATGACAAGCCACTAATGAAGATGACAAGCTAACAACCACTAGCACTGATGACAAGCCACTAACAAAGATGACAAGCCACAAATATAGTAGACAGGCCATTAGCACAGATAACAAGCCACTAGACCAGATAACAAACCACTATCACTGATGACAAACCAAAAAGGAAGATGACATGCCATAAATGTAGTAGACAGGCCATTAGCAAAGATGACAAGCCAGTAGCCCAGATGGCAAACCACTAGCACAGATAGCAAGCCACTAACGAAGATGACAAGCCACAAATGTAATAGACAGGCCATTAGCACATTTGACTAGCCACTAGCCCAGATGAGAAACTACTAGCACAGATGGCAAGCCACTGACGGACAAACCAGCAGTGAAGATGACAAGCTACTAGTGAAGATGACAAGCCACTAGCCCAGACAAGCACTGATGACAAGCCACTAGCAGAGATGACAAGCCACAAATGTAGTAGATAGGTCATAAGCACAGATGACAAGCCATTAGCCCAGATGACAAATCACTAGCACCAATGACAAGCTTCTAGCACAAAAGGCAATTCACTAATGCAGATGACTTACCACTAGCACAGACAAGCCATTGGTGCAAATGACAAGCTTGTTGATAGAAGACAAGCCACTGGCACAGATGATGTTAATTTTTTCCACAAATAATTTGGTAAAACCATTAACGATCTTTAGCAAGAAGTCTTCTGAAATTGTTGCCCAGTGTTTTCATTAGCACACAAATAGCTGCTGAAAGTGTATATCTTTAACTTTGTTCGGAAACATTTGCACAAACCTCTTACTCCATAGTAGCACTGATGTTGGAAGGTAAATGTGAAGATTAATAAGAAAATAGAATCTTCCTGTTGAAATATTGATGATTAGATTTTGAAGAGTAAGGAACTAAGCAACTCATTTGATCTATTGTTATATTAATGAAGTCAGGGAAGATAACACTAATGGTATTTTGTAATTTTAAACATGTAATCAGTTTAATTGTCATGATGAAATTTTAAAACACGAATTTAGGAGATAGAAAATGAAAGGTGAATTTTACATCTTGTAGTGAAATGTTAGACATGTATAACAGAATGGTGTTTTGTTTATAAACACAAGATAAAATATTGTAATAGATGTGATTAGTATATAAACTTGATCTTCTTTCTCAAATAGACAACAAAAATTCTCTTGAAAACAGAGAAATTCTTTGTCCACTATGGTTATATATGTTTTATAACATTGTGTAGTGTTTCTCGCTGATAACGAGAAAAAATGTATACAAACCCGTCACTAACATCGTATCTGGTCATACATAAATTTACATGATTATCATGTTATTTTTAATTAGACAAACATTTCTGTCTTGTATCATAAAGATTTATCCGTAGATAAATAGATCTCCCTTCTTATTATCAGAAAATAAATTAACATCTGGGAAACATGAGTAAACATAATTCATGTTTAAGTACATTGGGTAAACTTAAAATTTCTGACTTTTTTAACTTCAAATACTGAAGAGTTCTCTACAAGCTTCAACCACTCATAAGCTTGTATGTTTATAAGTAAATGTATGTAATATAAGTTAAATTATACCAAAATGAATTCATAAGAGAACCAAAAACTCTTTAGATGAAACTAAAATTTTAGTTTTATGGTTAAAAAGCGGAACTGAATTACAATTTATTATGTTAAATTTTTGTGGTTTCACAATTTTTTTTCAAATATTTCATGGAATTGAGTTTTCTGAAAAATCTCATTTTGTGCCTTTGTAATTTAAGATTTTTATTGACTTTTAATTTTGAGGCTATAACTTGCCCACAGAAATTTAGGGAATTTGAATCCTAAATGAATATTTGTCATTTTACAATATTTAAGGAATTTAGGGAATTTGAATTCTCAACAGATATTTGTCATTTTACAAGATATTGAATATTCTTTAAAATAGAAATAAATGTACAAGTATATTGGAAAAAAAAATATTTTTGATGATAAGCATTGTTATATAACATAGTAGCAGATAATGTTCCTTTTAATTTGCTGCAGAAAATGATCATTCTTTTAATAACAGCAAGAGGGAAGTAGAGAGAGAGTTGATTAAAGGCATTTTAGAGAGAGAGGGAGAGAGAGAGAGAGAGAGTTGATTAAATTAAATTGTGTTTGAGAGAGAGAGAGAGAGAGAAGAGAGAGAGAGAGAGTTGATTATCAGTCAAATTTCTAACGGGTAAAGCTAATGTTAAACAATAATGGAGCCCTTAAATTTTTGGCTCTTGACTGAATTCAGAATTAAATATTTCCATGTTTTCACTTTTGAAACCAACAATTCCAAAACAGAAATTCAAAAATAAGCCAGCTCTTAAGATTACTAAGCTGTAAGGTCTCCAAAGCATGTTAATTTTGAAGTTTAATCAAAGAGTTAAGATATTGAACATACTGCTGCTGCTGCTGGTGTAGCATTATTTATATGTAGGTGGATATTCCTACATGCAGTTATATTGAAAGGTTTAACATGCTCTGAACTACTGTAGTTACTGTTTTTTATTGAAATCTAGATAAACATGTGTAAATTAAAGATATTGAACTGTTTAGGTGACAGATTATTTTATTAACATTTATTCAATACCTCTTATAGTGCATCATTTAGTATCCATTATGTTGAAAAGCTTTGAAGAAAATACACACACATTACATATCAAATAGACTGAAAATCAATATTAAGGTATGAAAAAATAATCTTAGTTTATAATGTGGCATTGATCAGGTCATACAGAGGTGGGATGACTCATAACATACATTATATCATTGTGTGATTCTTACCATGTATTGTCTTTATACAAGTAAGGCGTCAGGATTGTATGATTGTACTGTTCATGCCAATATTAAAAGTGGAGTGGAGTGGAGTAATAGTGTTTTACGCCCCGGTCAAGATTTTTTCACTTATTTCGAGGCGGTCAGTTCTGGGATGGTGGAGGAAACCGGAGTACCCAGAGTAAACCACCGAACCTCCGGCAAGCGAACTGACAAACTTTCTTACACTAGGATCTGTACCGAGTGGGATTCGAACCCAGGCAGTGAGAGGCGCTGTGATCCATAAGCGCACGCTTTAGACCACTCGGCCACCGAGGCCCCTCCAATATTATAAGGATTGGAGTAATGGTATTTTACACCTTAATCTGGATTATTTCATTTATTTTGAGGCAGTCGGTTTTGGGATGGTGGGGAAAATCAGAATGCCCGGAGAAAAACATTATCCTTTAGCAAAGCCACCTGACAAACTTTCTAACACTAGGATCTGCCTGGGGGGGGTTCGGAGCTAGGTGGTGAGAAGCATTGGGATCTGTCAGTACATGCTTTAGACCACTTGGCTACCATTTTTACACCCTCAGTTTAAAAGGAAGGGTAACCAAACTGTTGTAGTCAGGGTTGGAGATTGCAGACAGAAATTTTCATTTCAATTAAACTTTTATTGTTTTGCAAATCTCTTATACGTTTTTAAAGATCTCTTATACATTTTCAAAGAAACCACTAAAATTTTCAGATTTTCATCAACTAGAATTTCAGCTTGTAGTTTCAGATTTTAAGGGAGAGAAAAAAGGGGGGTTATATAAATAAAAAAAGCCTTTGACCTAGTCAATATCTATAATTTAAAAAGCCAAGTTATTACAATGTTGTAGTAAAAAGAGTCTAAATCCAACACCTTCTATACTGAAAATTTTATTCAGCCAAAATGGGCATTCTAAATTCAAGACAGAACTTTCAACTTTAGTGAAACCTGTAATTTTTGGAAATTCTGTTATAAATATGTCTCCTCCACCATTTTTATAGGCATAATTAAAGAGTGTTTGAAAATTATCCAATAGGCCTGCTAACTTAGTCTGTTCTAATTCTAACACAGGCATTTCACTTACAGAAAGACCGTTTATCGTTACAGACTTACAGTATTGATAATTTGATACAAAACCTTCTAAGATAGTCTGAAGGTCACAAATTTGTGAAAATTGTTGACAGTAGCAACATTTTGTGATTGATAATAGAAGACTTGATTGTTTTCTAACTTGGCCCTATGCAAACGCCAGTAAAATTTACGTCTGCTTGCCTGGGGGTGATGATTCGATCAGAATAATTACAGTTATTTTATATTGATTGGTATCCAGACTGAGTAATAACACAGTACCAGTATATAATGTATATATACCCACACACTCACACTTATATACTAGTATATATATATATATATATATATATATATTTATGGGATAAAAAACATTATTGATTCTCTGCATGTTGATATAATGTCTAGACATATATTGTCTTTCCTACGAAAATAGAAAATTTAATTTCTGTTCCAAATATTGGTCGTTATAGGAGCTTTAAGATGGCTTGTCCATCTGGTGCTCTAAGGTTAAATACATTACAATTCTGATTACCAGTACTTCAAATTATTTGGGTGTTCAGGTTTTTAGCTCACCTGAGCTGAAAGCTCAGATGAGCTATTGCGATGGTTCACCGTCCGTCGTCTGTCGTGCGTCGTCCGATGTGCATCGTGCATTAACTTTTTTAGCTCACCTGAGCCGAAGGCTCAAGTGAGCTTTTCTGATCAAAATTTGTCTGTCGTCGGCGGCGGCAGCGTCGGCGTTGTCGTCGTCGTCTTCCGCAGCATAAACTTTTACATTTTCAACTTCTTTTCTAAAACTATGAGGTAGATTTCAATGAAACTTGGTCAGATGCATATATGGGCCAGTGCAATTCAGATTTGTCCGTGACATTGTCATGGCTCCTAAAACTAGGTCAAGGTGACCCATGGTTCCAAAAAACTTAAAAAATCTTCTTCTCCGAAAGCGATGATGGGAGAAAAAATCTGATGTGATATTTGGCTTCTCTAGGGTCTTAAGCTTATAAATTGTTCATTTCGTGAAATTTGGTAAAAAATTATGTTACGCGTTTTTGCGTTTAATTTTGAAAATTTCGTAAAATGGTTTCAAATTATTATAACTTGACTATATGAATAGATACTGACATGGGGTTTTCAGTTTTGACTTTTTCTTGAAATAACCTTCAAAATGGGGTCAAGGTCAAAGTTCAAGGTCATGACCTAGTTTGTAATTTGTGCAGTTTTAGGCTTTTTTCTTCCAAATTATAAGATATATAATATTAAAACATTGTTAAAATGTTTAGCAGGACAAAATGTAAAAAGGTACAAAGTTTCATAACTGTATGATAATGCATGTAGGAGTTGTTGCCCCTGAAATGTTATTTTTTTGCTAAAAAAGACTAAAATTGTGCGTTAGCTTGAAAACTATAAACTTTTTGTATAGGCATGTATTATAGAATATTGTAGGTATTGACATGATGAACATTTTGATATATGGCTCAAGGTCATACATTCAAAGGTCAAGGTCATTGGTGCATAAAAAGACTGAAATTGTTAATTATCATGGAAACTATTAACTTTTTGTATTGGCATGTATATTAGATTATTGTAGGAATTGATATGGTGATCATTCTGATATAAGATTCAAGGTTTTACATTTGAATGTCAAGGTCATAGATGCATAAAAAGACTCAAATTGTTAATTATCTTGAAAACTATTAACTTTTTGCAAAGGTATATATACTAGAATTTTGTAGGTATTGATATGACAATCATTTTGATATGTGGCTCAAGGTCATACATTCAAAGGTCAAGGTCATAGGTGCATAAAATGACTGAAATTGTTTATTATCTTGGAAACTATTAACTTTTTGTATGGCATGTATATTGGAATATTGTAGGAATTGATATGGTGATTATTCTGATATAAGATTCAAGGTCTTACGTTTAAAGGTCAAGGTCATAGATGCATAAAAAGACTCAAATTGTTAATTATCTTGAAAACTATTAACTTTTTTGTAGGAATGTATATTAGAATATTTTATGTATTTTTGCAAATGATTTTGGATATATCCTCAGGTTGGCCATGTCCTCAGGTGAGCGTTAAGGCCCATGGGCCTCTTGTTACATTTTAATCTTCTCCTCCAAAACCACTAGGCCAAATTTAATGAAACTTAGTAACCATCATGCCTGGGTGAAGCCCTTTCAGATTTGCACAAATGAAGGAGTTATGTCCCCTTGGGGCCCCACAAGAGGGGGGAAGAGTGGAAAACTTTGAAAATCTTCTCCTCTGAATCTACAAGAGATATACCTTAGTTATTTCATTCATAACATCCTTAGATCATCTATTTTCAGATTTGCACAAATGGTAGCCATCGGGCTTAAAATGGGAAAATTATAAGGCACTGAGTGGGGAAATTGCTAAAAATTATATATTTGTCACTATATCTTGAAAACTATTAACTTTTTGTATAGGCTTGTATATTAGAGTGTTGTAGATATTGACATGACAATCATTTTGATATATGGTTTAAGGTCATATGTTGAAAGGTCAAGGTCACAGCTGCAGAAGAAGACTTAAATTGCTAATTATCTTGAAAACTGATTAAGTTTTTGTATAGACATGTATATTAGAATGTTGTAGGTATTGAAATGATGATCATTTTGATATATGGGTCAAGGTCATATGTTGAAAGGTCAAGGTCACAGCTGCAGAAGATGACTTAAATTGCTAATTATCTTGAAAACTATTAACTTTTTGTATAGGCATGTATATTAGAGTGTTGTAGATATTGACATGACAATCATTTTGATATATGGTTTAAGGTCATATGTTGAAAGGTCAAGGTCACAGCTGCAGAAGAAGACTTAAATTGCTAATTATCTTGAAAACTGATTAAGTTTTTGTATAGGCATGTATATTAGAATATTGTAGGTATTGATATGATGATCATTTTGATATATGGGTCAAGGTCATATGTTATAAGGTCAAGGTCACAGCTGCAGAAGATGACTTAAATTGCTAATTATCTTGAAAACTATTAAGTTTTTGTATTGGGATGTATATAAGAATATTGTAGGTATTGTGACAACGATCATTTTGATGTATGGTACAAGGTCATATGTTGAAAGGTCAAGGTCACAGCTGCAAAAGAAGACTTAAATTGCTAATTATCTTGAAAACTATTAAGTTTTTGTATAGGCATGTATATAAGAATATTGTTGGTATTGTGACAATGATCATTTTGATGTATGGTACAAGGTCATATGTTGAAAGGTCAAGGTCACAGCTGCAAAAGAAGACTTAAATTGCTAATTATCTTGAAAACTATTAAGTTTTTGTATAGCATGTATATTAGAATATTGTAGGTATTACGACAACGATCATTTTAAAATATGGTTCAAGGTTATATGTTCAAAGGTCAAGGTCATCGATCATATCAACATAGGAATACTTAAATTATTAATTATCTTGAAAGCTATTAATTTCATGCATATGCATGTATATTAGAATATTATTGGTATTGACATGACAATCATATATGGTTCAAGGTCATATATGTTGAAAGGTCAAGGACATAGCTGCATTAGTATACTGACATTGATTAATGATTTGGAAATTATTCATTGCACTACAGTTACTTCATGCATATTATATAAGCTACTTATGAATGAAATGTGATTAGATATATTTCTGATTAAGTTTTGTGGGAGTTCTTAACTTGAGAAAACTTTTAAAGTTTCTGTACGTAATATATTGTCTACTGCACTTTGCAAACAATATTGGACAAATCTTCAGGTGAGCGTTAAGACTCGGTGCCCGAGTGGTCTAAAGCGGGTGCTTACGGATCACAGCACCTCGCTGAAGGTCGGTGGTTTTCTGCAGGCATTCCGGTTTCCTCCACCTTTCCAGAACTGACTGCCTTGAAATTAGTGAAAGATTCTTGACTGGGGCGTAAAACACCATTACCCCACTTCACTCCACTCTTACAGACACCAAGATTGAGATGGTTTTTCATTACACTACATAGTTTTTTATTTCTGTCGAGGATAAAATTTTACACTTAAGCCATTGGGGTCTTTATGAATTTTTTGTACTGCAACTTCAGCTGATTGTGTAAATCATATACTTTGTCAACTCTTTTTTGCTGACCAGAAGTGACTCCGATACAACTTCCATGTGCAACTAAAACCATTTTTTTTTTTCTAAAAATAGCCAATTATAATTTGCCAAAAAACAAATGATCAATTTTTTTCCCATTCCCAAATACATATATATTTATATATACTTTATCATTTAACATATAAGCATGTATGTGGTATATTATAGGATGTTGGAAAAACACAGATACAAACTGTGACCCTGATGCCTGTTACAGCCCTCAACAACCAACACAGAATACGATGTTTTGTTGTTGTATGAGAAGTATGTGTAACACCAACATATCCAAACCCAAGCCAATGGAGGATAAAACAAAACCAAAAGGTAATGATTTGATTATGTGTACTTCAAAAATAAACCATTTCTATAGAATCATCATCATCATCGTTATCATCATCATCATCATCATCATAGGTTTCTTTTGATTAATGTGCAGGTTCAGAAGCATTGTCCACACTAGTAAGCTCCCTCCATGATGACTGGCTAGCTGCACACATGGCAGATTTCACCCCATGTCTCCATTTCTTATGGTCATAGGGGTTAAAATTTGAGAGCTTCCACTCTCTACAATCTCTCTCTGTTAGCTCTTTCCAAGACATCGTTGGATGGACAATGCCTCGCTTTCCAGCTATTTGTAAAACATGCACACTTGATTGCACTGCTGGATCTTTGTACATGTTCATACCAGTGAAGGTAATGATATTAGTTCACAAAAAGATAATAATATTATTAACTCTATAAGAGTTTTTCAATGGAACCAGTTCACCGAGAGGTAATAATATCATTAGTTCACTGAAACATAATTTTATTATGAACTCTTAAAAAAAACAGCTCACCTAAAAGGTAATAATATTAATGTAACCTTTTAAAGAACCAGTTTTACCAAAAAAAAAAAAAAAAAAAAAAAAAAAAAAAATCTTTTTTTGGAGATCTTCAAAAGGACAAGTTCTTTTAAACATAAGAGTTTTATTTTGAGCTCTTACACTCTTATGAAGAAGCAGTGTAACCAAAAGGCTATGGAATTATTTTGAGTTCTTTTAAAGAACCATTTCAACAGGGTGTGATTTTCTTTTATAAGTTCTTCAAAAGAACCATTTCAACAGGGTGTGATTTTCTTTTATAAGTTCTTCAAAAGAACCAGTTCAATCAATATTATTATGGTCTTTGAAAGAAAAAGCTCAAACAAAGGGTTATTTTTTTTAACAAGCTCTTCAAAAGAACAAAAAAGGTAATAATATTAATTTTTTTTTTTCAAATAGCCAGTTTACTTATAAAATATGATGATTTTATTAAAAGCTCTTCAAAAGAACCAGTTCAGCCAAAAGAAAATAATATTATTATGACCTTTAAAAGAACAAGCCCAAACAAAAGAGTATTATGTAACAAGCTCTATAAAGAGAACCGTTCAACCAAAATGTATGCTTTTGTTTTTTTCAAAAGAACATTGATTAAAGGTATATATATTAATTATAATGAGCTCTTAAAAAACCCAGTTTAACCAAAAGATTAGGGATTTTTTGAGTTTTTAAAAGAACTAGTCTGCCAAAAGCTTATATATATCATGAATTCAGTAAAAAGGTAATGCTTATATTAGGATTTCGTCAGAAGAACCTGTTCACTTAGAGATAAGTATAAAATAAGATAGTATGAGGTCTTTGAAAGAACACATTATTGTAAGGTCTTTGAAAGAACACATTATTGTAAGGTCTTTGAAAGAACACATTATTGTAAGGTCTTTAAAAGAACACATTATAATAAGGTCTTTAAAAGAACACATTATAATAAGGTCTTTAAAAGAACACATTATTGTAAGGTCTTTGAAAGAACACATTATAATAAGGTCTTTAAAAGAACACATTATTGTAAGGTTGTTGAAAGAAACACATTGTAATAAGATCTTTAAAAGAACACATTATTATAAGGTTTTTGAAAGAATACATTATAATAAGGTCTTTAAAAGAACACATTATTATAAGGTTTTTGAAAGAACACATTATAATAAGGTCTTTAAAAGAACACATTATTGTAAGGTTTTTGAAAGAACACATTATAATAAGGTCTTTAAAAGAACACATTATTATAAGGTCGTTGAAAGAACACATTATAGTAAGGTCTTTAAAAGAAAACATTATAATAAGGTCTTTAAAAGAACACATTATTATAAGGTTTTTGAAAGAACACATTATAATAAGGTCTTTAAAAGAACACATTATTGTAAGGTTTTTGAAAGAACACATTGTAAGGTCTTTAAAAGAACACATTATAATAAGGTCTTTAAAAGAACACATTATTATAAGGTTTTTGAAAGAACACATTATAATAAGGTCTTTAAAAGAACACATTATTATAAGGTTTTTGAAAGAACACATTATTATAAGGTTTTTGAAAGAACACATTGTAAGGTCTTTAAAAGAACACATTATAATAAGGTCTTTAAAAGAACACATTATTATAAGGTTTTTGAAAGAACACATTATTATAAGGTTTTTGAAAGAACACATTATAATAAGGTCTTTAAAAGAACACATTATAATAAGGTCTTTAAAAGAACACATTATTATAAGGTTTTTGAAAGAAAACATTATAATAAGGTCTTTAAAAAAACACATTATTGTAAGGTTTTTGAAAGAACACATTATAATAAGGTCTTTAAAGAACACATTATTATAAGGTTTTTGAAAGAACACATTATTGTAAGGTCTTTAAAAGAACACATTATAATAAGGTCTTTAAAAGAACACATTATTTTAAGGTTTTTGAAAGAACACATTAATTGTAAGGTCTTTGAATTAACACATTATTTGTTATTGGGTTCTCGTATGACAACTCTAAAACAGTTTGAACAGTACTATAAAGAAATAAGCAAATGTGACAGAAAAGAACATTAATTTGGTTTTAGAATAATCTTCCTCTTGTGATTTGAAAAATCAAAATTAATTTTGGAGCTTTAAAAAACTTTAAATACTTGACATTTCCTATCTCCCTTTGTGATTTAAAAAATTTAATTTATGTCAAAACTCTCAAATCTTTAAAAATCTATGTCACTGGTTCGTCTCCCTGTGTGATTTAAAACAATTAAATTGATGTAAAATCTATGGAAACATGAAATAATATTGACATTCCTTTTGAAATTTAATTACAATATCGATTTTAGAAGATAGATGAGGCTAACTTTTTGTAGGGTACTGCAAAAAAAATATATATATATATATATATATATATATATATATATATATATATAATTTAAAAAAGTAACTAAAAAACAAAAAATGTTAAAAAAATGTTTTAAAAATGTACCATGATAATTTTTTAAGCTTGACACTCAGTATCTTGTCACTTCTTTCATATTTTTAATATTGTATTTACTTTTATTATTATTATTATTATTATTATTATTATTATTATTATTATTATTACAGTTCCTAGTGACAAATTTGATGATCACACAGTATGTGCCTACCATGAGGAGATCATGCATAAAGATGGTCATTTGATTCAATCGTCGCCAGAGCCTATTGCTGGTATAGTGTCTGCTGATGGAAAGTCTATACAATGTTACTCTAAAGATGACTTCTGTTACGCATTGTGGTCAGTTGATCCAAAAAATGAAAATAATACCATTATTAAAAAACAAGGTGAGAATATATATATATATACAGTAGAACTTTGATGGCTCGAAGTCCAAGGGACTCCAACCAAATATTCGAGCCATCAGGGGGTTCGAGCAATCAAACATCGAGATATGATCGGATGTTCAGGTTCCCATATTTATCGACGATCAAAGAATCTTTAGATTTGTTATACATGTAAATAAACTAAAAGGTCAAACAATGAAATGTCCGAATTAAAATTCTCACGAAATTAAAAAAAAAAAAAAATATCCAAGAGAATGAAATGTCCCGATTAAAAATAAAAAATTCATTTCAACTTAAATTATGACCTGCAATCTGCTGTATGATGTTATATGGCTATGGGGCTAGAATATGGCACTTTATTTTAATTTCAACAGGTAATGATACAAAATAAACTTACTTTATTCAAATTGCACATATAAGACTAAACAAGGTGATGGCATTACCGGTCATTTTAATCACTGGAAATACCGATAATACACATATCTATACATATTCAAAGGACATGTAAATTACAGAATCCTGGTGTACAATCATCACACATGAGCGACTGAGGTGTTTAAAAGTACAGATAAACACTCCCACGTGTCGTAATCGGATTAAAAGATTAAAGAACTGAGTATATAGACACTCTCATTAGCTTAATTAACTAGTTAATTAATTTTAGGTAGCTGTCTACACTAATTGTTTTGTTCTACTCTAGTACTTTTGATGAAATCTGTTATATGGCTTCAGCTTGTGTTTTGTTTACATTGTCGCTGACCACATGTCGTCCTGACAAAAATTGTATTTCGAGCGAAAGAAGTTGAATTTTCATAATTTTATACTTTTGAAAAATATTTATTGTTCAAGCGAGCAGGGGTATTCGAGTTAACGAAGTTCAAGCCATTGAGGTTTATTTACATAAGAAATTATAGGAAATTGGTCGGGACCAACAGATGACTTCGAGTTATCCGGGGTATTCAAGGTAACGACGTTTGGGCAATCGAAGTTTTACTATATATATATATATATATATATATATATATATATATATTGTTTGTTGGTTGTTTGGTGGGTGGGTTGGTTGGTTTGTTCATAATAACTAATATTACCGGTATAACTTTAAATGGTTACATAAAATAATCTTGAACTTCTTTAAATTTTGAAAATCAATTTTTTTTATCCCATTCAAAGAAATTTTTATCAATTATAAGAAAAAATATAAAGTCTTTTATCAATTAATGTTGCTTTAATTACAAGAAAAACGACCTTAAAGTTTGTATTTTTTAGATTTTTGTAAACATTTAAGTCATATTTATGTATCTTGCCAGGCAATGCTTATCAAACAAAGGTTAGTTTTGATTATTTACTATTGACTCAAATCGGAAATGTTCGGAAACCGTACTCAAAATACTCTTCAGTATTTTTATCTATTACAAGTTACTACTTACTTTATTGGTTTCCAGTTTACTGTTGATTATTTCTCATAAAATTTTTAACAATTCTTTTTATTTGATTAAACCTCACTCCTATGAACCAAGGGGCCTCGGTGGCCGAGTGGTCTAAAGTATCCTTACTGATCTCCGCCTCTCACCTCTGGGTTCGAATCCCACTCGGGGCAGATCCTAATGTGAGGAAGTTTGTCAGTTTGCTTGCAGAAGGGCACTCCGGTTTCCTCCACCATTCAAGAACTGATCGCCTCGAAATAAGTGAAAGATTCTTGACTGGGACGTTAAACAACATTACTCAACTCCCCTCCTTAAAACCAAAAAAGGTTTTGTAAGTTTGTAACCTTGGATACATGTAGAATAATAATTATGTAAATTAATATGAATTTAGTTTAAAAAAGTTTGAAGTTTAATAGTTTTTGGTAAATTTTGTAAATAAAATTTAAAATATATCAAATATTTATTACAAAAATGATCTTCCATGTGTAAATTTAACATGAAACATGATCACCATCTTACAAGACAGAATATAAGGATATTGTGTGTCAGTTGGACAGGATTCTAAAAGAGTCATATCAAATTTTATTATGTGTATGCATACCTTGCTTATTGAAGCATTATTAATATGCCAAGTAATTTCAGAATTTCAAAATGGCTATATTTAGTTCAAATAAAAAAAATCTTGTGTAAAAACTCAATTTATTCAGTATAATAGTTAAAGCTGTCCTAGAGTAATCTCCCTTTCAGCACGGCTATGTACCGGATCATGACGGTATTTGAAAGATATGTAAAAGAGAATTGTTAATATTTCTATGTTGGATATTTTACAGTTTACAACTGTATGTTGTTGAGATACTAATAATTCACTCAATTGATTGTACACTCAACTCAAATATCCCCATTTTTCTCTCATCAATAGTTTGAAAATTTTTAGTTTTTCAAACAATGATTTTTTTCAACAAACCTACACTAAACAATTTAAATGTAATATTAGATATTTAATTTTAACTGTGTAATGTCTTTAAAAACTGACATTGAAATATTCCTAAATTTGAGTTGATTGTACAATTAATTGAGAGAATGATTGTGAAACTGGTGCCTGGACTGCATGGAAAGGAACAAAGGATTAAATATTGCATTAAAATTCTCTTTTATTACTTCTTCATGTACTTGATATTTAAAATTCAACCAAAGAATACTAGGATGGCATCTAATTAATATAACACCTTGTTGATGTACAGGTATGGATTTCCTGTCAGATATATACCGGTACGTTGAACTGAGTTCAATTTCACATTAAAAGCACAAAAAGAACAGACACTGATTATTATTGTTACAAATTGATATAAATTACTTCACTTTATCTATAGCAGTTTATGTCCAAGCAGAAAGGAATTATTTTTATGAAAATAATTTTTTTGCTCATGTAAAATGCATACAACAAAATTCAGTTTCACTTCCTGGCTTTGGTACATTATATCAAATTAAACTAAATTTTAATTCTCTCTATTTTTAGGTTGCTGGAGTCGGAATTCCAATCCCGAGGAATGGACCTGTGATACTGATATTTGCTATTCACAGAAACATAGAAAACTACCGAGTCAGGATCCTTGGAATTATTGTTGTTGCTATGGCAACTTCTGTAATTTAAACATGTCTGCTGTGTCTGATTCATCTTTATACACATCTGAAAATTCTGTAACACCAGGTAATTCTGATTTCATAAAAAATTTTCTACAGGATGGAACCTGTTAAATATACTTTTATAATAATTTCTTTCTAAAACACTCAAGAATAAATTAAAATTATTTGGATCAACTGTAGAAAGCAATCCAACTATGTCATTGAGTAACTGCTTTTGTTAACCAAAATACAGTCTAAAGAGGATTTAAAAATTTCTCACTTTTATTACCACTTTTGTAATTCAGTTGGTAGAGTGCTCACTTCGTATGTGTGAGGTCATGCAGGGTTTGAACCCCCTCCAGGTCTGATCAAGACTTGAAAATTGCTAGTGATTGTTTTTTTGCCAAGCACTCAGCATTTAGAAATAAGAGTCACATGGTCCTTCAGGGGAGACCCTAAAAACTGATGCCCTGTGTCATGACAGGCTTGGAATGTTAAAGAATCCTTCTTGCACATTGCTCTTAGGATACTGCAAAGGTAAAAATTTCTGCCACCTCAAATATAGCTGGCGAGGCCTTGATATAAGTGAAATATTCTTAACTATGATATAAATCACCATTAAATAAAATGAAATCAAATCTTTTATTTTTTTTATTTTTTTAGCACCATTCTACCTTTCTGATGGTTCATACAAAGAGAAAACAATAATTATCTCCCTTGTTTCTGTATGCTCTGTGGCACTGATAACTGTCGGGATTTATCTGCTATACCGATTGTGCCTTTCATCAAACAAGCCTTCTCCAGATTCATTAAATCTTGTTGAAGCGCCACCTGTAGTGTCTTTTGACATGGAGGATTTGAAGATTGGTGAACAGTTATGTAGGGGCCGCTACAGTGAAGTTTGGAAAGGATATTTAAACGAAACACCAGTAGCGGTTAAAGTTCTACACTACCATTATAGACAACATTATCTAAATGAAAAATATATCTATACATTACCGTTTATGGAGCACGAAAATATCCTGAAATTTTATGGTGCTGAGGAACGGATAACACAAGATGGACTTACAAAATTTATGATTGTTTTGTCATACGTGCCACACGGCTCTTTACAGAGTTATCTGAAGTTAAATAAGCTTGACTGGAATACGTTTTGTAAAATGTGTTTAACATTAGCAAGAGGACTTATACATTTACATACAGATATAAGAAAAGGGGGTAGGTATAGACATGCTATATACATTTACATACGGATATAAGAAAAGGGGGTAGATATAGACATGCTATATACATTTACATACGGATATAAGAAAAAGGGGTAGGTATAGACATGCTATATACATTACATTTGGATATAAGAAAAGGGGGTAGATATATACATGCTATAATGTATCTGATTGTGTATGATAAAGGTCATTTTGTACGTGTCTTGAGATAACTACATGTATATCACTGAGATTACGAGAACCAATCCATATCAGCAATAATGCAACTGTGTTTGGCTCTATCAGAATTACTTATGCCTTGTATCAGGCCTGCATCTGATAAAATTGTTTCTCCTCAATTTTTCAAAAGTGTCGCTAGTTTATTTATGTATTTCAGGACAGCAGGTTGTTAAATTAATAAAATTAAATAATCCTGTCATATTTATATACTAATATGTGTCATATTTATATACTAATATGTGTCATATTTATATACTAATATGTGTCATATTTATATACTAATATGTGTCATATTTATATACTAATATGTGTCATATTCAATTATTCATAGAGTAAAATGTTTGAATAAACTTCAAAGAGTTATCTAAAGAAAAAATCTGTTTCCAACATCAGCAAAAAAAAAAACCTGGATACTAATAAGTATTCAATGCTTCATTTGCATATATTAATGTAATCAGTATACAAAATAAGTTTTTAGCAATATTTATTTATTTATTTATTTATTTATATTTATTTATTTCAGATTTGTTCAAGCCAACAGTAGCACACAGAGACATCAATTCTAAGAATATCTTAGTAAATAACGACCTGTCTTGTGTAATTGGTGATTTGGGATTCGCTATAACTACCATGGGATCTAAACTAATAAGATACGGACATTATGAAAATGCAGAACAGTCATCACTTCAAGATGTATGTCAATTATTTTATTATTTTAAATCTAGTAGTAATTTTCATTGGCCCTTATTTAGGATGGACAACCTGTACTATTTGTTGATATCACAATTTTCTTTACATCTGCTACAGCAGGCACCAAGAGTCTTTTTTCAAAGAATCAAATTATAAAGTTAAACTAACCAACTAGATGAACAACCCCATCGAACAGGAAATCATAAGATTATGATAATTAATTTTTTTTTTTTTTTTTTTTTTTTTTTTTTTTTTTTTTTTTTTTTTTTTTTTTTTGGCTAAGGTTTTTGCTAAGCTGGTTTTTCAGAATTACTTTTTTCTGTTGTGCTTCAGTAATCTGCTGAATAGGATTTTTACCTTTAATTTTCTTCAACCACAACTTGTCAACATATTCTCAATACAAAATTAGACCTCCTGTGTTGGTTTACATGTA
This sequence comes from Tegillarca granosa, assembly GCA_029721355.1. Classification (NCBI taxonomy): domain Eukaryota; kingdom Metazoa; phylum Mollusca; class Bivalvia; order Arcoida; family Arcidae; genus Tegillarca; species Tegillarca granosa. The sequence continues at coordinate 1,062,318 of CM056609.1, forward strand.
TACGGTAGTCATAATGTCCCTCTAATAACTCTCTCTGCCTTCTTGTATATTCCGACTCCATTTTGAAATCCCAGAATCTATTTTACTTTAGGATTTTGTTTTCAAATTTCCTGCAGTTTATTAACAAACCTCTTTAGAATGTCAAAAAATTGACTAAAATGTCAACAGCTTGTAGCTACAAATTGCATAAATTTTGACCCCTGACATTTTAGTTCACTGGAAATCATGTCATATCACTTTTATAAGCATGAGGGAGATAAATGTTCAATATTTTGGTTTAAAAAATTGTTTGCTTTTTTTTTTTTTTTTTTTTTTTTTTTTTTGAGCAGATGTGGAAACAAGATGTTTTTTCTCTTCTAAGAATATTTGTTTCACTGCTTCACTAAGTATGAAATAAGGTTCAGTTTGTCAGTTTGGGATGGTTAAGTGACCTGCATTTTTTGTATCTTGTAGGTTGGTACACTCAGATATATGGCACCAGAATTACTGGATGGAGCTGCAAACCTAAGAGAATCAGAAACTTCATTAAAACAGATTGATATATATTCACTGGGTTTAGTTATTTGGGAGATGGCTGTAAGATGTACAGATTTGTATCATGGTAAGAATTAGTATCACTGTATCACTGGAATGTGTCTGAGCGTAGTGAAGGAATGTGGTTTAATGCCACATTCAATTTTGTTTTCAGTTTTCACCACTGCAGTAGCTCAGTGGGTAGAGTACTTGTTTTGCAAGTGGGAGGTCATGGTTTTGAACCCCAATCAGGTCTGATAAAGTGGTTAGTGACTGTTCTTTTGCAAAGCCCTTGGCAGTACAAAATTAAAGTCATTGTTCTTTCAGATGGGAACTTAAAATAAATGAGATCCTGTTTCATGGTAAGCATGGCAGGATAAAGAACCCTGCTGTATAATGCCGTCAGTGCAATGCACAGGCAAAATTTCTGCACTTTCTGTGATTACAGTCAGGCAAATTTTATGCACCTATAGCTGGCAATGTCTCGATGTATAAGTAAAATATTCTTGACTGGGATGTTTAACACCATAACTCAACTCAACTCACTTGATTGGAAGTGGTCGTCAGTTTTTGGAATGGGTTTGAAACAGCAGATATCCAGAAAAAACTACTAATCAAAGGAAAGTAACTTTCTCACATGAAGAACCTCTGTTTGGGATTGGAACCTATGTTAGAAGCAATATTCTCTATAAGTTGTAATGAAAAAAAGTATATGTATATGTATATATAACTTGTGTTTATTATAAATTAGGTGTTCCAGTACCGGAGTATCAACTTCCATATCAAAAAGAAGCTGGTGTACACCCTACATTTGAAGAAATGACAATCTTAGTGTCGAGAAACAAAGTCAGACCACAATTTCCTGAAGTATGGCGTGATTACAGTCAGGTATGTGTTTATTTCATGAAATAAATAAGTTTTAATTTAGGAACATTTTTCTTGTTAAATTTTTATTGACAGGACCTTGAGGTTTTTCTTTTTATACCTATTGTTATATAGATAATATAATTTTTTGTGTTTTTTTTTTTTTTTCCCAACGAAATGGAGTGTAAAATAGCTTACAGGTATTTGATACAGGTAAATACCGTTAATTGTAGCATCCAAAATTAAAATACAGGAAATGGTAATTATACTATCTGATCTAAGACACTTTAGTTATGGTTCAAAGGGAGATAACTTCTTTTAACCATTAAAATAAAGTTGACAGTGTAGCAAAATTTTTTAAGAATGTTTGAATTTTCTTTGGTAGGTTTAATAAGTGTTCATAATTAATATCCATCTATTTATTTCTTTATTTTTCATTTATTTTATTTTATTGTTATTATTATTATTATTTTTATTTTTTAGCTTTCCATTTTCACACAATTTGAATAATATTAGGTGTTAGGATGATTTGCTTATTAAAATAATTTTAAATGTGATGTTTTTGAAATAAGAAATTATTTTTTCTCTCCATCTTGTTTGAAATATGTGTAAAGGGAAGTAACTCTAACATGAATGGTGACACAGAAATTTGCTCACGAGAGTTTTGAGTGAATATATTCCTGTTATTTCAGGAAAGAATTGATTAAAATTGTGTAATCAAGTATTAATGAATAAGTTTGAATTGACAAATAATAAAAACTTTAAAAAACAAATATATTTATAGGTGGTACGAGCTTTGAAAGATACAGTTGAAGACTGTTGGGATCATGATGCTGAGGCTCGTCTAACTGCAATGTGTGTTGAAGAGAGAATATTAGATATGATGTCACTATGGGAACAGGAAATAAAACTGAAAGGTTATCTCTTTGTTTTCATATGAAAACCATTACCATAATTAAGATTTAATCCTTTTTATAAAACTGGTCAGTCTGAGATGGCGGAGGTGAATGGAGTACCCAGGGATTACACCCAGTATTTAGCAAGCGGACTGACCAACTGACAAACTCTTACATGAGTATCTGCCTTAGAGGGTATCAGACATTTTTGTCAATAGGTGCTGTTAAATTAAAAATTTTATTCATATTTGAAATCTTTAAATTTGTAGTGCAAAGTATAAAATACTGAAGACTTTTAACTTAACTGTTGTCAGTCCAGTCAATCTTTCAATACTACCAACTGTTGTCAGTCCAGTCAGTCATATAATACTATATAATAATTGCCCTCTAGGTATGTGGACATCCAGAATTGTCACCCTTCAGAAGTATTGTCATCCGAGGGCATTGCCCGAGGGTAACAATACCTCTGAAGGGTGAAAATTCTGGATGTCCACATACCTAGATGGCAATTATTATTTTGTTATACCGAAACAAAGCTTATCATGTGAAATAGCACAACTGTCCACATACTGTTTTGTGTTTTCTGCATCTTTACCCTGCATAATAATTGCAAGTCCGCCTCTGACGAACTGCCAAAACGACTAGTCGCCATTTTTGTTGTTTACCAAATGACAACAGCCAAGTTTTGCAAGTTATCTCCCTTATGCCGGTTTGTCAACCGGTGACAATAGTATTATCACATGGCTGTGCCGAGAAGGGAGAGATTGTCACATGCTGACAGTAATTTTTTGGGAAATATCTAATTTGTTACATGTCATGTGATTGGAATCCATCCAATAAAATGTGTTTTAATATATATGAGGTATAATAATACCAATTGTTGTCAGTCCAGTCAGTCATATAAAACTACCAACTGTTGTCAGTCCAGTCAGTCATATAATACTACCAACTGTTGTCAGTTCAGTCAGTCCAGTCAGTCATATTATACTACCAACTGTTGTCAGCCCAGTCAGTCATATAATACTACCAACTGTTGTCAGTCCAGTCAGTTTTATAATACTCCCAACTGTTGTCAGTACAGTCAGTCATATAATACTACCAACTGTTGTCAATCCAGTCAGTTTTATAATACTCCCAACTGTTGTCAGTCCAGTCAGTCATATAATACTACCAACTGTTGTCAGTCCAGTCAGTCGTATAATACAACCAACTGTTGTCAGTCCAGTCAATTTTTTTATACTACTAACAGGAGTTCAAATGAATGCTGTTTCCTAGCACAGCTCTACAAGTTCACTAATTTGATTTTCATAAAACTTTATGTACATTGGGAATGAATGAGTGAGTGATTGTTTAAAGCTGATTCAGAATTATTTCATCTTTTTGCAATAAGATTTTGTTAAAAATAAAACAGTACAAATTAAACATTAAATTGATGCACAACCCAGACCTGCCAACCCTTACGATTTTTCTGCAGTTCTTACTGATAATTGCAGAAAATTTTTAATTCTTACAATTGTATAGATATGGCATGTTGTCTTCTGTTTTTTATCTTTTTTCGGATATTCTCTTTCATTGTCTTTACGTTTTCAACCCATGTTTTAGAAAACTGTCCTGGAAACGCTTTAAGGCATTCAGATCACAATAAAGCATTAAAAAGATAGCCAACGATCAATGTTGTTACGCAAAGTCGGAAGAGCATTTGATAGTAAAGCATTTCAAATACATTCGGAAGTGTAATAATGAAGCATCTGTGTGATTTTAAGTTTCTCAGCGGTAACTGTCACAGCTCAAAAATGAGCAAACGCAAAGCAGATCTGGCGGATTATGGAGAAAACTAACTTTTGTAAAATCCTACTGAAACTGGTGAAATCTTACTGAAAAATGTCCTTGATCTTACTAAATAGTTGTCGAGGGGGTTGGCAGGTCTGACAATCAAACTATCATGTTAAAAATGATAAAAATAAGTAAAATGAGAGATCAATAATAATTTTTTTTAAAAATGGATAATATATGAAAAAAATTACATGATTATAATATAAAGTTGATTTACTAAAGGAAGTTTAAAATATTATATCCGCTGATATTTGTGAAAAGATCTTGCATTGTTAAAATATCCCTTGTAGGTTCAAAGTCAACAAAATCCAAAATGTGTTTGATAGATTGTTGACTTTAAAACTTTGAAGGGACACATGCAGGTAAATAAATGAATGAATGAATTAATACATGTAAATAAATGAATTAATTTATAAATAAATTAATGGTTGCTAGATTATGTTGTTACTTTTGGAACCATTCTTTATGGATTTAATATGGATTTGTTTTATTTTGGCATTTATTTTTATAATTGATGATGTTTATTTTTTTTGGAATCTTTTGCAGGTATAACACCAACGATTACTACAACAAGTAATTTATTTGAAGGGAGTTCAGTTGGTGGAGAAAACATACGAGAATCCTTAATAGCACCAGTAATGGACACACATATAACAGTTGACACAAGAGATACAGTTCCAAACCCAGAATTAGGAAACAGCACAGCCCCGTTAATTTTATCATCACCAAATTTATACCCAAATGGAGACATTGTTCAACAAACTCCTCATCCATTTGGTGGTATAACTATGTCCTCATCAACCACAGATACTTTTGTTCCTTTTTCCCCTTCAGAAAGTGAACCCCCTCAAAAACTTTCTAATATTGCTCTTGAAAAGAACAATGCTGGTTTGTATCAGCCTCACCAAGGCCGAAACCCGACATTTGAACGTAATACACATAAGAGTAGTGACGAAGAGCTTGCTATATCTGGAAATAGAATTCTGTATGGGAATGATAAAAGTGAAGATGACAGTGTTCAAAGTGTTCCAAATCGTCTTAGTGAAGATCTTTTTGATTCTTTTGGTGATAATTTAGAAACTTCACTTGTTCAGAATGATATTTTAAATCAGCATCGCAATCCACCTATCCCTTACGTACAGAACCAAGTTCACGATCAGCCTAGTGGTGTGGTTAGGCCTAAAATGGCTAACATACAGGGTGTTACAAACTTGGTGCAGAATAGGACTGCTAATCAAAAGGAAACCAAGCCAAGTAAATATAAATTTGGACTATTTAAAAAACCAATAGATATAAGTAGAATAGGTTTATTTGCTAAAAGACATTTTAAAAGTGGATCTAGCACAAAAAAACATTCTGAGAATAGCAACAGCACAAATGTTCAAACAACAAATGGAATAAACTCAAACACAGGGTTTACAAATTTAGGACAGGGCCACAAAAATGACAATGTAAATCGACCAGTAAGCACTGAGGTCAGAGTTCAAAATGGGACAGCATTTGTTCAGCCTGCAAATCCACAACATGGAAATGCATCCACTTCATTAAATGATACTTCTAATTTTATAACCCATTCGTCAAAATATCCTGAAAATAAACTTGGGGTTGCAGAAATTGGAATTGCGAGATTGGAAATGTTACCAAAAAGAACAATTGTTAAAATACGTAAAGGTCCATACTCAAAAAGTACATCTGACCTGAGTCCAGAAAAAGTGTCTGGTAGGCATTGCTGGTCTGAGACAGGATTTGGCGACAAAAACTGTAAATTAAGAAGACCAAACTCTTTGTCTCTAAAGGGACATAATTACCACCTAGATCCAAGAAATCAATCAGATGACAGACACAATATAATGACTTTTTCTAAAAATGCGGACAAAAATATGTCAAGATCAAATTCAAGAGAGAAGATTAAAAGGAGGGTGAAAACACCATTGTCCCTTAAACATGGTCGTTTTTCTTTGTATGATGACAGACTGATGACACAGTTTGTTATAGAAAATCCTGATCTTATTGGAGAGCCTCAAGTTCGAGCTAAATCCAGTGAGAGTGTCAATGGAATTGACGTGAAGGACAATAATTGTAATCTTTACAAACCAACTAACCATTATATTATGTAAAATATCTGAGATCTGGTCGGGATTGGTTTAACAGTGCTCTGTGTCATACCCCTTTAAATTTGTGTGGAACTATTATTTTCTGTTAGATCTGGAAACATCTTGTTTTCCAGTATAAAATGTTGTTATTCTAAAAGTTTGTTCTGCAGACATTTTGTGTAAAGTTTCCACACTATTGTCGGGTTTAATGACCACATGCTGCCATCACGGATGCCATTGACAGTGCTATTCCTTTTGACAGTTTTAAATAGTAACCACCAATGCTATTCTTTACTGTTATATTGACTCCAGTCATTCATTGATAGTGCTTATTTTTCAATTTTAGAATTTTACTTATGAGAAAGTTTTGTTTATGTTGACTTGGATCATTTATAAAATAATGTTTTAAATCTCAAACTTTTACCATGGAAATAGTGCTTATTTTTTTTGGCAGTTTTACAAAGAAATGACTCACTGATTTCATAATGAAATTGTGAAACTGAATTGCAAAGAAATGACTGATTTCATAATGAAATTGTGAAACTGAATTGCAAAGAAATGACTGATTTCATAATGAAATTGTGCAACTTAAAAGTTAAAATTTATGATAAATTAAAGGTATTATCCATATTTATTAATGTTCAGAACTTGAAATATCTAGAATCTATGACAATGTGCCATTTAGATATAAAGAGTAAATTCAGTATTGAAATTTTTAGTGTTTGGTGAAAATGGCACTTTTTGCACAAAGTTTTCATGATAGGTCATAATAAAGTTAAAATATAAGTGTCCGTTTTTTTATCGTTAGGTAAAATTTTGAAATTGTTACTTTTCTAGCTCATCTGAGCACAAAGTGCTCATGTGAGCTATTGGTATCAATAGAGGCAGACCCTCAGTCGTCCGTCGTCCGTCCGTCAACAATTGCTTCAAACACACTTCTCAGAAACTTCTGGTCACATTTTGTTCAAACTTGGTCAAAAGTATCTATAGAACATTGCCTTTCAGATTTTTTTTTTTTGGTTGCCATAGCTACCAAATGTAGGTCACATTGACCTACATAGTTGAAAACCTAAAAAAAATCTTCTTCTCCAAAACAACTTCACAGAGATAAAATCTGATGTGATATTTGGCATCTAAAGCATCTTATATACCAAGTTTGTGAATTTCAATAATTTTTGTGAAAAATTAGGTTACATGTTGTTGGGTTTATTTTTTATACATTGTAAATAGTACTTTTTTACCAAAATTACAATATTGAATAAATTTAGGTGAATTTTTTTCCAAACATCATTTTCTTATGTGAAGAAACATATGTTTGACAATTTTCATGAAATTCTGTAAAATACAAGTCGCTTTTTTCTACCTTTTTCATTTTCAATTCTGGCAACCCAAGGGTTGAGGGTTAAAATCCCAGTGAGGCCATTTTTTTTCTTTTCTTTTCTTTTTTTTTTTTTTTTTTTTTCTTTTTTTTTTTTTTTAACTTCTGAATTTTATGACTTACAATGGTGCCTGGAAAATTTTTTATGAATTTTTACCTTTTTAGGTTGCCATAGCTACCAAATGTAGGTCACATTGACCTACATAGATGAAAACCTAAAAAAAAATCCCCTCCAAAACAGCTTCACTGAGATAAAATCTTATGTGATACTTGGCATCTAAAGCATCTTATCTAGCAAGTTTGTGAATTTCAATAACTTTTGTGAAAAATTAGCTTACGTGATTTTGCGTTTATTTTTTATACATTGTAAATAGTACTTTTTACCAAAATTACAAAAATACAAGTTGCTTTTTTCTACCTTTTTCATTTTCAATTCTGGCAACCCAAGGGTCGAGGGTTAAAATCCTAGTGAGGCCACTTTTGTTATGGATAGGCACTCTGCCATCCATCCATCCATTAAAAGACTTCTTCTCAGACACTACTGGTCACATTTCATTCATATTAATCAATAGCTTCTATAGACCATTGCCATTCACATTTGTGTTTCTGGTTGCTATGGCTGCCAAAAGTAGGTCACAGTGACCTACATAGCTAAAAACCAAAACAATAAAAAGAATTGTTCTCAGAAACTACTTCTATTGAGGCAACATGTTATGACTTACCAGGTATTATCAAGTCATACCAGTTACAATTAAACTCAGGTGAGCAAATTAGGGCCATCTTGGGCCTCTTGTTTAACACAGCAAAAGCTTTTGGCCATTCATATCTGCTTAGCCAATGCTGGGGTGTTTGTGCTTGGTAATATGTTCCCAATAAAAAAGAGCAACATTAACAATTTCCATTGTTGTATAATATGTTACCAAGACAGACTCCATTACAATATGGAATTATGGTGATATGTGTTACCCAGACAGCCCCTCATTACAATATTGAACTGTGGTGATATGTGTTACCCAGACAGACTTCATTACTATATTGAATTGTGGTATGATGTGTTACCCAGACAGACTTTATTTCAATATTGAATTGTTGTATTATGTGTTACCCGGACAGACCCGATAACAATATTGAATTGTGGTGATATGTGTTACCTAGATGACTTCATTTCAATATTGAATTGTGGTATTATATGTTACCCAGACAGACTCCATTACAATATTGAATTGTGGTGATATATGTTACCCAGACAGACCCCATTACAATATTGAATTTTTGTATTATGTGTTACCTGGACAGACCCGATTACAATATTGAATTGTGGTGATATGTGTTACCTAGATGACTTCATTTCAATATTGAATTGTGGTATTATATGTTACCAAGACAGACTCCATTACAATATTGAATTGTGGTGATTTATGTTACACAGACGACTCCATTTCAATATTGAATTGTTGTATTATGTGTTACCAAGACAGACCCCATTACAATATTGAATTGTGGTGATATATGTTACACAGACGACTCCATTTCAATATTGAATTGTTGTATTATATGTTACCCAGACAGACCCTATTACAATATTGAAATGTGGTGATATATGTTACCCAGACAGACCCTGTTACAATATTGAAATGTGGTGATATATGTTACTCAGACAGACCCCATTACAATATTGAAATGTGGTGATATATGTTACCCAGACAGACCCCATTACAATATTGAAATGTGGTGATATATGTTACCCAGACAGACCCCATTACAATATTGAATTGTGGTATGACATGTTACCCAGGCAGACCCTGTTACAATATTGAATTGTGGTATTGTATGTTACCCAGACAGACTCTATTACAATATTTAATTGTTGTATGATGTGTTACCTAGACAGACTCCATTACAATATTGAATTGTGGTGATATGTGTTACCCAGACAGACCCATTACAAAATTAAATTGTGTTATGATCTGTTACCAATGACAGGCTCCATTGCAATATTGAATTGTGGTGATACGTGTTACCCAGATGGACCTCATTGCACTACTGAATTGTATGACATGTTACCCAGACAGACCCCCATTACAATATTGAATATTTGTATGACATGTTTCTCAGACAGACCACATTACAATATTGAATTGTGGTATGATGTGTTACCCAGAGACTCCATTACAATGTTGTGGTATGATATGTTACCCAGACAAGTCCCAGTGTAACATAAACAATTTCCATTGTGGTATTATTTGTTACGACTCCATTTCAATATTTTGGTATGATATGTAACCTTGACAAGTCCCATTACAATATTGAATTGTGGTGATATGTGTTTCCCAGACAAACCGTATTACAATATTGAATTTTGGATAATGTGTTACCGAGACAGAATCCATTACAATATTGAATTGTGGTGATATGTGTTACCCAGACAGAGCCCATTACTATATTTAATTATGGTATGAAGTGTTACCCAGACAAGTCCCATTACAATATTGAATTGTGGTATGACATGTTACCCAGACAGACTCCATTACAATATTGAATTGTAGATATATGTGTTACCAGACAGACCCAATTACAATATTGAAATTACTCTTTGTATTATTATGTTGTATGTGAATTGATTCATTGTTTTATGTTCTTGTTTTTATTGTTAATGTATGTAATTATGTAATTTACTTTTTAAGTAATGCTAGTCTTAATACATTTGTTAAGCTTATCTGTGTATTGCTTTTAAAAGCATTTACTTGTTGTTAAGAATCTGTGTAATTTTTTTACTCATTAGCTCAACTGGCTAAAGCCAGATGAGCTTATGGCATGATGCACGCGTGCGTGCGTGCGTGCATCCGTTAACAGCAAAAACTCAGAAACTACTGGGCCAATTTTAGCAAAACTTTGCAGGAATGATCCCTAGAAGGAGTAGATGAAAATTTGTACTATTGGTTTCCATGGCAACCAAAAGTAGGTCACAGCGACCTAGAATGTAAAAAACCTAAAATAAGTTTCTTCTCTGAAACCATAGGTTATATTCAAAATCTGATGTGATATTTAGCTTCTAGACACCCTTAAACATGTAGTTTGTACATTTCGTGAAATTCTGTCAAAAACTAGGTTACGCGTTTTTAACGTTTTTCTGTCATACTTCGTAAAAAGTGAAAATAAGGCTTATAATGAGATATCAACTTTGAAAATCTTCTTCTCTGAAACCATGAAGCCTTAAGCTTTCATATTTGGCAGTTAATATCAGCTTGAGCCCCTTTACCAAGTTTGTACAAATGGTGGCCCCCGGTCTATTTTTGGCCCCACCCCAGGGGTCCATATATCTGCATATGCATATATGGCTTATAATGGAAAATCAACTTTGAAAATTTTCTCCTCTAAAACCATGAAGCCTTAAGCTTTCATATTTGGCAGTTAATATCAGCTTGAGCCCCTTTACCAAGTTTGTACAAATGGTGGCCCCCGGTCTATTTTTGGCCCCACCTCAGGGGTCCATATATCTGCATATGCATATATGGCTTATAATTGAAAATCAACTTTGAAAATCTTCTTCTCTAAAACCATGAAGCCTTAAGCTTTCATATTTGGCAGTTAATATCAGCTTGAGCCCCTTTACCAAGTTTGTACAAATGGTGGCCCTGGTCTATTTTTGGCCCCACCCCAGGGGTCCATATATCTGCATATGCATATATGGCTTATAATTGAAAATCAACTTTGAAAATCTTCTTCTCTGAAACCATGAAGCATTAAGCTTTCATATTTGGCAGTTAATATCAGCTTGAGCCCCTTTACCAAGTTTGTACAAATGGTGGCCCCCGGTCTATTTTTGGCCTAACCCCAGGGGTCCATATATCTGCATATGCATATATGGCTTATAATGGAAAATCAACTTTGAAAATCTTCTTCTCTTAAACCATGAAGCCTTAAGCTTTCATATTTGGCAGGTAATATCAGCTTGAGCCCCTTTACCAAGTTTGTACAAATGGTGGCCCCCGGTCTATTTTTGGCCCCACCCCAGGGGTCCATATATCTGCATATGCATATATGGCTTATAATTGAAAATCAACTTTGAAAATCTTCTTCTCTGAAACCATGAAGCCTTAAGCTTTCATATTTGGCAGTTAATATCAGCTTGAGCCCCTTTACCAAGTTTGTACAAATGGTGGCCCTGGGTCCATGTTCGGCTCCACCCCAGAGGTCCATATATCTGCATATGCATATATGGCTTATAGTGAGATATCAACTTTGAAAATCTTCTTCTCTGAAACCATGAAGCCTTAAGCTTTCATATTTGGCAGTTAATATCAGCTTGAGCCCCTTTACCAAGTTTGTACAAATGGTGGCCCTCGGTCCATTTTTGGCCCCACCCCAGGGGTCCATATATCTGCATATGTATATATTGGAAATCAAATTTAAATTTTTTTTCTCTGAGACTGTAAGGCATAATGCTTTTATATTTGGCATTTAACATTAGCTCAAGTCCCTTTACCAGGTTTGTACAAATGGTGGCCCCCGGTCCATTTTTGGTCCCACCAAGGGGCACATATATCTACATATACTTATATGGGAAGTCAAATTTCAAAATATTCTTCTCTGAAACTGTAAGGCCTACAGCTTTTATATTTAGCATTTAACGTCAGCTCAAGTCCTTGTACCGAGTTTATATAAATGAAGGCACAAGAACCATTTTTGTCAGTTGAGCTCCACAGGCCCTTTTGGGCCTCTTGTTTTTTAAACATGCTTGTTCTTTCTATATGTACCAAGGCCACATATAAGCCAATAAAATCTAGCTTAACAAAGACCATTTATATGAACCAATTAAATCAATCCTTACAGTCCATACACAGGAACCAATTAAATACATGTGTTGGTTATTTATATACATGTATTATAAAAGAAAGGGATTCCTTTAATGGTCTTTAAGACAGTTGGTCTTTACATAGAGTTGATTCCTGTATCAACTTGGAATAGTTTTCAGAAGAAGTTATCATATTGATCATCCAGAACACTTATTTTTGTTTATTAAGTTAAATTGATTATTTTCAGTATAATTTTGAGACAAAATTGCTTATTGATAGGGACAAATCAAAAGCTGAATTAAATGATTTTAAAGAAAAACAGGCAATGTTTAGCTGATCTTCAACTTACCACACAATTTTTCTCCGAGTTTGCTTTGGATAATACTGAACTGTTTTTGACATAACAACAGTTATCTCCCTTTCCCCAAAGATTTGTAATGTTTAAAAGTTGTTTTGTTTTGTTTAATGTAAATTGAAATTTTTTTCTCTTCTGTTTAAGAAGAGAAATAAATTTGTTAAATTCAAAATTAAATTACTTATTTATTGTGTTCAGAAGTACTACAGTCAAATGTACAGTTTTACCAAAGTCTGCAGAGTGAAACCCCCAAACTGTCGTAAATGTTTAAATGTTTTATGTAGACCTTGGTCTACTCTAGTTTTACAAAATCTTCAATTTAGACAGATTATGTTGTAAAAGCAACCATGTTAATATTGTTATAAATTGTTGTAATTTTTTGATGTAAAATATTTAATAATTTGTTTTAATATTCACATTTGTGCCATATTAGAAAATCATCTGTTTTTATGTAATAATTCACCAGTGTGTAACAAGGGTGTTTGTAGTATTTCAGCTGCTGAAGAGATATGGAGACTTGTTTATGGAGACATGTTGATAATATCGGTTTGCTAACTACTTGATATAATGAATCAAATTAAACTGAAATGATTTGTACTACACTACTAACAAAACACAAGATGGAATCTATTTGTAAAAGGCACTTCATAGGAAGAAGGGAATGATTGTTTTTTAAACCCCTGTAAAAATTCTGTCACATACATGGTGATGGAATGATTGTTTTTTACACCCCTGTAAAGATTCCATCACATACATGGTGGTGGAATGATTGTTTTTACACCCCTGTAAAGATTCTGTCACGTATATGGTGGTGGTCAGTTCCAGAATTGTAAAGGAAACTTCATAGGAAGAGTGAGTGATGGTTTTTTTACACCCCTGTAAAGATTGTTACTAACATGGTGGTGGTAAGTTCTAAAATGTTAAAGGTAACTTGAGAACCCTGGAAATAAACCACCTACATTTGTTAAGCAAAAAGAGTCTTCCTCATAATAGGATCAACCCAAGTTTGATTTAAATTAGGTTGAGAATTTCAACTTGGTTGATGAAATAAAGGAATGCTTTCACCATAATGCAGTGACCTGACATTCACCATGATGCAGTGATCTGCAACTGACCTAGGTGTTATGACTACTAGTAGTCATTTTCTACTATGAAGTGACATGGCATTCACCATGCTGTAATAGTCATAAATCAAGATGCAGTGTCCTTTGCCATAAACATTCCTGCTTGCTCATTTTAATTAATCTTTCTTAACTGAATACAAAGTCTTGAAAGTGGCTAGTTTAGATAAGTCACGTTGTATTTAATAACTTTAGTATGTCACCATATATAGCAGCTTAGATATTATTTACACCTGATGATTCTAACCAATCAGTTTGATTTTTCATTTTATATTAAAACCATTGGTTATCATAAATATCCGACAAGTTTCTCTATTTGGATGAATTAAATCATACAGCACATCGTGTGTATTCAATGTAGATAAAGCTTACAATTTTGTCCTGCTGTGCCCTACATCTTGTTAAGTGATGTTTTCTTGACAAGTTCCACCTTTTTTAATAAGAATAATCTTTAAAATATACATTGCCCCTGAATATTGTAATTAACTTGCAACAGATTTTCTTTTTAAAAAATTGGCGTATTATATTAATTATCAATTCACTAGTTACCCCTTTTGATGTATTGGATCAATTAAGTTACCCCTTTTGATGTATTAGATCAAGTTACTCCTTTTGATGTATTGGATCAAGTTACCCCTTTCGATGTATTGGATCAAGTTGCCCATTTCGATGTATTGGATCAAGTTACCCCTTTCGATGTATTAGATCAAGTTGCCCATTTCGATGTATTGGATCAAGTCATCCATTTTGATGTATTGGATCAAGTCATCCCTTTTGTTGCATAATGCATATATCATACAATGCTAGGTTACAAACCCCTACTACTCTTGTAAATGAATTTATTCTTTAAGCCCCTTTTTATGTTTTGTACAAATCTCTGTTCTTTGGGCTTCAGCTTCTTTTTCTTTTTTTAACATTAGATAATGTGTTGGTGAGAAAATCTACAAACTAGAAATCTGTGTCAATATATTCAATTGTCTTTCATCACAACACAATCGTTTCCTAACATTTCTTAAAAATCTAAGGATGTTATATCTTGTTCTCAGTTAACTTTTAGGGATATACCCCAGACCCCTTTGATAATATTTAAACATTTTGGCTTAGGTATTTGTCCTTCTATACTATTGAATTTCAAAGAAGTTTACAAAGTTTTTGATTATTTAAAATTTTTGTTTTATTTAAATACAGCTACTCATATGCCATTCAGATACTAAGAAAATATGTTTCTATTTTTTAGAATTTCAAGATTGCACACTTTCTTTTAAAACTTATTGTCATGCTTAACTTATATGCAAAAAGTATAAATGCATATGCAAGATTGGTGTGTGTGTGTGTGTGTGTGTGTGTGTGTGTGTGCGTGTGTGGCAGGGTTTTAACTTGTAAATCTCCCAACTTATGCTATTCTTTTAAGTATCTTATTAGATAGTGTTCCAAAATCTCCACAGTTTCCATATTTTAACATAACAGCTAACTTTTTGGAGGAACCAAGCATATAAAAGCTTTTATAATATAATTTTTATTAAGGCATTTTTATATATATTCAACAAAATACCAGTTTAATTTTAAAATGCCATACGTGCACATTTCGGAAATTCATTCCTCACCAGTGACACTAGGGGCTGAAAAAGTTGACAGTTAAAAGATTATTAAAACATTTTAATAAATCCAACTTCCCAAATCTTCACAGTCATTGTACAACTATAAAGGGTAACTTGGGAGTTTTTGCAGTAACCATGTTATGGTATCTTTTATAATATTATTTCTTGATATACAAAATCTGCTGAACATTTTTTTAAAAATCATAACCTATTTCATGTATGTTAAACGTGTTATGTAGTATGTGCTTTATCATTATTATGATATAAAATACCATTTTATTTGATTCTGTATGACCTGCTTGCAATAAAATTGCAGAGAAATTGTCATTTTTACATTTTGTTGTTGTTGTTGTTTTTTTTTTATTTTTTTTTTTACTATCTTGTGATACCAAACTGTATTGCAACTTTTACAGTAGATTGTTCTTGTATTTTTTTCTTGAAAATATTCAGAATGAACATTTTTGATCAGCGTGTTTTTTTTTATATAAGTTGACCCTTTCATTGGTTCAGATGAAGAAATCCAACGATTTTATATTAGTACGTGTTCGCATTGAGTAGACACTTTCCAAGGCCTGGATGATCATTGTTCACAAATGTTCATATTGAGTAGAATTTTCCAAGTCTCAGATAAGCAATGTGGATGTGTCCATACTGAGTAACTCCTTTCCAAATCTTAGATAGGTAATGTTTACATGTGTCTATATTGTTCAAACCTTTGCGAAAACTCGGAATGATCAAAGTATTGTCATTATTCCGACCATTTTCGAATCTATGACCACAAGGATACATATGTTAATCAACCAGGTTTTTTTCTCAGGATAAAATAAACTGTGCAGGCATGATTTCATATTGGGAACATCCTCTCTAAGGCTGATATGAGCACAATTTCGGTATGCTTTCAATTTTGGTTGACTCTCTCAAAGAATGAAATGATCAGACTCGGCATGTTATCATAACATGAAGATCCTTTCAACAGACTTCACTTTCACATTCAAGAAGAGACCTTATGGCTGATAATCAAATTCATGTTTTGTGTTTGTTATAGTTCTTGGTTAGATATTTAGATTATAGAGCAAGCATTTGCTAAAAAGAATAAAATTTAAACTTTATACAAATAATTAACAGAAGCCGAAAACGTGAATAATTTTAATGAAATGACTGCGTTACCACAAACTATATCGTTGTCGAATTTCAGATTATGAAAATAAATTATTTGTTGCATCAAAAAAAAAAGTATTTGGCATTAACATTCGTGATTTATCTTCTAAAGCGTTGTATAGGAAAGTATACTCCTAACCACCTATAATCTCGGAAAAATTATGTATGAATTAAAACAAAATTAAAATCTGTGATTAAGTGTAAACGGCTTCCACCTCATTATGTCCTCTATGACTCAAGGGAGTCGTTCAATATTTTTTGCAATGACTATGTTGATTTGATGTATTATATTTACAATATTCTGCACTTAAAATATACGTGACCAACGATACTCTTTATTATAAAAATCTGTGCAATAATAGACAAAAACTGACGTAATTGGTATAGTTAATGACAACCGAATTATATTTTTCGTCCATGCAGATTTGCAACAATTCGTATCGTTAAAAACATGGATTCAGCGTTTTAAAGAAGGGAATCAAATAAGCGTTTTTGAGACTCAAATACAGCTAAAGCAAAGAAATTTCAGTACAAAAATGCTCTTTAGCATTTAAATGTATATAAAATGACGTTAAACAATACTGATGCCTGTTTCAGAGATAAATAAATCAGTCAAGTTATTAGACGTAATTGCAGCGTCAATACTGATTAAAAACTGACAGCTGACTTTAGATTAGCATTAGATATTATAACAACATTTTTACATAATTTATTTGTTCTGAATTTCAGATGTTTTTTTTTTTTTTTTTTTTTGCCCCATTCATACGGAAGATAGTATATAATGCTGTCACCATTCTTGTAGAACATACAAAATCTGGACTTCATTTCTACCAACTTTTCCCAGATAAATAAACTGTACCTATTTAGAAAATATCGTGTTTCCGTTTTGGGTGAAGCTAATAGGACTACATTTACACATCGGTACACCAAATCCATGAAACAAAAATTTGTCGAGTTACTTAATATGCCCTACCGATATATTTTTTTAACTGTGTTAAAAAGTAAGAACAACCAAGAATACTTTTAAAAAGACGATGGTATTATAAATGTAGTGTTAAGTATGGATCGGTTGTTTTAGAGAAAACATTTTTAAAATATGTGAATTATTGTAGACTCCATCTTAAAATGCCCTCTATGACTCAAAAAGGACTTTTAATATCTGCAATAACTTCGTTGATTTCATGTACTATATATTTCAATAAATTGCACGAAATGTATACCCTTTATTATGAAGATTTATGCATTATCGGAAAATGCTAGTATACGATTTCTTATTAACCTTTGTGACACTGATAATGGAATTAATTAACGACAGCCTAATTATATGCTTGGGAAAAGCAGATTTGCAACAGTTAGTATCTTTAAAAAGATTGGTTAAGCGTTAAAAGAAGGGGATCACATAAGTGTTTATGTGACCCAAATACATCTAGCTAGAGCAAAGAGATGTCATTACAAGAAAATGCTCGCAAGTTATAAATTTTTATAAAATGGCGTTAATAAAAACTGATGCTTGGTACAGAAGCATATAAATTTAATATATCATTAGACATAATAGCAGCATCGCCACCTATAAGGAACTGACTGCCGGTTTTGAATCAGCACCTATCGGTGAGTAGATATAATGGTACCATTACCACCGATTTCAAACTGACTTGAGGCTTTGGATAAGTTCTAGATATAATGGCAGCATGAACACCGATAAAATAGACCCAAGACTTTCAGTCATTAGATATAGTGGTTTTGTCACCACCGATTACAAACTGACTCCGGTTTTGGACCGACATTAGACACAATCGCAATCAATACATCGATTAAAAAACTGATTCTTGTTTCAGACGGACACAAAGTATTTACAAAACAAGACATTATCACTTTCTGCACAAAATAATTCCAATATCATTACCATATAGTTTATTTGTTTTGAATTTCAGATATCGTTGTGCCACTTATAATGAGAAAAATAGTTAACAACACTGTCACCTTTCTTGTAGAAGATAGACAATCCAGACATCAACTTCTACCAACGTTGCACAGAAAAAGAAACTGTACCTATTCAGAAAATATGGTACTTCTGTTTTGGGTGAAGTTAGAAGGACAACTTTTACACATCGGTACACTAAATCCATGGGACAAAAAAAAATCAGATTTTATGAGGGCGCGAAGCGCCCTATATGAAATATTAATTACAGTTTCAGTAGGACGGCCAGCTTCGATATTTTCCGTTAAAACCGCGGTTTTATCTTCAGGGCCTTTCAAGGGGAATAATTCAATTTTGGTCACTAGGTGTCGCCTTATCGTCACCTCGTAGAATTTGCATTTCGTGGTTATCGTAATAAATCATTAATTAAATGGGTTTTTTAACTTAAACTGTATAAAAATTCTTATGTATTAGAAGGATAATTGATTTTTCTAAACGACCACAACAATCGTTAACCCATCAAAACAAATTAAAACGTCGAAATTCTTGACATAATGCGGGGTGTTGTGAAAGGTCAAAATGAAATGGGCGGTGCTGAGCCAGTTTACACCCTGTAAATTGAATTGACAGAATCGCATCCCACACCGATTGGGTAAAAAATTATACATGTAATCAATAGTATTTAGAATACCGGTCATTTTGATACCAGATACAAACCATCATTTGCACCGGTTTTCATACGGGAAGTTAACAAAATTTGATCACTTGCATGCCGAGAATTTTTGAAAACAAAACAAAACACCGTACTAATTATTGAATATGCACTTATATTATTTATATATTACTGTTCTATATATTTAATTTTTTAGTTTGAAATTAATTTTTACTTAGTTTTGTTTCGATTTTAGTTTTATGCAGAAAAAAATGCCACGAAAATCCAACCGCAGGAATCAAAACACAGATCGCCCTCCTGGCCCTTGTACTGTTGTAGTCATCACGATATCTCTAAAGTAATACTAAGATACGTTCATCTGTCTCAAAAATTGAATAATTTTTTCACTTTTATTACTTTGAAAGATTTTAATTGTATTTGTAGAGAGTGTGGTGCTCGATTAAAAGTGGGATTAAGCCAGTTGCCTGATGCAACTTGTGATAGTGGCTCAGTGGTGCAGAGAGATTGACCAACTTCTGCTTTTTGTTATTGTTTGTTGTGTTGTGTTTTTTTAAATCAAATTTTCTGATTTGTTCTCAATATGTAAGCATAGAAAGCATAGAACCACAGTTAGACCACTGAATTAGTATGCATACAGTTGTGTTATGTATTCAGGTTCCATTGGTCAGCACTAACACTGAAGGAGAGACAGATGAATTCACAGTAGAATTTTTACTTACAAAATATTATCAACTAACTCGAACAGTTTTAAGTTTATGAATTTACAAGTTGTGAGACAGTGAATATGTCACTTTGCCATCTAAATATTAAGTTGCTTTTTTTTAAACTTAACTTTCAGGTTTATTTGCAATCTGCAGTGCCTGAGTATCCAAATCTTGGATTTAGCATATGCTATGCATGAAGCCATTATAACTTCAAAACTTGTTATGATACATGTTTGACACCTGAGCTGATTCTAGACTCACTAACATTTGATGAAATTGATATCTTTTGTGTCAGAAAAGTAGTAATTTATTAAGGTACAATACAGTGGTGTTATCTAGTCTACATAAGAGATTTATACAAATCAGACAGTATCTGTTTTCAACACTAACACTACATGTAGCTTTACAATTTCAGATTTAGATACAAGAAAGCTTTGCCATTCACCTGTATGGTTACTAAGAATGCTACATTTTAAGTCCACATTTATGCTTTGTCTGAAATTCTATTGTCCTTCCAACTGCAAGATGAAAAAGGAACAAATTTACTTCTTTGCCTACATACCACAGTTATAACCTTTGAAAAACAGGTTGAACATCTTAACAACAGAATGTAATGTTTTGAACTAAAATTTACTTTGTTGTTTCTTCTAAATCTATTTGAGAATTATGGCATACTGAGTTTGTTATTATAACTCAAGGAAGCTGTCAGAACATATGCAGCAACACAAACATGTCATCATACTATGATTAACTGTCATGTAAAATCAGAAAATATCTAATTCTGTTTTGTGAAATTTATTTTACAGATTAAAAATATTCAATTTCTCTCTTGTATTGGTAGCTGTACATTCAATACTCAGAATCTACAGTGCTTCTTCCCTTTACATCTTTTAGTGACAGATTTAGCTGACAACTTAGACTCAAATTTTTCAACAACAAAAAAAAAAATATATATATATATATACAAATGTATTTGATATCAATATTGCTTTCAAATAAAGCAAACTTCAGAATTCTAAAATAGAAAAAAAGCACATTGGCACACACACTAAAAACCCCTGTTGATTCCAGGATATTAATCATTTGTACAGATTGGAACTATATATTCCATTTTTAATTCTGTTGATATTTTCATTATTTTGCACATTACACATTTTTGCAAATACAAATAAGGAGCCTTATAGGTTGTAGTATAAAGCTCACTTTAATATCACAGTACCTCTTGCCACCTAGGTTCGAAATTCACTTTGGCTGATCCCAGCGTGAGAAGATCTGTTAGTTTGCCTGCCAAAGGTTGGTGGTTTTCAGCAGAGACTCTGGTTTCCTCCACTTTCTAAGAAGCGCCCTCCTCTATAGGTGAAATTTTGACTGGGGCGTAAAACAAGGTAACTCCACTCCACATAACCACAGATAAGTAATTAACTTTTTTTAATTAAAAAAAATTATTGTTTATTTTTTTCTTTATATTTTTTATGTTATTATTATATTAATTATAATATTTTTTCATGATGATTATCTGACTACCCATGCCTACAGAATTATTTCCATATACAGTTTATATGGCTATGTCCTATAATGTCGCATCAGCAATTTTTCAGCTTTTTGCAATGAGAGCAAGTTCATTAGTCAAGTATAATTTATGCAGGAGATGTGCCAGTATTTATAATGGTCTGCCTTGTAATTACTAATATCACGACGTCAGGGCAATTTATTTTGTTAAGATGCAAGATCACTGAGTTCATATGCCACACACAAGCAAACCACTTGCCCTGTCACATTGTTCTGGTACTAAGTGAAACAGTGGATATTCTGTCCACCAAATGAATAGTTCAGGTGAAGAGACAGTATTTCAAATTTTGAAGATTGGGTATAAATTGACTGAGGTTTAAACCCACAGCTGTTGCATGTTGAAGATTTGAACCCCAGTGCAACTTTGTAACTGACCACATGCAAGAAATACTTGTTCTAAATGTTTAACTTTGGTTGAGGAATAATTTTTTCCTTTGTTTCATTGAAAAGAATTTTTAAGAAAATTATCATTTCTCAAAAAAAAAAAAAAGGAAAAAAAAATGCATTGATAATAAAATTTGAAATTTTAGCATAGTTTCAAATTTAGAAATTAAACTTTGATTTAAACAAATTCTAAATGAAGTGAAAATTGCAAATAAGCTTCCATAGCATGATAGAATTCATTTATAACTCCCGAGCACCTGTGTTACATCTCTATTCCTTGGACAATGTTGCATTTAGAATTTTCTAAAAGAAAAACGATTAATTTTTACTTCTTTTTGGATCTTAGTTTTCTTTTTATAGTTAAAGTATGCAAACAAAAATTATATCATAGGAAATAAGTCAATTTTTAATCGTATTCATACGAAGAACTGTAAACAAGGGAGGTAAGTATACACAAACGAAAAATCTATCATGGACTCTGAGCAACACCTGCTATTTTCTGAATTGACAGAATCGCATCCCACACCGATTTCGGACAAAACTTTAATATGATCACATTAAGAAATGAAAATTATTTCATAATTTAATAATAAGAACCCATCATATGTCCTATTTTTTTCACAATACGTGTCTGAAGCACCGGTGTCGTCCGACAGCTGTGAGGCAACCTCGACTTTAAAAGCGTTTATCTCGTAACTTAATCGAGATATTTGGCTATTTTGTAGATTAATTGAAGGAAAAAAATATTTATTGTTTAAAATATTTGTTCGTTTCAAATGTATAACGATGTCATCTTACAGTTTTCTTTAAAATTCGAGACTGACTATCGTTTCTGATTTTGTACCTAAATTTAAACCGAAAGTCACGTGACCAAAGTTATGAAAATTCAGCCATGTTGGAAGCTGGCCGTCCTACTGAGTTTAATCTCGTTATCTCGAACTTTCGGATAAGTCGAACTTTTAGAAAAAGTCCGGACAGAATTGTTCTTTATTTAACTAAAATAACTCCGGTTATCTCGAACTCGGATATCTCGAATTTCCGGATATGTCGAACAAATTTCCGTCCCCATGAATGAAAATCCTAGAAAAATAACATTCGTTAACTCGAACAAAAAATATTAAGAAAATATTTTTTGGTAGTTTTAATTAATTTTAAAAATCTAGTGACTGTCGGCACTGTTGATTTAAAACCAATACATTCATTATTATTAAACTGCACTGACCTTCTGATTTCTTTAATCCGTTAATTGTTATCGTTGCATAAACAAATAAACCACCAAGAAGATTAACGGGTGTTTTAATTACTGCCAAGCTTAACATAGTGGTTGTGTGATGTGAACATCAATCAAAACAACCGGAAGCTTGGGGTGATTAAAGTACACAAAGCGAAACCGGAATGCGGAACAAAACTGACTCGCTGTTTGTCGGTAAAATACAATAGTGTAATCAGTTATTGACAGATTGACATTCTTTTATTCTTTTTATGATTATTTATGGATTTAAGTGATGATTGTATGGTTGTATGGTTGTATGGTTGAATTGTTTTGATATTAATATATTGATATTTTGTGTAATAAACAATATTTACTTTATTTTTTTTAAATTTTCATTCGTACAGCTGCAACATTGTAGCTGAAAACAAATGTACTTAACACACGTATTACACTTTTATTAAAAAACAGTAAACAATATTTTGTAGCTGGAAAGCAACATAGTCCATGTACTTGTCAGCGGTATACAGATATATTTATGAATAAAATTGTACTTGAATACTATCTCACAATACTTGAAAATGAACAATGTCGACACTATTTTGTAACCGACTTGCTTATCACGTATTAAAAGAGATACAGAGGCATCGGTAAATACTGAGAATTTTGCCGACATAAGCATTACATAATACCGGAAGTGACTTTCGATAGGTCTGTACGAGTTACTTCCCTTTTTTGCCGGTTTTTTTTTTTCACATCGTTTAACTCGAACTTCGGATTAGTCAACCTTTTGCATTTCCCCGCGGAGTTCGAGATAACGAAATTCAACTGTATATGATAAGATTGAAGAGAGATATAATAATGCATTGACCTTCAATTCAATGTAAAAAATAACAGCTCTTTAAAGTAAAAACACCCCTAGGTGAAAAAACAGATCAATCCAGGAAACCCCTACAACGCATGTTCACAGATAACAGGTAGATCTAACCATCCGTGAAAAAACTGACTTTCAATGAAGCCATCATCATCATCATCAACATCTCAAATAAGACACCAAAACAAAGCATGATTTCAAATATAAATTTATAAAGGAAAACATTACAAATAAACAGCCAAACAATTGCCGAACCGATAAGTCTTTACGTATAAACCATCTAACAGCACATCCTCTTCTTCAACGCTGTATAGTCTTCTATCACTGTCGCAAGTGAATCTATAAACAGAAAGAAACATGTCAACTATGAAACATGATTTAAACGACCGTAGAAAAAACTTCCTAACTGATTTCCAATATTAACTATAGATATATTGATTTGCTTATTAATTTATTGATTTATTAATCCATGATTTATGAAATATGAATTTCATTGATTTGCTTAGTATTTTTTTTTTTATCTTTTAAATTTGTAAGGGTGGGAGGGTGGGAAATGCATTATTATATCTCACTTCAATCTTATCATATAATTAAAGCAGACGCTAACAGTGTCAGCTTTATTGCGATCAAGAAAGTTGACGGAAGTGTCGTATTGAGACCTCTATCGGCCAAATGCGACTGTTTAAGCGGGACATTCAAATGTTTGATAAGGCATTTCTTTCACTGTTTCCTCAATCACCAATATATATCTACGAGATTCTTGACAGAAATTACATAAGTAAAGAGAACAGTAATTAAATGTATAATAATTAACAACTCAACTGGATACGTAAATGAAATTTTCGGATTTTCCACCTTTTCACATGTTTCCCACCACAACGCCTCCCTCCCGCCCTTACCTTGTACCTGCAGAACGTGTTGTCGAACTTTTGGTACATGTGTACTCGATTAAGCTTAAATCAGGCGAGAAAAAAGGTTTTATACACAAATCTATTATTTTATTATCATATTTCTAATAAAAAACATTTAAGTGCCAAACAATAACAGAAAAATATGTTCTGTTTATTTTCGTGGTTACGGTAATGTATGTATAAATGTGGAAAGGTACGCTACACTGATTTAACGACGATTGGTCAATTTTATCACCTGATTGAATAGAGCTCTTTCATTGGCCCGTTGGCTTGACCTGCTTTGAAGACCTTGACATATTTTAAGATTATTATTGCTATCTATAACCTGGTAAGTATAAGCTATACTTAATGTAAACAAACAATCGAATTTGTTTCACTCGTGACATTGCTTTATGTAAACGGTAGAACGTGAATATTCCCTTTTTGTGCAAAGTATAGCCTAACGATGACACGTGGAGAGAGATATACACGTGGATCTACATTTTTCACGATATATCGTCGGTATTTAATTTGTTTTATTCGTGACATAACACTTGGTAATTTCACAAAATCGTGAATCTGTTTTTGTGCATATTTTGCGGTTTTGTGATTATGATATGCGGATACAGTTAACTTACTGCGGTATTATTGAAGTCAGATGATTTGAATGTAATAAAAAAATGATAGAACTGAATCAAGAAACTGAAGTCAAATAGTATTTAAACTAAATCAAGAAATTAAAGTCGAGGTAATTTGAACTAAATCAAGAAATTGAAGTCAAGATTATTTTAATTGAACTGATCAAAAAATTAAAGTCAAAATAATTTGAACTGAATCGAAATTATTTGAACTGAATCAAGAGATTGAAGTCAAGATTATTTGAACTGAATCACAATTATTTGAACTGAATGAAGAGATTGAAGTCGAGATTATTTGAACTGAATCAACAGATTGAAGTCAAGATTATTTGGATTGAATAATTAGATGGAAGTCAAGATTTTTAAAATTAAATCAAGAAACTAGGGTTAATAGTCAAGATTATTTCTTGTTTGATTTTTATAAACAAAATATGTCACGAGTCAAGAATAAATTTGAGTGCATGGAATATACTGAATTTGTGTTACTTCCCAATCATTGGTACTTAAACTATTAATGAATGCATTGTATATTTTATATGCTACTATATTTTAGTATCCAAATAAAAACTAATGTTTTTAAAATAAACAGAGGTGAAACATTTCCATTTCTATTTCAGTTTGTTTTAATTTATGTATTATTATTTGGTCATACATGTAATTTTTGTAACAAAACTTGCCTACAGTCTAACCTGTCCAAAATTAACCAGAATTAAAGACACAGAATTCTAATAAATCTTCATCCCAGATGAAGATCAATTAAGATTATAATGTAGAAAACATGTTACATTCACCCTGATATAAAAAAACCCATCAGATCCTTATACTTTAACTCTCATTAATATTTGTATCCATTTTGTATATATGACAAATATGGATGTACATCGCCTTACTACAAAAAAACATACATTGACCACTGATTTTATAACTTGCCACTTTGGATGGACAACATGATATAGTAATGTCTATTATGTGTATCAAGTACTTTTGAAATTTGTAAAGTTGTTGTTAGTCCTATTGCTGTTTTATGATAAAAAACTACCAATACATCAAATATAAAATGGGTTTGATTGCAATGTGAAAATGGGTTTGACTGCAATGTGAAACTTTGGATAAGCTATGGCAAAGCCTTTGAAATTCCGTGTCAGAAATGTAGTAGAATGGTGTTGAACGTTTAGTCAATATTATTTCATCACATATTGGATGCCAAACAGCCTTCGATAAAATTTCATCCATATTTACACCATTTAAGGCTGCTTTACTAGCAGCCACCATGCGACAAGAATGTGCTTGGAAAATTGATACATCAACCCCCGCATCTTTCATAATACTTTTGATCCAGTTTGCAATAGTTTGTGAGGACAAACCATTAAATGGTTTCTTTGTCGATCTCAAAAGTGGATCAGACTCATCTCTTGATTTAGGTCTAATATGTTCAGTTCTTTTTTGATATTCTGAGAGACATGAAATAACACATAATTTCTCCTGAGAAAATTTGTGAAATGTGACCTCTTTATTTTTACAATCTTTTTGTGTTTTTGATATCCCAGGTAATGAAAATGTTATGCAATCATTTCTATAGGACATAAAACGCCTATCAAACCTAGCAATTTCTGAAACCCTTTTAGCAGCAGTTAAAGCTAGCAAAATGACCAACTTTTTGTCCAGTGCTGCCAAGTTTAAATCTTTGTTATTATTCATACCTGATATATGTTTCAGTACAAGATCTAAATCCCATGAAAACTGATATTTAGGCAATGGAGGATTCTTTTGTAAAATACCCTTCATTAATTGCTTGACAATGGGTAACTGAGTAATCAGTATACCTTCAGAATACGGAAGTACAGACGAAATGGCTGAACGATGAACATAAATTGTTCTATACTGAAAACCTTCTTTATGCATCCAAGCAAGGTAATCTAAGACAGAGACCTAAGGTGCTGAAAAAGGATTAATTTCCCTTGGGAAACACCAGCAACTCCATTTTATCCAGGCACAATCGTAAGCAGACCCTCATCCTGGCTTTCAGGACCCCACGAGTAAGTCTTTAACTTCCTCTGAAACTCCAACTGCTGAGTATGATCGCCTGAGACCTTCCACCCTGCTAGATGTAGGGTTTTGTTCAGAATGAGTGGATGAATCCCTCCCGTTGGGAAAAGAAGTGTCTTTGAATTCATTGGAATTAATAACGGGTGATCCACTAGCATTTGGAGTAGTGGAAACCAAGCTTGCGACTGCCATGTTGGAGTGACCAATATTAATTTGACTCTGTTCCTCGCGAACTTTCGCGAGGCAACAACTGATGGGACAAAATGGGGGAAATGCATACCCCTGTATCCCCTTCCAAGGTTGAAGCAAAGCATCTACGGCTTTGGCTTGGGGATCTGGCTTCCAGCTGAAATAATGGTTCAGCTGTGAATTGGATCTGTCTGCAAACAGATCCACTTTGTACTGGCCCAATCGTGCTTCCAGACTCTTGAAAATCGACGGATTCAGTTTTCAATTGCTGTAATCCGTAAAATGTCTGCTTTCCCAGTCTGCTAGCAGATTCTGTTTGCCTGGAATGTATTCTGCCGTTATCAATATTTGCCTCTGAAGGCACCAATCCCAGAACTGATTTGCTATATTGTTGAGAGAATTGGAAACTGTTCCTCCCAATTTGTTTATATAAACTACCGCCGATTTGTTGTCCGTCTGCAGTAGATTATGTTTGTTTTCCAATTTTTTTGCAAACGACTGGACTGCGAGAAACGCAGCTTTTAATTCCAGCTGATTTATATGGCGAAATTGTTCTCCTTGTAGCCACCTCCCGCCTATTGACTTTCATCGGATTGTATAACTAGATACGGGTCTGGGCGTATTAATGCTTTCCCATTCCAGAGATCTAGTTTGTGAATTGTGAATCCACAAGTTTAGTTCGACTCGAACTTCGTGCTCTAATTTTAACTGGTGATCGTAATTGCCCCCTATAAGCAACGTTTTTTTTTAACACTTGTAGACTGCGATAATGAAGTTGGCCCGGGAAAACAGCCTGATTTGTAGCTGTTAACTGTCCTATTAATTAAGCCATTTCCCTTGCTGATACCATTTCCTTTTTCAATATCTCCTTGCAAGAAGTTTTTATTTTCATAATCTTTTCTTTTGGAAGGGACAGGGTCATCAAAACTGAATTTACAGTGTATCCTAAAAATCCATTGTTTGTGACGGATTCGTTACTGACTTTTTCGTGTTTATAAAAAAATCCCAAATTTTGTAAGACTTACTGGACAGTTGCGAGATCTGACAGCAACTCCCGTCGCGATTGGTTCATTAACAGGATATCGTCCAGATAAATAATTAGACGTATCCCTAGGGGTCTCAACAGGGCAATCGGTACTCTCATTATTTTTGGAAAGACCAGAGAAGCTACAGAAATTCCGAAAGGGAAAGAGGTGAAACATTACTTTCCCTTTCCAATAAAACTTTAGATATTCCCGGTACTCCGGTGATATGCTCAAAGTGAGATAAGCGTCTGTAAGATCTAACTTTACCATCCAATCGTTTGTCAGTAACAATTCTTTCAACAAATAAATAACCTCCATCTTGAAGGGTTCGTAAGCTAGAAAATGATTTAAACTCCTGAGATTTATCATAGGCCTCTGACCTCCATCTTTTTTCGGAACCAGAAAAATGTTGCTGGTGAATGAATCTGTGGTCAGAAAAGATTGAGTTATTGCATTTTTCTCTATTAGAGCTAAAATTTCCTTGTCTATTTAAGACTGGTCTGATTGACTGAAGTGGGGTTGACTGGGTATTGTGTTTTGGACTCGGGTGGTTATGAAATCTAACTTTATACCCTTTATGCAATGAAGAACCCAAGGATCGTTTGTAATCAATTTCCAATTTTCTAAAAATGGCTTACTCTTCCACCTGCAGGTATTGATTCTAAATGATTGATTATTGGATTCGGAAACTGAAACCTTATCAGAACATTTGAACTTACCCGCTTTACTGTGCTGAAGATTTTTTCATTGTCTGATTCTGAGAGGGTTGGATGTTCTGACAGAGTCTTTGCCTGTTCTGGCTCTGCTTGGTTCTGGTAACCCCGACCCTGTGATGGTCTGCGTCCTGCATACTGACCTTGTCTGCCGCCCACAAACTGCAGGGTATTCGTGGGTCTTTGTCGAAAAACTGATAATATCTATGATTAGCATTGTTAACATTAGAGGGGTGAAAAACTGGTTTTTTCCTATCAGAAACCAACAATTCTCTCAGTTCACTGATGAGGAATGAATTTCCGAAATGTGCACATCTGGCACATCAAAATTTAACTGGTATTTGTTTTATATTCTTTATTATCTTTATTTACTTCCGCTAACTTTTTCAAAATTTTTTTGCCAAACATTTCACCCTTAGCTTTGGAAAGAGCTTCAAGGCATTTTTTATCAGACAAAAGATCAACACTGTCTGGCATAGTAGTAGCAAGTAGAGCTTTCCTTCTCTCTGTGTTAAACACTAGATATGTTTCTTTGAAATAGATGTGTCGCCTGACACTGCATAAAAATCAATCAAAGGGAAATAATTCAAAAACGGAACAAGATAGAGTTGTGGTTCTTGTGCACTGCACTTCGAGTCATTGCCTGAAACATGTACACCAAGTTTGGAGTCATTTGAACATACTACACCAAAGTTATGCTCCAGACAAGAAATGCTCTATAAAAATCAATCAAAGGGAAATAATTCAAAAACGGAAAAAGATAGAGTTGCGGTTCTTGTGCACTGCACTTCGAGTCATTGCCAGAAACATGCACACCAAGTTTGGAGTCATTTGAACATACTACACCAAAGTTATGCTCCAGACAAGAAATGCTCTATAAAAATCAATCAAAGGAAAATAATTCAAAAACGGAAAAAGATAGAGTTGCGATTCTTGTGCACTGCACTTCGAGTCATTGCCAGAAACATGCACACCAAGTTTGGAGTCATTTGAACATACTACACCAAAGTTATGCTCCAGACAAGAAATGCTCTATAAAAATCAATCAAAGGGAAATAATTCAAAAACGGAAAAAGATAGAGTTGCGGTTCTTGTGCACTGCACTTCGAGTCATTGCCAGAAACATGCACACCAAGTTTGGAGTCATTTGCACATACTACACCAAAGTTATGTTCCGGACAAGAAATGCTCTATAAAAATCAATCAAAGGGAAATAATTCAAAAACGGAAAAAGATAGAGTTGCGGTTCTTGTGCACTGCACTTCGAGTCATTGCCAGAAACATGCACACCAAGTTTGGAGTCATTTGAACGTACAACACCTATGTTATGCTCCGGACAAGGAAATCCGGACGCCGCAGACGCCGACGCCGAAGACGCCACCGACGAAAGTAATCCCTATATGTCGCCTAGTCAGGCGACACAAAAAAATGAGCGTTACCCACCAGTTCAATGGACCGTTGTGTTAACTTTATAACATCAGCTGGGTCCATGCCTTCTTTTCTTTTTTAATTCTAATTGCCTCAGACCATGGAAGAGACAATGGGCCCATGATATCTAAAATACGCAACTGAGTGTTAATTTTACTCTTTTCTAACTTTGAATTCTAATTTTTTACCTCTTAAAGAATTTTTCTTGAAAAATCTATCGGTTTTAAGACCTTTTAATTTCTTAGAAGTTGGAATGGGCCAACCTTTAGACATGTCTTGTCTAATCTTTTTTGCAACTCCTTAGTAGGATATTTTTCAATATAATTTACAATGTGCGAAGGCACCTTAGATTTACTAGTAGTCATAGACTCGGGATTAAAAGTGCTACCCTTATCCGAGTCACTTGATTCACCACTACTGTTACTATCGCTACTTTCACTATCACTACTGCTACTACTTGAACTAGAGCTATCTACCTTTTTACGCTTTTTCTTATTCTTATTTTCAGACTTTCGCTTACTATTTTTATTCTCAACTTGACCAGGTTTATTCTCAACTTGACTACTAACAGCGCCATCATGTTTTCCATCTCTGACGAACAGACACTTCAGTTTCATCTACCACAGACATAATATCATCTTGCTGAGTATCATCCTCCCCTGAAAAGTCCAAAGACTTTTCTACCGTCTTACTGTGAGCATCTTCCGCCTCTGCAGACATAATTTTGTCTATAGCAACGACCCTATGGTCTACATTGCCTACTAGTAGATTATCCCGATAAACACGCAGTTCTTCCCGTGAAGGTGTTATTTTACCTTCCGGAATAACCTGTAATTGAGCACTCGTCATAAGAAAAAATAAACTTAAAAAATATCCAACAAAAAAAAAAAAATAAAATAAAATAAAATAAATACGTCTTACTTGACCGAGAGCTGAATTGAAAGTCATTTTATTCACGGGTGGTTAGATCTACCTGTTATCTGTGAACATGCGCTGTAGGGGTTTCCTGGATTGATTTATTTTTTCACCTAGGGGTGTTTTAACTTTAAAGAGCTGTTATTTTTTACATTGAATTGAAGGTCAATGCATTATTATATCTCACGGAAATCTTAGAAATATAATTAACATTTTGTCACAAAAATTTCTCGAGTTTGTTAGTATGTCATACTTAGTATTTATGTACTCTCTTAAAAGGAATAACAACCAGGAACAATTTTATAAAAACGTTTGAAATATAAAATGTAATATAAAGTAGTAATTGCAAACTTGCTGCCGTCTTTATGGCACTGACATTATGGATTCAGTTCACGACAACCGAATTATATACTTGGTATAGGCAGATTTGCAACAATTTGTATCTTAAAAACATGGGATAAGCGTAAAAAAGGAATCATGTAAGCGTTTTTGTGACCCAAATACAGCTATTGCAAAGACGTGTCATTAAAAGAAATGCTCTCGTTATAAATGTGTATAAAATTATAATGCCTGTTACAAAGGCAAATAAATTAATGATGTCATTAGCCATATACAGCAGCATGAACAACGATAAAAAAGAGTAAAGACTCTCGGTCATTAGAAACAATGGCAGTATCACTACCGATGAGAACCTAACTGCCGGCTTTTAATCAGAACTAGATATAATAGCAGCATTATCACCGATCGATAATGGACTCGAGACTCTCGGTCATCAGACATAATGGCAGCAAGACCACCAATTACAAACTGACTGCAAGATTTTGACCAGCACTAGATATGATCACAGCACGAACACCGTTAACAAACTTAATGCCGGCTTTAGACCAGCACTAACAATGGCAGTATTACGCCAATTATAATTTGAATGCCGGCTTAAGATCATCACTAGATATAATAGCAGCATGAAAACTGATCAAAAATGGACTCAAGACTCTTAGTCAATACATACATATAATGGCATTATCACCACCGATTACAATCAGACTGCCGGTTTTGGACCGAAATTAGATATAATGACTGTAATAACATTGATTAAAAACTGATTGTTTTGGACGGATATAAAGTATTTACGTAACAAAACAGTACCACTTTCTGCACAAAATAATTTCAATATTCATTGCCAGATGTCACTTTTCCCCTATTTATGCGGAAGATAATATTTAATGGTACTTCCATATCTTACCTTTTTTAAAAAAATGGTACTTTCATTTTGAGTAAAGTTAATAGAACAACACATACGTATCGCTACACTAAATCCACGAGGTAAAACAAAAAAATCAACATTTTTGCTTAAAAAATATCGAGCTCGTAAGTTTGCCTTTCTTATATATTTTCTCACAGTGTTAAAAGGAAGAACAACCAAAAATACACATAATAAAAAAGTGTAATGTAAAGTATCGATACAAACCGGCTTCCTACTTTGGCAGTTATTTTAGAGAAAACAAGCAAAAAATCTGCAAAATAAGTGTAGACGACCTTCACATGATAATGAACTCTAATAAGTCAAAAAATAAGCATTTCAATTGTTGGCAAGGGAATAACATAAAAATTGTTGACCAGGTAAACGGAACATTTAAATTGTTGACAAGGTAACAACATCAAAATTGTTGGCATTGTTACATCAACCTCTTAATTGTTAGCATGGTAATAATAACATCTAAATTGTCCAAATTTTTTTCTGGTCCTAACGAAATTATGTCACAACATCAAATTACAATATTTAGGAGTAACAGGGAATTTCGAAACCATAAGTCTGAAGTTTTTGTAAGTATTTGACGTCGACTATACTTTGTAACTTCATAAAGAAAATGCTCCACGTGCGAACAGTGACGTCATAGACTTTACCCGCAGATTGCGGGAAAACGTTTTCTAAATTGACGTATAGAATTTTTAACTGCATCCATTCATCCATCTTTTTTGACACATTCATCTTTTAATAATTGTTTATTCAATTTCACTTGAAAGTGTAATTCATGTTTGTTGTTATTTTATCAAATTCAATAAATAATTCATATCTAGATTGATCAGTGGGCGGAATCAGATGTCAAATGTTAGATACATGTTGGCGGGGTCAGACGTCAAATGTTTTGTTTTAATGACAGGACGACCCATTTTTCTGAGAAGGTGCCCCAGCAGTGCATTTCAAAAAGTTTTCAAAATTACAAAAAAAAAAAAAAAAAAAAAAAAAAAAAAAAAAAAAAAAATGTGAGTCGGATATAAAATTATTTTTAATAAATATTGTAAATATAAGAAATAAAGTAATTTTCCAATGTCTTTATAAACTTGTAAAGTCTAATGGGCTGTCTCAAATTTTTGCATAAAAAGCTTGGCCTTTTATGTAATTTGAGACAGCCCATTATACTTTACAAGTTCATAAAGACATTGGAAAATTACTTTATTTATTTATTATTGCCATATATGATAGAATTTTATAAAAAAAAAAAAAAAAAAAAGAAAAATTACTTTCCTGAGAAATTTATTATAAATCAGTTATTGCAGCTTTCAACAAAACTACACCAGGCGAGTTTGTAAATAATTACTTTGGGCTAAGCCGGACTTTCTTGGTAAAAATATGCAAATTTATGGAAAAAAGATATAACAGAAAAATAAACAGTGAGAGTATTCGAAAAATATGAGAGACATATGAAGTTACGGGTTTTTTAACGTGGTTTTGGTCTGCCAAAATATGACAGTAAACGAAAGAAGAGATTCCTGCGACAAAAAGTCTTAAAGAGAGAAATATTAATTTTTTCCCAGTTACGAAAGAGACTGTGTACATTCAGGAAAAACTGTAGGCATTGAAACAATTTACAAAACACCGCATAAAGTTTGACTGGGAAGTTATGTTCCTGAAAAAAACCCTTGCTAACAAAGCGTCAAAAAAATCAGACGTTGCAATTGGGCACTTGAAAAAATAAATAAAAATGGTGAATATTAGAAAACTGTACTTTAAGATGTACCCCAATTTAAGTTTAGAGTTTGTTGATATTCACATGAAAGTACAAGCCCACATGCATGCAGACCTGTTTAAAGCATGCAACATATATTCATGTGCTATCTTGAAATGCTCCTGGATTTTTAAAAAAAGAGTCACTGGAAAGTTGAACGGCCAAACTTATAAATCAAATAAAAGTAATGATATAGCTACATTTGGGCTGTGCTTGGTTTTTTCACACAAGAAAATTATTCCATTTATCTTAGTCACCTTTGTCGATTCTTTTATAATAAAGGCATTGACAGACTTACATGCTTGCACGCCTTGTTTAGCTACATTGTACCTATACACAAGCATCCTGATATCTTAGAGATTATCCAGTCTTTCAAAATAAAAAGAAATCGAATGAGATATATATTAAAAAGGTCTATGTTGACTAATAACTTACAACATTAATTGATTTTTTAAATGATTTTAGAAGTATTTATAGTGCATTAACTACATTTTACAATTTTACAAATTAGAAATTACAAATAATTCGATCTAAACAATATTTTAAAAGCCAAGAGTAATCTGGATTTATTTTTCGGCATTTAACGGAAAACGTGCTTTATTCTTTATAAGAATGGGAAATATAAAAATACTGATAATAATTTATATCAACTGTTGTCAACACATCAGAATTGCATTAGATATTTAGTTTTTGAAGAATGATACATAGACATCTGATGGCACGATAACATTCTACCAATAACTTATCATAATTCTGGACGTTAAATAAAATATTTTTACACGTTTATTCGAGAGAGTTTTATAATATTTTCCCATGACAGTGATAAGCATTGTGTGTGTAGTAAATTTTATACGAGATTTATATCATAAGTAACAACCTAAATTACATAAGCCAATTTAAAAAAATAATTTTATTATCGTTTTACGCGTCAACGTAGATTAGTGAGATATATAAATTGTGTTGATATATAGTAACTGATATTCTCTCCGGCCTACGATTGTAGAGATTATGAGATTATGTCAAAATTTTCCATTTTAAGAATTTGTTTCAGTTGTTTGTTCCCATTTTAAAGATAATTATATTTTATCAGCTTGACTGACTGATTTGGGATGATCTTTCCTTCTAATAAAGATATATAAGGCTTTCAGGAAAGTTACTCGGATATAGAGTTATCACAGTCGTCAAAATTTATGTTTTCTAAACCAGTTTTATTTGAGAGTTCCATTTTGATATTGTGATAAGACATAAAGAGATTTAGTATAATACAATTTAACCAATACTGTCGCCTGCCAAGTAAACATATACAACGTGTGTAATCTGAATCTCAAATATGCATTATTCAAGGAGAAAAATACACTTTAAAAAGCTTAGGAGCGATAGAGATGATTACCAAAGCTAACAAAAGATTGATTTGGTTTGAGGTAACTTGACTCTACCTACGAATTTGACCGCCTGTGTAGAGCGTCCCCTCGATAGCGGGAGTTCGGTGGTTTCATGTCCTGCCTGGTCAAACACAAGAAGTTACAATACTGCTTCCTCGCCTGGCACACGGTTTAGCAGAAAAGAATATCAACTGGTTCACCCGGTGCCAAAATAGTGTTAGGTATACTAGTCTACGGCATACTTGCCTGGCTCACGGTTTAGCAGAAAAGAATATCAACTGGTTCACCCGGTGCCAAAATAGTGTTAGGTATACTATTCTACGGCATACTGAATCGGTGAGCTGATAACATCTTATTAAAAAGTCACTCTGAGGTCGCGCTAGTACAATGCAGACCATAATTTAAAAAACTTAATACATCTAACACATACACAGACTTGTTTAAAATTAACCCTTAGGGATCGATAATATTGCTTCGTCGCAAATAGCTAAATTGCTGGTAAAACGTTAAACAACATAAAACCAACCAATTAAACCTACGAATTTTACCCCGTGTGTTAAAATAAATTGTTATCTAACGTTTTCGATTGAACTAGGGGTAAATGCTGATATTTAGAACAAAACTATAGATCTTAATGTATGCGGTACTTATTTCATCCGAAGAAAAACTGCAAATACCCCAGCCTACTTCAACTTAAACAGCACACAATCACAGGACAATTAAACTATAATTTATTTTTTAAATATAAAGACAGACGGAAAACATCGATGCTATACATGTACAGCCCGTGCGAATTTAAAATCGGTTATTATACGATGCATTGGGTATAATGGCTTACCACTATGTCTCCGTGTCAACTGAAAACTACATATTTTTTTAGCTAAATAAAACAAACATACCAGTCCTTGTCTATAAACTATTTTCATTCTACAAATATAAAAATGATAACCTATTTTATCCACAATTCGGAATTCAACTTGCTAGCTAGTACCTGCGTGGCTCAAGTCAATGCATTCCACAACCACCGACTATGTCGATATAGGTCACCTTTGGCCCCTTTTAGGCTGCCAAAGGTTTTTGTCGGTAATGCGGTTGGCGCTCCCACTTCCGACCTCTACATTCTTTGAAAAACAAAGACATTAGCAACGGTCTGGATATTTTTTTTTGCCACATTTAGACGTTTTTCTCTGTCAAATGATCAAATTAATGTGACCTACATTTCAGTCTTAAGTTTGTCGATTCGGCAATAAAGTACCTTCAGTTCACTGAATTAAATTGAACTGTCAATGGTTTTAACAGAAGAAAATGAGAAAATATACTTGATATCCCCTATAAACTTTCATACGTGTCAAACTTTTATCGACAAATCTAAATGACAGACAAACAGAATATTTCGAAATAAATTACAACATAATGGATATATTAGGCCTTGGCTTAAAATGTAATTCGGTTATTTGTTAAATAATTCATTCAAGGGAAATGTTAAAAATATCCGTTCAAATGTGACAGAAAAAATAATACTCAATTTTAAGTCTTTTTTTAAAATAATTAATCATGAAATGGATTGTGAATGTTTTATTGTATTGTCAACTTCAATTAATGTAATTAAAAAGCATGTCAGATAATTTCACGCCTGCTTTTTTCGGTTAATATAACGATGCCATGCATTTTACTGACACGCTTGGTAGATTTCATTCAATAAAAAAGGATAGTTTGAAAGTTTTCAAAATAAACTTGATGGTCTTGGAGGGGTTAACTGTAAACAAAATTTCTATATTATATTATTGTAACTTTCCATTATACCGCCTTATATTAAATATAATACATGTAAATCAATCCGTCTATTTCAAGAGTTATCCCGTGGTCTACATGTATTTACAACTCTACATTATTACATACAGTATGTAACTGCATACCGATTCTTTTTAAATTAATCTACCTTGCCAGCAATTTATTTTAACGTGGTGTCATCAAACCTTAATTTACTTTATTCTTTATACAAGCCACGAGTATAATATGCCATAATTTTGTTCCATATTGGAAACTTCATAATGATTTACTAGAGGAACACCCATAATAAAACTTGAGATGATAAAGATTTTGATTGATTTGATAATAGTGTTACGTTCGACTAAACTCATTTTAAAGAATTGTGACTTCATAATGATTTACTAGAGGAACACCCATAATAAAACTTGAGATGATAAAGATTTTGATAGATTTGATAATAGTGTTACATTCGACTAAACTCATTTTAAAGAATTGTTTATCCCCTGTTTTAAAGTTTTATTATAATTATTTTATTTCATTTTTTTTTTTTTTTGGAATTTTACAAAATATTAATTTACAGAAAATAACAACGGCGTCAAATTTTCCAATAAAAGTAAGAACATGTACTCGGATTCCTCCCTCTTCTATCGCTTAGGTGGATTAAGCGATGCATCGTGGGCATTAAGAGTGGGAAGTCTGTAGTTTAACCATGGTAAGGTCAAACATAAGACTTGGAATTGAAAATACTGATTCCACGCCATTTACAGGACAACATATCATTGTGATCGGTTTAGTGGTACGCCATTCTGCCGCATGGTGACTACCAACCTTTTTCCTTTACAAGCAGTTTATTCGTTTTGTTTACATTTGTTGGATAAATACTTCAATTTAATTCAGTATTGCACTGGCGACCGTTTTTTATTTTGACATGTAAGGCGTATTTATGCAGTCATGTTTTATATTTCATAGGTGACAAACTGTCCGTCTTTATTCGTTCTACCTTTTAAATCATATAAAAAGTCCAATTTGCAGAAAACTTGCACCAGAACTGTAGAATTACATTGTAAAAATTGATCATGCTTGCGCGTCTATGGAGACTGAATAGTCTGTAATAGTAAAAGTCTTGTAGACTCAAAACCAGTCGTCGCTTTAAGTGTTAATTTGGCATTTGCAACATACATTCACTTATGAAATTACAAATGACCATTGATTATAAGACATTGAGTGTTATTACATTGTCTCATTTATGAACCAAAACAATCATTGTTGGCTGTCTTTGTATGTTTAAATTACAATACAGATAACATATGTAACAAAAGAAATTTTATGCCATCTTAAGAAAATAGTATAAAGGCTTTAAGTAGTTAAAAGTCTGGCAAAGAATTTAGGATTTTGTGATTCTTTAGAAAATTAAGTGCAATTGCACTTAAAGTCTTACAAGAGACCCTTTAAACTTTTTTATGTGATATGATAAGTTAAAACTAGACAGTGTCAGAAGGAATGCCTGTTGATTTTTATAATATATTTTATTCAAAAGAGAGACATAAAAAGTGGGTTAACTAAGGCGAAACTTAAAATTCAACTCGTTCATGATAATGAAGATAAATACCAAATAACATTCAACATCTCAATAAATAAGAGAAAAACTAGTGGAGAAATAATTTTAATAGATGATGAAATAACAGCATAGGGTGACACTATATGTTCCGCTCAGTTTTATAGCGGGGGCGTAATTGCTAAGAAAGAAGAAAATGAAGTTTCGCATTCGTTTTCATTGTAAACATTTCGATGTATCCCCATATGGTTTTAAGCAGTTTGCGAGCCTACTGATTGTAGATGACAGCAGGGGTTCCAAGAGGCCGGAAGTATGTAATTTTTCTTTGGGAATCTCTGGTTTCAATCGTTATAGTAGTTCAATCATTATTATGTCTATGGTTTCCACTAAATAGTTCATCATTATCTTTATTTTTATCGCTTGTTCTTTTAACACAGAGAAGATGATTTGGATTTCCGCATATGTTGAAACATAATATAATTAATGTTTAATTGAAATAAAGTCCATTTCTCGTGTGTTTTATATATTTTTGTTTTTGTTGTTATTCGATTAGGTAGGTTTCGAGAAAAAATAATTGTGTTGATTTGGTTGGTTGCTCAGAAGTAGGTTCTGATGATTTTTATTTTTGTGTTTCTAGTGTCGACAGCTTGGATATTTGTTTCTGGTAATTTTAGCCTAGCACTCATTTTTCTTCTTGTAGGAATTGCTATTTCAAAAAGAAATTATTTGTTTTTATGTGTTTTCTTCCTTGTTTATATCACTTGTTTCACAGGATTCCAAAAGTACTAAGAATATCGTTTACTTAGTATTCAGTTCTTTGTATCAGGTAGCAAAATTCTAAATCGTCTTTATTTTTTAAGTTTGTTAGAAAATAAGCTTTGTTCCGTCATGTATAGCATTCTGTATCTTGATTTCGATTAACTTACTTTTGGAATTTTCGATTTGTTACATTTAAACTGTTTACCTTATGTTTTTTTGTGTATGTATTTTTTCGACCCCTAATGTCACTAATGAGGATTTACTCCGAAATGTGCACATATGGCACATACTATTTAAAAAGGTATTTTGTAAGATACCCCCCAAAAAAAACAAAGGTTTTAATTGCTGTTGTTTGTAAAATATTTTTGTTTCAATCTGAATTTAGATCTTTTTTGTTTACAATATATTTGTGATTAATATATTCTGACGTTCTGTGCTTTGTTACCAACATCATCTAGAGAAATTACAGGTTACAAGATAACACCGTTTTGCTTCAATTTGCAGACATTATAAATTTTCCTTTCAAATAGTTTCTCATATATGGACGAGATTAATATATATTGACAAGTATTACATTTGAACACAACAATAGTAGGAAATGGTGCAAGTTGTAGCTTCAATGTAGTTTTTCAGACATTATTTGATTTGGTTTCAGATAGTTTTTAAAAGGCAAATAGATAAATATTTTAATTAAGATAAGCAAATACGATACAGTAAAGAAATAAAAACTTAATATATACAAATGTTAACTACAAACGAGATAAAAGTCTGTATTTATCAGCAGGCTAGATCATGATACGGAAAATAAATTTTATCAGGATTGATAAACGTTCAATCAGATATGAAATATAATTCTTTAAAATAGCTGAAATATTTCTAAGATTAGCATGAAACAAAGATGAGACAAGTAGAAAACTTTGTTAATTCATGTTATGGTTTCAAATACTTCCAATAATATTTCTATGTATTAAATCTTTAGAGACCAATCGAAGCACGTAAGTAGAATTTAATGCATTGCGAAAGTCAGCAATTGAGCTTTATAGACTAGTAAAATCGAATTTAACCAAGTTAGTCAAATAGTTGATTTTGTTTTGCTTTAAACGAATGTGGCTGTCAGAGTTAATCATCCAAATCCTACAATTTTTGTATATGTAGATAAACGTTAGCTAAGTGTGCATTCAACGGCGATTAGCTGTGACATTTATTATAGGAGTTTATATTTTGATTTAAACGCCACTTCAACTGTAATGACCCACTTCACTGAAAATTCTGAAATACCTCTGGAGGATTAGAAAGTGGGGTGGGTTGGGGTTATAATGTTTTAGACATAATTCTTTTGATGTTTTTTTCCAACAGGCTGATGTATAATTTGAACGAAGTGAGTTAGAGAATTACTGTTTTTAAGCAACATCAGCATTATTTAGCTATTTATGACGAGAGAATGTAACATGTTTAATAATATCAACAAAACATGAAATTTGTGTAAATCTAAATAAGACACTATATATATATATACATAGTGTCTTACATCACAAATCAGTATTTATACGATGTTTTATAAGTTCTCAAAGGACGAAATCAAGTTTCTTATTTGTTTACGTGGGGCTGAGTGGGTAGAAGATAAACGTTCTTGTATTCACAAACATGAATGTTTTAAATTTGAAAAAAAATGCCTGTTTAGTTTTGATGTGCCATATGTGCTTATGTTCGGAGATACATTCATCATCAGCGAGATGGGCGGGAAAAATGATAAATAAAAAGAAATTATATTAATAAGTTATCATACTAATTATTTATTATTGTCAGTTTACATGATTTGCTTGTGAAGTAGAACAATATTAAATTGGTATTCTTACACTTTTGATTTTTTTTTTCTTGGTATTGGTAATGAATTTTTTAGATTTTAAAAAATTATTTTTAATGTTTACTCACAATTTGACTTTAGGACATAAAACATTTGTGAATATATTTGTTTTTATTAAATTAAATATCGCTTTAGAATTTCAAAATATATTAAAACTTGTCGGATTTCATATCTTAAGAATCTTAGTCACGTAGCTAAATGCTTTTGAGATTTAAAATTTAATCAATCCACATTTAATGTTATCATCACAGCTACATGTATAGGTGATACATTTATTCATTCACACCAAACGCTATAAGATGTTTGTACGATAGGTACATTTTTGCATGGTGTAAGTATTAGTGTACTCATTCTTCTTAGAGCGTTTTTGGTCAAAAAAAGTTCAAAGAATGTAGGTTTACTTGTCACAACTGATCTATTACTCTAACCGCAACTCCAGTCCAGTTCTTCTTTCAATCGGTAATTATATTGCCATTGGTCTTTATTTGTAATTGTCGTTTGCTGTCTTGTTTGCCTTTTTTCAGCTATTTATCATCACACATAAATTGTTTCAATAAAGTATTTGACATCGACTATACTTTACAACTTCATAAAGACAATGCTCCACCTGTTCTATGACGTCACCAACATGTAACCGCGGATTGCGGGAAAGTGTGTCAAACGTTGTGTATTTTGACTTGACGTACCGTTTGTTTAATTCACAGATCCGCCGTTGACCGCTCTGGCCCCGCCCTCTTAGTTACAGTTGCTAATCACCACACGCTTTGAACAAAAATGGCAGATTCTAGTAAAAAAAATGAACGATTGCTTGAGAAATATTTCGGAAAATATATCGATAACTTACTTGCCCCACCACTAACCTCTGTCTGAGACAGCAAGGCAACGCGGGCTAAATTATTACACCCAGGTATATATACATGGAATCAAAATCAGCAATGGCGAGAGAGAAAAAGCATGTGACAGCAAGATGTTGGCCATCGATGAGAAAGAACCAGCCTCCACACATACTATTCATTGAAATAGAGAAACCAAATGGCAGTATTACTGATGGACATTGTTCTTGTAAAGCGGGGTAAATGTTTTATTAACATAACAAATATAATTCAAATTTTTCCGGTAATGCCCGACCCCGGGATTATCGGCATGGTCCTTGGAAAGGCACAAGTAGTTGTAGTTTGTTTCTGAATAAAAACACATCGATTATGTTATTTTGTAGTAGTTTCTCGCTTTTTAATTCATAAAAACAAGCGCCTCTTGCATACTCTTATATCGATATCCTTACAAAAGTCCCTCTTCCCCTTACACACAGATAGAAAGAGAAATTTTGCAGGTGGAGAGAGAGAGAGGTATTATGCTCACAACTGCTTTCCCTGATTTACCTTCTAGTTTTTAGCAGACGTGCATTTTCAAAATTCCATAAACAATAATCTGCTCCCAAAAGCCACTTTTACAAGTGTTTGAGCATTATCTAGACAAGTTGGACTTTATTTAATTACATCATGCATTTTTAAACATAATTTATTAGTGATAATAACTTGTTTGTATTTTTTTTCAGAATGTCTGGGCATTGTTCTCATGTTATTGGTTTGATTAAATCTCTCCAAGGTTTTAAGCTCCTCAATTTCCGAAGTGTTCCTGAACAACAGAGTTGTACAAGTGTGTACAGTGGCATGTGCCACGAGGATCAAAAATTAAGCCTATGTCGGTAAAACAAGTGGTTGTAGCCAGACCGACTGAAAAAAGGAAGATAAAGCCAGTTTTGTGCTTAAACAGAGTAAGTTATTCTATGTATGCAAAGATAAATGTTCAGTGAAACCCATTAGCTCTTATTTAATTTGTCAAACCACATTGAAACTTGATATAGTGACTCTAAAAAAATTACTTTGCTTGGGCAAGTTTCACAGTGTAAATATTGAGCAAAATTTCTTTTTTTAAACAGATCACTGATGCAGGATTATGATATAAAGTGTTGTTAAATGTTGTCTAAATCACAATGTTTATTATAATTATTTCCATTTTAAAGATATGGTACTTTTATATCCAATTTTATTTTAAAGACTGTCACATGTGACAGAAAATGATATAAAGACACCGGAAAGTTTGACAGGTACACCACTTCAGTCTAGAATGTCTCCACAAGTTCCCCTTGTTCTAACACTTTTAGGACTATGTACAGATTGGCTCTATATTGTCATACCAGGTAAATAAAATCAATGGCAGATATTGTTCATTTTCAAGTTTCTTTATTTCTCGAATTGTGAGTCACAATAATGAGAAAATATACTAACAAATATAAATACAAATACAACATACATGTTTTGCCAACTTCC
This sequence comes from Tegillarca granosa, assembly GCA_029721355.1. Lineage (NCBI taxonomy): Eukaryota > Metazoa > Mollusca > Bivalvia > Arcoida > Arcidae > Tegillarca > Tegillarca granosa. The sequence goes on from CM056609.1 coordinate 1,106,767, forward strand.
AGTTTCTATTGGTAGTCTATGATTGGAACATCAGAATTTACTTAAATCTATTTTCAAACAAACATTGCGTTTTAAATAATCTTGAAATTTTAATTAATTATCACTGATGAGGAATGAATTTCCGAAATGTGCACATCTGGCACATCAAAATTTAACTGGTACTTGTATTATATATTGTAAACAAACTGTACAATATACCTTTTGATAAACAATTACTATCACTCAACCATTTTTGTAAAAATTGATCACATAAGTTTTGCTGGATATATTTAGTTACCCATGCATTGTTTGTATAATACATCAAGAATTTTGAAGTTCTTCCATTAACACTTATTCTTGATTTAGAACCATTATATAAATTAACAAAAATATGTCAAAATTTGCCAGATATATAAGTTGGTAATAATTTTGCCATAAACCTGATCTCCAGACTTAGTTAAAAGCTGCCTGAAAGTCAACAAATGCACCAAAAAGCTTTTTTATGATACGCAGTAAATCAAACAATGTTTATAAAACAAATATATTATATATCTGATACATCTAATCCATACCTGCAGATTTGTTATTTTTTAAATTTATTTACACTTTTCACTATTTCTTCGACTGAGATTGACTCATTCAAAATAACACACTAAAAATTGCAAACAATATCAGGTACTGACTCAGATTCGACACTAGTGTCTATATTCACTTATTTAAAATATTTAAGGATTAAAGTGTATTTTGTTTTAGTTTATCCGATATAAACTAAAACAAAATTCAGTTTAATCCTTATAACTAAATCATTAGTTTGTTAGTTAAAATCAACAACAACTGAAAAAGGAAAACTTATCACTTATCTGAAGCAAATAACTTGGAATATTTTGTTCATATTTCCGTCGGTTTTTGTTTACATTTTGCCTGGAAGTAAAGGGAAGTAACTATGGCGTCAATAATCAGAAAGTAGGTCTGACAGTATCATGACGTCATTATCGTATAAACTTTAAAAAATTAGTTTATCCAAACTTAACTTGATTAAGAACCAATAAAATTTCTGGATTTTATTAAAAATTTAATTATTCAAAAAAAAAAATCTTGAACAGATACATTACAATGGCTAACATTTGTGAGTTACCGCCCCTTTCATTAAAAATAGTGGCGCTGCTATCGATCCGGTCCTCTTGCCGCCATTGTTTAAATTAGATAAAGAGTCGTGTGACAGTTCAGTGTAATCAAAATGCCATCTACTTGTTGCTGTGTGCCAGGTTGTTCCGGCCGAGGAGGTCATTCATAGCCAAGAGACCCAAAGTTGTTGAAAAGGTGGATTATAGCGATTCGAAGGGACTCAACTGAGCATAAATTTAAAGTCTGGGAGCCGAGTAGGAACAGTGTTTATGCAGGGACCATTTTTTGTCTTCTGATTATATCAGTGAAACCATCTTTGGTATATCAAACTTAAATTCAGAGTTCTTTACCTTTTTTTTTAACTTTGAGCAAATGTAAGCAATTTGATTTCCCTGTGAATTAATCTCATTGTGCTTAAATGCCATCATCCTGCCAGACCCCGCCCCCACCACCCATTTAATGTTGGTTTATTGTCAGCACTCATGTTTCAGTGTTCACCCAACAGCATGACATGGTTTTACAATGATTTATAATCATAATATTAACATTGAAGATCTTGATCATATGGTCAGATATAAACTGATTCTGTTGTCTGTTTCTATCAGGGGTATCTTTTTATTGGAATTGATTACATTTGCTGTTTCCAAGTTTGTGTACATCTTTTTTATTATTATTTGACACCATTATCATTGTGCATGTTTTCTTTCTTGTTATTTATTTTTTTCTATATTTGTTTTTAATGTTCAGTTTGATATTTGACTCCTGATGTATATAAGTTGGCAGGAAGAATTAATGGTTAGTGGAAATATGTATATCATGTGTCCTGCTGCATGTAAGTATGAAGAATAGCAACAATGATAACACCAGTAAGTATTCAGATTAGTGTTAGTTGACCATTAATGCAATTGTACATGTATCAGTTGAGCAATCTTCCATTTAAGTCATTGGTACGTAGGTTCGATTCCTACCCAGGGCTTCATACATTGCAAGTTATTGATACATTATACATTTATTGGTTCTTGTTTATTGTTCAAAATTGTTTTTTTTTTATTGTTTTGATTTATTTGATTATACATAACACTAGTTTTAATAAGAGGAAAACAAATAATTTTAATGAAAACCATATTTTATAGTTACTTTTTTTATTTTTATTAAAATAGTGGATCTCTGTATAAAGATGTATTTATAATTTGTATGGCTGGTGCAAAATGGAGGGAATTGCCCTGTGCCTCCACCAATAGACTTTCAAAGCAATGACAATGCTGTATTGTAAAAACTTAAATGTCTAGCTCAATTGATAAAAATGAATTTTAAACAAACCAATGACTTTATGTGTTGGTAAAATATAAAAAAGATTAAATATATAATTCTACAGGAGCTACACCAACAAAGAAGCAACTGAAAAAGAATGCAGTGCCTCGTGTGTTTTTTTTGGACCCAAGGTAGTTCATGTAGTACCAATGAGAAAGAAGTTGGATCACTTCGTTCTGGACGGGAATATGCTGTGGCTTCAGCATCCTCTTCACAGGAGTTGATAATATATGCAGATAAAGATATCAAGGTAAACATTTTCAATTAAGAAAATAAAACTATGTTATGTATTTACACTTCATGATATACATTATTAATAATAATTAGTGCAGATGGAAGTGGAATATGGTATTTTACCACTATTAGCTACAATGTGTAATCTCCTTGTGATATCTAGTAGGAATACACACAGACTGTAGATCAGGTGAGTATAATACACCAACATGTTTATATCTCTTGATAGTATTAATTTTTCATTTTTAGGTAGAAGAAACAATGGAATGTGAAACAGCTAGTGAACCTACTCCAGAGTTAAAGTCTGAAGAAGGAGGTCTGGAGCAGATGTCTGCTACTTCTGCTTTCACTCAAACACCTGTATATCCCTTGCTGTCTGTTGATAATTTTGTAAATGATAATGCTGGAATTTTGTTTTACACTGGTTTATCTTCTTATTATGATTTCATTTTTGTTCTTTTCACTTTCGGTGAAGCTGATAATCATTTAAATTATCAGTACAACAATGTTGATAATTTTTCGATTAAAAATCAATTTTTTCTAACATTAATTAAGTTGCGTCAACATAAGACTAATTTCGAGCTTAGCCGTTTATTTAACATTTCAGAGTTTTCTGTTTCCAACATTTGGATAACTTGGGTAAATTTTATGCCACACCAATGGCGTGAGCTTAATATATGACCAGACCGAGATTTAGTCAAATATTTTTGTCCATCTGACTTCAAGTCAAAATTTCCAACAACAAGGGTTATAATTGATGGTACAGAATGCCCAGTTAAAAAACCCAATGCCTCCAGTTGCACAACAAAGTACATTCTCTACTTATAAGAATAGGAACACAATTAAGGTACTTGCAGGAGCAACTCCAGGTGGTCTTGTTTTTTATTTGTCTCCAGCATATGGGGGTTCCTCCAGTGATAGGCAAATTGTTGAAAGAAGTAATCTCACAACAGCTTGTGATCCTGGAGACTCCATTATGGCAGACAAAGGATTCAATGTTCAAGATATATTTGCCCCATATGATGTCACTATTAACATCCCAACATTTTTTAACATCCCAACATTTTTCAGCAAGAAAAACCGCATGAGTGGCAAATCTGTTTTGCGTGATCGTAAAATTTCTAGCAAGAGGGTGCATATTGAGAGAATTATTGGGCTTGCTAAAACTTACAAAATTTTAACAACCCCTATGAACACCACAGAAACTAAATTAGCATCAGAAATAACATTTATCTGTTTTATGCTTTGCAACTTCAGGAGATGCATTGTATCTGCTAATGCATAGACACAGGTCAAGCTCTGTGTGATTTTGTATCTGTGGTTTTCTTCTAAATATTGTAAATATTTAAAATATATGATCTTTTTAAACATATTTTACAATCTATATATTTTAAGTGATATTTTCTTCATTTTTAAACATAAGAAACCTACTTAATATTCTCATTATGCTCCTCAACATCCATGCAGTTGCATGGAAAATAATGCATCATGTGTGGGATTGATTGTCATAGTAAAAAAAAAAATTCACTTTTATTGAGGTAGGTAGTTTTTAAATTGGTGGAGGAAACTGAGTACCAACAGAAAACCCTACACAATTTATAAGCAACCTGACAATTTTTCTCAGTTTGAACATGTAAAAGTAACCTGACAAACTTTCTCACTCTTGAACATTGACCATTTATTTGACAAACTTCTTGTCTTATATTGCCCTGCAAGTAAGAGATTCGAACCCAGTTACCTTGGGGAAATTATTGTACCAACACTCTCGATTTATTTATTAATTATTTAACTAATTATGCAGTATAATTTTAAAAAATCACATTTAAAAAAAAAAGAGATCATTCGATTTAGTTTACAAATTTATTGAAGTTTACACATATCACAGTTTTTGTCTGATTTAAATTTAATACAAAAAAAAAATCATGAAAGCAAGAAACATGACACACAATTAATGTCAAAAAATATTTTGTATATATCAGTACAGGATCTGAAAAAATGAGCTGAGCAGAAAATGCTAAATTATCACCAAATGTGCATACAGGGATAATAAAAGGACATGTAAATTGGAAGTTTCATTGAAAAGGTTTCTCTATGTAGATAAATAAAACATGCAAAAGAAGGTCTAAAATACAATATTATTGGGTTTCAAAATTTAAAAAACTATTTGAGGATGACAGTTGTCTCTACACATAAAATATGTAAAGTAATACATGTAAATGTGCATTTAACTTTACATGTACTTTTGATTGGGACATTATCTTTTAAATTTTATGTCCAATTCAAGAAAATCTTAGTAAATAAATATCCCTATTTTTACATTTAGATAATGTAATGGTATGTTTTTTATATAAATACACCATATATGCTTATGTAAAAAGGCATATCTCGGATCTACACATACTAGGTTTTCAAACTTTTAAAAATTAACTGTCATTTATATTACAAATTTGCTAAAATATGTTAATTTTTGAAAGAATATGGCAGAAATTAGTACTCAATGACAATGTTTGCTACAAGGAATGAAAGGTGTATACTTGGCATTGTGTCAGATTGTGTCATAGACTTCTTTTTAAAATCTAACAGTAGTCATATTACAATGATGCACAATACAGTACAACCTGTGTATAAAGTCCATTGAGCAAAAGTGATCTTAGACAGGTGGAATTATAAATAGGGTCATTATTTTGTAAAATCCAGAGAAAATTTGCTATAGACAGGTGTGTGTGGACTCTATAACAGGTTTTACTGTAATATTAAAATGAAAACTGATCATATTCTTTAAAGAAAAATTTCTGCAATACAGCATTTTCGAAATATTTTTCATAAAACTCTGTGAGTTTTGATACCATCTCAGTAATGAAAGGCTCATTTCTTTTAATGTTGACAATTTTAAGATCATTGAAAGTGTATATAACCAAGTCACATTCAGTTTTATTGGTACAAAAAAGCTGACCCTGAATTTGATAGTAATAATCATGAGTTAAATTAAGCTGAAGATCACCACTTATATATTTAAGATAAGGAACAGTATTTTCTTAAATTGTACCATCCTTAGCACTATAAGGACATTTAACTTCAACAAGTTTGTCAGTATTTTTTACCAAAGCATCAGGAGAAGCAGCAATAAAAGGATGTGTTTTGCTAACAAAAATCCCACAAGATTCTGTAACTACTTCGGTTTTATTGGAGTACTGATCCAAGGCAACTGACTAATATTTTCTTCCATGAATAAGTGGTGGGGTTGTTAATTTGCAGACAGTTGTAAGGGAATTTGCCAAGTTAGTAAAGTCAGTCCGGTCAGTTGCCTTGCAAATTTTGCCAAATTTGGAAGACTGTAATCGTTTACATCGTTCAGAAAACCACTCATTATTTCTATTTTGTCCTGTTGTAGCCACCTGTATATCTTCAATGTCTTGATATGAAATTTCGGAAATCAAGTTAACCTTAAGCCATTTTTCTGAAAGTTTTTCTTGGAGATATTCATGATCTAAATCTAATGCATAGGGAAAAGCTGTGAGATTGGCATGCAATTGACTGAGGGATGATTAACACATGTATTTCTAAAAAAATCCAAGTAACAAGCTGAATTTCGGTACTGTTCTGGCCTTGGATCAAAATTTACATTAATTTTATCATTTGAGAGTGGAAGATTTGCTGCTTTAATTGGACTTCCAGAATGGGGTTTTACTTGGTGAAATGTTTGCAACCTGTGTGTACATGTCTCTTCTGTAAGGATTTCACCAGAAGAACAAAATTTATATAAACATAACAAAACTGCACATACATGTTTGCAGTGAGCATAAGGACCCATGCCTGCTCCACACTCGCATTGAGCTTCATTTATACAACCAGATTTCTCTATTGAAATATCAATGTTATATGAAACTTTCTTTTTCATTTGTGCACAGCATTGTGATTTTACATAAAACTTGTTGTTATCATAGCATGACCTTACAAATTTAACAAATCTGTTATTACATAGATATTTAGCATCATTATCAATGGATTTATCATAAAGATTTAAATAAGAGTCAATGGCAGAAAATTTCATATCAACAAAATCAGAGTCTTTATTCAAATCTTTGAAATTTTTTAAATCTGAAACAACCATACTGTATTCTTCTGCCAAAATTTCCCTACCAAAATCTTTATTTCTGTCATAAGCTTCTAACCTAAAACAGGACCCAACATTTTTACCAAGATGATTACATTGTATTTGTTTCCTGTGCATTTTTAAGAGATATAAATGAAATTAGGTAATTTTTTTGTTGTTTTTTTTTTTTGCTACAAATATATGTGATGCTGTGCACAAATGAAAACAAAAGTTTCATTTTCAAGAAATTTTCCAGGTTTTACTTGATATAGATGGAAAGAAACATTTACTTTCCATATTAAGCATTTTTTTTAATTAATAAATTTTAAGTGGTATGTATTTTGTTTTGTTTATGGGACTTTAATCACTAAATACACTATCTTATTGTGTATATTAACATAAAATGCACATTTTGATTTCCAAGTGGAGATTAAATATTAGAGTTACTTATCATGAGTGGCAATGTAAAAGGGTTACTTGTATTTTAAAGTAAAATTTAAATGAAATCATTTAAAAGTGGAAATGTAATAAAATACAAATTCTATAATTATAAAGTCTTCTTTAATATATTTAATATACTAGCTTTTGGGTTTTTATTTAAAGTACAGTCTAAAGAGCATTCCACATACATCAGTATAAAGTGATGTTACTCAGCAGCTCTGAGCAAAGTGAAGTGATGACTTGCATGGTAGATGCATGATATAACCTTTATTATTATTTCTCATGTAATGACACGTAAAACCATCGAGGTCTATGCAATATGCACGTCGTAATATAGCGGTCCGAGGCACCCGCGTTTTCCGATATTAATATCCTGTATCAACTATCATACTGGAATGGCATGAGACATGAAATACATTGGCTCCGAACGTTTTTTAATAACACAGATGTTGAAACAACATCAGTATGTAATAAAAAAAAAAAAGCTGTTTCGTTTTTTTAAATTATTTTGGCCGTTTTAAAAGCTTTTACTTCGTTTTGAGATTGAACTTTGATGCATACGGATCGCTACGTAAACATTGCCTATGACCTTGAACATGAAAAAATAGCGATATTTTAAATGTGTACCTCTCAACTAACTCCGATTTACGTCCAGAAACTCTCGCACCACGTTTTTTAAGTTCTTCCTTTAACGTAGGAAGGTCCATAGATTCGTAGTTTAAACAAGCCATGATAACATTAGTTGTTAATAAAATCTATCAATGGCGGATCAAGGACCGGATCGATACGTACGCCCCCTGTATTCAGGGGGACATAACTAGGTCAGTCAAACGACAAATGTCCCCCATTCCTTGATTTATTATTTTTATTAAAAATATTCTAAAACACATTTGGATATGTAGACCTTAGTTTTTTTTTAAAAATTTATATGTCAATGATATAACCATCTATCACTGCTGTTACTACTATTTTATGTCACTCAAGTGTTGTGGGTTCAAACCATGCCATAATTAAAGAATGTTAAATAATGTAATATGTTAAAATGTTATATTCTGGTTTGAATATTTAAATAAATACATATGCTGGTAAATCTAATGTTTAATTGTAACAAAGTTACATTCTTTAGACATTTTTCTTTTTATCCTTTACAAATATATCCTGAAAAAGTGTGAGGTAACAACATACAGACCAAATTTTATTTACCATTTTAAATAATGATGTTAGTATACAACGGGATAACAGCTGAAATGTTTTCACTTTACAAATTAGACGCTCAATATGAACCCTCTGCTTTGCAATTTTATTTGTGTAATTGTTTTCTGCATTAGACATTTGTTTGCCTGACACAGCAAAAGGTGGTATATTTAATTGATGATTACATCCCCATCTTTAATAAATCCCATAGACTTCAGTGATTTTATTGTGTCATAGAACGCAGATTGTTCAGTTATGACCTAATCAGATATCGAGCCAGTAAACAGTTCAGACACAAACATTAAACAACCATTTGAGTCACATCCTATTAATCCTTTAAGTGTCGTACTTGATTTATATTCACTATATAATTGACTCTGTAGTGCAAGAGCACAGGGGGTTTGTGTTTTAATCTCTGTTTCCACTATTTTCAACTGTTTGGCTTATATTTTTTATGTATCAAACTTTTCGGTCTTAGTGTCACTGATGAGGAATGAATTTCCGAAATGTGCACATCTGGCACATCAAACTTTAACCGGTATTTGTATTATATATTTTCCATCAATGATGATAGCAGAGGAAGGGAAATCCTTTTTAAAATCTTTAGGCATGTTTTTAATAATTGTATTTCTATGGGGCCATATATTTAATTGGCATAATTTAAAGTACATCAAGTCAAACTATGCACTAAATACAATACTTGTGGATTGCGTTGACAAATCGAATCTTGTTGCCAAATCCTTGAGACCAAATCCATATCTTAGCTTATAAAGTGTTAAAAAAAGGTCCATCCTGTTTGTTTAAGCATTTGATATTAGAACGGCTTGATTTGTAATTCATAGGTAAATTACCAGCTACAAGAAATTCCAACACTGCACAGAATCTAACATAAATTAAACCAATGTAGTATTTAAACAAGTTTTTAAGTTTTTTCTTTTTCAATTATAATCACACCAAATTTCTGTCCATTGGTGCCTAAATTTTTTAGATTTTTCTCTTTTCCTTTGTAAACCAGCATTTGTTTTAAAACTTTAATTTCTTCCTCTGATTTCTTCAATTCTATTTTTAATAAGTCATTTTCAGCAGCCAGTGCTAACATGTCTATAGCTGATATCCCTATAATAAAACAAAATTTATTTTTCTTTACAGACTAAAAATTTAAGATGTACAACTGAACCAGCAACACAGGAGTGTGGGAATACTTCAATAAAAAAAAAAAAAACAGCACCTGTCAATCTTCCAGTACAATTTTAACATTTAAATAAAAAAAATTGTGTGACGATCCTGTAAAATTGGAGATGGACACAAGAAATCAGTCATCTTCAGATTATGCTGCAAGATGCAACAGAATTACTGCCTCAAATTTTGGAAAGTTCCTAATGACAAGTTCATGGCTAGCATTTTTTTTATCTTCTACCAACATTCATGGCACACCCATAAATTTTGTCAAGATAGGCAAAGATTCAACCTTGAAACATAAAAATACTTTGATTTTTTTAAGATTAAAATTAAAAAAAAATAATTCAAACATGTTCTGATTATTTTTTTCACTAAAATATTCAAATCTGTATTTATAAAATATTTTTCAATATTTTATTGTCTGCATTTCTGTGTCTATAAGCAACCAATATGGCACGCAATATGGAGCTCAGGATGCTGAATCTTACGGGTTTTTTGTTTTAAATTCGTGACCAATTACGCATCCTTTTGAAAGCGATAAAATTTCGTTTCCTGATGACAATTGCGATCAGGAGACAATTTTGAGGGATGCTACTAGTACTGCTGTACAGATATAGATGGTTGAGCCTGAACTGGATCTGGATGATAATAACAATGGTATGCCTACCAATAATAATGTAATGAAATTTATAAAATAACTTAACTATGATATAAATTTTAAATTATAATTTTTTTTAAAGTTTTTTTTCATATTTTTATTTAATTTTTTTACATTATAATACATAAACTCCCCTTTAATTTTTCTCTCTTTCTTCTCTCCCAATCATTCTAATTATATACACTCTGATAAGAAGTATACATGCGTTTTTACAATACATCTAAAGCTTAGAGAAACAAAAAATGTCTGTGAATTTTTTCAGACCACAATGAAATACTTATGCTGACAGCAGAGACAAATATGGATTTTGAAGACCAAGACTTGGACGATGTTTGTTAAATAAAGATATGGCAAATGGTAAATAAAATTGTTTTACCCTAAAACAAATGAGTTCTTGATAATTTAAAACAGTTGAATGCATGATTACAAAATCTCTGCTCATTTTTCAAATCTAACAAATAATAATAATTAAAAACTCATGTAAGGTCTGAAATGTAGACAAAAAAATGCCAAGGTGTGAAATTTAGACAAGATGTCAAGGTGTGAAATTTAGACAAGATGTCAAGATGCAACATTTAGACAAGATGTCAAGAAACAATTTATACACATCATAAAAATAAAAAAGCAAACAAGTGAATAATATTGACTCCGTACAAAATTATCTTTCTCATATTAAACTGTTTGGTTCAAGGTAGAGAAAATCAGAATAAAGAGAAAACCACTGACATTTAACCAGAAAAAAAAAATAAAATAAAAAAATTTAAAAAAATAAAAAAATACATTTTTAATGTAAGATGTATTTTTTAAAGAAAGAATCAAGCAATATAAAAAAATAAATAAAATTATAATATGATCAACTGAGCAAGTGCAAGGTTCTTTCATATCCCATTTTTCAGATCAGTGGAGAAAACCAGAGTATCAAGAAAAAGCCACTGGCAAAATAACTTGTTAAATTTGTATGTGGGACATCATCTGAAAGTGTGCTACTCATGACCACTAAATTTATGTGCATGTTAATCTAAAAAAATTTTTTTAAGATAAATTTTCAGTTACAGAAAAAAACAGTGAAAATGAAAGACGAACTTAACAAAATTGTTACTGAAGAAATGTGCAAAACGTTGGAAGACCATGCCCAAAGTGCATCAACAAAAAAAAATACAAAATGGGCAGTGTGAAATTTTGAAGGTGAGAATTTAGTAAGAATTTGATATCTATGGAAAATAAACCCAATTACTAAAAAAAATTAATTACACATAAATATCTTGATAACTACTTAATGTAATCTTGCTCTAAAATATATATATATATATATATATATATTCAGAATGGAAAATTGAAAGTGGTATACCAGTAGTAGATTTTGCTAAATCAGGATCTGGCAAAACTTCTTAAGAGAATTTTATGCTGGGGTGTCATAAAAAATGTGGAGTCAAGAAAAAAGTCAATCACTGATATTTAAGCAAATGAATATCATAAAAATACCCTAAAAACATAAGGGACATTGATGTTGTTAGAGACAAAGAATTTTCACAAGCTAACAAACTATTAAATTGTAAACTGAAGGAAATGATTAAAAATGGGCTTCAAGGCCCACAAAACACAAAAAAAAAATTCTGATCTGCAAAAAATTACAAATTACCTGTCAAAAACAGATGAACCTGAAATTCTAATGTATAAGGTTTGGTACAATCTGGCTATGCATTTTGTATCCAGAGGTCTAGAATTCCATCAACATTTGACCTTCAAATCATTTGAATTTAACACTGATGAAGTCAATAGATATTCATTTTGTCATGAAGTCAAGAAAAAAAAACATGCAAGGTGGAATTAATGATGCAGAGGCCCCTTCAGAAAAAAGAATGTATGCTACTGGTGATGTTGGTTGTCCAGTTGAAGCACTAAAACTGTTTTTGTCACATTGAAATACAGATGCAGAGAATCTCTTTTGTAGACCCCTTAAAAATCCACTGTCAAGATTTTGGTATACACTTAAACCAATTTCTAAACGCATGTTTCCAGAATTCATGTAAAAAATATCAAAAAATTCCAACTGTAGTCAGGTGTACAGTACACCGCACATTGCCCGAGAGCCACAGCAATATCTACATTGAGTGATGTTGGATTTCAGTTCCGCCACATCATGCTCATGTCAGGCCTTAGAAACGAGGCTTCAGTTCAAAGCTTTAGAAGAGACTGTTCAGCAACACAGAAAAGACATATCAGTGATACCCTCTCGGACAATGTCCAGTCTAAATCACCCATACCGCTTGGTTTACCTTCTCCACATGTCCCTGATAAGCCATTACAGCTACCACCGGTGCCATGAAACAAAATCCCTTCCTCTCACTCCCAGCCCATAGTTGGTAGAAACATTGAATTCAACCAGAAAAACATAAATTCCATGTCATTAGTTGGTCACAGGGGTTTTTTAACACATTGTTCATTCAACCAATGCAGTCTTTCATTTGTTATGGGAAACGACAACCTGTAAATACGCGTGTCCTACAAACGTATGATTGTCGTACGTATGTTGTTTTGTTAAATGTGTTGTAACGAGACACAATATAGTACCTTTAATCTCAAAGGATTTGATTGTGAAATCATTAGTATATTGACTGAAATTACAAGAACATGAATAAAAAGATATAAATTAAAAACTATTTTTAGTTTTTTACAAGTAATGTTATCGTCTTTTAAAGATGACAATTACGGTATTATTACGCAGCGACCTTGTAACATCGATTTTCGGAAATCAGTGCGGAAATGTAGGTCAACTTTAAAAAGAACGTTTTAATTTCGGGTTTGAAATTATAAGAATGCTACGCTACGCGGTTTTACACAATTTGTAATAATTTTCACGTTGTTACACCCCGATAACAACATAAAAAGTGAAATTCAATTCTTAAAAGTATATCCCCAAAAGTCCAAAAAGTAATCAACGTTACACTGCCAGCCGCTGCCTATGATTACGCGCCACTTGCATGCAACCTTTCTGTGACGCCTGGGTAGAAACTCGGACAATTATGTACAATGGTGGGAATATACTATGTAAAGTTTCCGTTAGTAGTACACCTGAAAAAAGCACTAGTTAACATATTTCCACAACTTTCTTCGTACATCGACCACAATATTTTGAAAAATTTTCCATTACTTGACAGCACCACTATAGGTACTACCAATGTTAATCCACAAATAGGATTTTCATTGGCAACCATACAATTGTTGTTTTTGACAAAAAGATCTTTTAATTATTGTTCATTCAATTTTAACTTAAAATTTTTATTCATATTTGTTATTTTATAAATTAAACAAATTATTCATATAGGTTGATCAGTGGACGGGTAGAAAATTACCTTCCATTTTTTAGAAAATATTTGGATTCATATAATTTTGGATTCATTAATTGTCAAGTGTTTGCCCTATATTTTTTATCCATCAAACTTTTCGGCCCCTAGTATCACTGATGGGAAATGAATTTCCGAAATGTGCACATATATCACATTAATATTTATAATTAACAGGTATTTGTATTATTAATTTATCTACATTTAGAAAAGATAAATGTCGTGATATTTTTTTTTTCTGTTAAAAATCAGAGGTCACTTAAAATTTTTGAGTTATGTTGTAAATTGTTTTTACAGCAATGCTTGAGTAACCAGTCACGAAAATAAATCTTATTTGATTTTTTTTTTCATTTCCCATTTTCTAATCGTCATCTGACAACGCTAGAACAAAAGTATATCATTTATAAATGACCATTTTTGCGAAGATTTACTGACGGATTCTAGTGAGAACATGTTTATCATTACACTTGATGGCAGCAGATTGTTTTGTGTTTGCGCTCGAATTTCCTTCATCATTTGTGCAATGATCGCCTCCATTAGGTTTAAAAACTCTATTGCAATCCATTCTAATGTAAGTGTGTACATACATTTATATGAAGTTTATATTGATTTCATTGTTTATGTTGTTGCTTGTAATTTTTTGTTTCAAAATTAGTTGTTTATTTTTGAGTTTACGACGAGAAACACGATTATGTGAAATTGATATTCTCCAGAAAACACTATTTCTATTTCGTGTTAATTTAATATAATCTAATTTAATCTGTTCATCTAATTTTGGCATTTCTAATTTTCTTTTGAGATATTAGACCTATTTCCTTAACATTGGTTAACGGAGAACCATTCGCAGACATCGCTTCGGTTTATTTTACTGCTTTGTTTAAATGAAGCAAACTCAATGACAAAAGTTTAAAACAGAATATTTTAAACTATAATATTAGGTCCCTACTGCCTCGCGTTGGCAGAGTGGTTTAGCCTTCAAAATCGGGCTCGACAGCAAGTGAAACAAAGTTTTATCTTGTCGTTTTGTAAAAGTACGAACAATCAAAGAGATCTGTGACGTTTCGGGTGTTCTAGCTCTAGAGTAGTGTAATGAAATCATTCAAGGTTAGGGTGGTGCAAAATTGCACCACCCCGCATGATCCTTGCTGTATTACTGTTTAGCATTAAAGATGCAAGGCGTCACTTAAATGTGCCATTTGAAAACCGTTTGAGTAAATGTTTCATTTCGTACACAATTGAGTAATACGCGCATTATTCAAAGTGTGCAAATCGTATATTTCTTTTATACATGCAGGTGCTGAAGTTTCAGAATCACGTTCTAATGTTTGGTCTATAAAAGTTAAATAGTTTCTTTTCAGAACTTTTTTTCAGGCCTGTCACAACGAACATCTTCCATATGGCCAGTTCGTCTGAAACGCTTCAGAAACTTGTTCATTGGCAACTGTTGATATATGAATATTATCTTTTCTACTAATTTTCTTACCGATATCTCACAATTTTCTCTCTAAAATATGGCGATATACGCGTAACCGTAGGCATGTTTAATGAACTGATGTTTTCTAGCTTACGATCGAGGGGTCGAGTGGCCGAAAAAGTGCCAAGTGGCCAAAAATTGCCGAGCAGTCGAAAAGTGGCGGAAAAACAACCGAGCGATGGACAGTAGCTGCCGAAAAGGTGTCGAATTGTAGATTACGATTGGTCGAGCCATAACTGCCGAGGGGGCATTAATTCGGCACTAAAGTGTTAAACTTTCGACAGGCCTGTACTGTACATTAATGTTTTTATTAGATATTTGTGTTATATATTTACTACTCCTGAGCGGGTATCGCTGCTGGTGGAGTAAACTTCCCGAGGGTATCCATCACTCAGTAGGCAATACTTTGTCCTGTCAGAAAATGTACCATTTAGCAAATTTTCAGCCGTCTTAATTTTTGCAATTAATTTAAAACTAAGGTTTGTTTCCTCATGCAAAGCATTCTTTAGCTGGATTTGAATTCATATAATTTTGGAACTTTAGATTCAGCAATTTTCATCCGTTTGTCTTATTTTTTTTACCTATCAAACTTTTCGGTTCTTAGTGTCATATCATATACAAAAAAGGGTGTGTAAGTAATCACTGCCGTTTGACGCAATTTATAGTACCACCTGTTGAAAATTAACATATATCAATAATTATTTGTAAATTGGAAAGTGTCATGGTGAAAAGATGAATTAGATATAAAACCACAGAATATTACGCTGCTACTAGAAGTGTAATTTGTTTGGAAAGCCTGTGGAAGCATATCAGTTTGTTGTAGAGAGAGCGTGGGAACAGCGACAGGAAATGTCTGATGCAGCTTCTACATTTTCTAAGCCACCTTTTACGTTACATTGAAGTTTTTGTATCAACAAATATTCATTAAAATATTTTGCAATAACAAATTACTATCGAAATTGATCTCGCGATGTAAGATCGACGAAATCTCTTCAAAAATTTAACAAAAATATACCAAAAAAGTTACAAACCCAAAAGCAACGAAAACTTTTGAACATTTGCAAATGATCAAGTGAACGTTCACTAAGAAATTAAGGCCTGTCGCTAGTAGGGTAGGCATCTTCTGTCTAGCTACACATAAAGTAAAAAGAGCCATTTATGAAGTTATAATTAAGAATGAAGGGAACAAAAAAATATGGGGTGTCTAATATATTTATGGGATACAGTGACATCATAAATATATAACATAAATACCAGTTAAATTTCAGCTGTGTCAGATGTGCACATTTCGGAAATTCATTCCTTATCATTGACACTAAAACCGAAATGATTGATGAAAACATAAGCCAAACAGTTGAAAATTAATGAATTTGAATTTTCAAAATTATATGATCCCAAATCCAGCTAAGGAATTACACCTGGATGGTTTTAGGCAGTTCGCGAGCCAACTGAATATAGATGACAGCAGGGGTTCGAAGTTGCCGGAAGTGTGTAATTGGGCTTTTGGAATATCTGGTTCCATCCGTTGCAATGGTTCAATTATAATTATATATATAACAAATACCCCATAAATTTTGATGTGCCAGATGTGCACATTTCGGAAATTAATTCCTCATCAGTGACACTAAGACCGAAAAGTCTGATACATAAAAAATATATAAGCAAAAAAAGTTGGAAATAATGAATCTTAGCCAAACAGTTGAAAATAATGAATCTAAAGCTCCAAAATTATATAAATCCAAATCCAGCTAAGGAATGCTTTGCATGAGGGAACAAACCTTAGTTTTAAATAAATTTCAAATTTTAGAGGGCTGAAAATTTTGCTAAATGGTACATTTTCTGACAGCACAAAGTACTGTCTACTGAGTTATGGATACCCTCAGGGAGTTTTCTAAGATTTCCAAAAAAAGGTCATCATTATCTTTATTTCTATTGGCTGCTTTTAACACAGAAAATATTTATGTTAAATTTGATTTAAGACATGCCGAGTTGTACGTATTTTGTGCTGACAGAAAATATACCATATGGAAAAATTCGGAATTCATATTAACATTTCTTCATATAAAAATGATGTAATATGAAATGAACTTGTTTTTGATTAAGTGTTTAAATTAGATTTTAAATTTAAATGAAGGGTTGCCCGTTCCGTTTATTTGTTTGCGCGAAAGTATGCAAGATACTTGGGTTATGAAGCGGTTCGCAAAGTATCGATACACCACTTATTTCATTGATAAATCTTCGCGGGAAAAAGCTATCTTGTACAGGGGGTGCAAGATTGAAGGCAGATTTCACATACTTGAAGTGATTTTAAAATTCATTACATGTCAAATAAAATATCTGAAATAAATTATTGTATATAATTTAAATGTTGTGTTTTATTTTCTCTGAACAATTCACATTTTGATAAATAAATTCAAATGAAAAAAAATATTGGACTGAATTGTTTTTGCTAACTTTTAAAAGTTTATCAAACTCTAATCATTGGACAAATTTCTTGTTCTTTTAACTACCTAGGCAATATGTCACTAAATTTGAACTATAATTTTTCCAATATTTGGTCATTTATAAGTCCCTTTTCTGATAAAATGGTAAAAAAGATGTTTATTTATATTGTCAATGATTTGCAAAATATTCAAAAGTAATTTTATGATTCTATTTTTATAAAAAATTTAATGAAAATAAGAACGTGATCTCGGTCTGTCCTCGGTAAATAGCCAACGTTCGCAGAGGTTTACGTCTCAACATTTGCAGATTTTATGTGCCGTATGTTTATTATAACCTATTTTTTTGCACAGACATTATTAAACAAACGATTCCAAATGGAAAATTCTAAAAGTTTTTAAAGTTAGTATCAATTTTCGGGAAAAGATAAGAGAGATGATGTGGCGAACGTTACAGGTTGAAATTTCCGTCCCTGAATATCACGTGCGCATCCTCTGTCACCGGAGTCACATTCTTTGTAACGGTCAAAAATGGAAGCCAGTAAAACGGCGGATGACACGCAGTTTAACGTGCGAATGTGACATTTGGACGGAAAATAATGTACCAAACGCTATTTAAAGACATATTTGCATGTTGCGTTTGTGACTTGACAGGAAACTAACGTTGCGAATATGACCGGTGACATTAAAATAAGTTGAATAATCTCCAGCAGTGTTTTTTTCATCATTTTTTTTAAATGGGACCAGGGCCTGTGCAATTGGGAATTTTCGCGTCATTTTGAGAGAAATTTAGAAATTTTTCTGTTGTAAAATACCCCCCCCCCCGAAAAAAAACATACACAAATAACAATGATGTTTATGAAATAATAAATTATACTGAAATACAAATCACATTTAAAATCAAAATGTATTTATTTTCTCTTTCACGACAAGAAAATTTTACAGCAAGGTTTTTTTGGCATCATATTTTTAAATCTGTAAAAGATATCTTCGACTTGACTTCGTTTGAGAACGCAAGGGGGTAATTTTATGTGAAACTATTTTCAGTCACCAATCTAGATACCAAAAAATAATTTCATATGATTGGGAATTTAAAGTCTAAATTTCAGAAGATTTTTAATCTTTTTGCAATTGGGAATAGGGCCCAATTTTGGCCACAAATTAAGCCAAAAAATCACTGTCCAGGTTCATTTTTTATATACATTTTTGAAAAATCAAACAATTTTAGTAGGGTGCAGATTCTCTCCAAAAATGTGTAAATGTCTCAATATGTTCTACCAAAGTTTTTAAACCTGCTTACACAAAAGTATAAGTATATGTGTGTCTGTAATGAATGGGGTTAGACACTGAATTTACAAATTAACCATCAGTCACCCCTTGTTACTCATTCAACATTTCTTATAATTTATCTTGACTGCAAATCAAACGGATTCTAAGGTGTATCGGGAAAGAATATTGTCAAAACTGGAATTAAAACCTACTGTCTGATTCCCAAATTTTTTTTAAATTTTCTTATTTAATCTGATCAACTCTGATAATTCGGTGTTCGGAACTTAGGTAATCAGACAGTAGAGACCTTCCCATTAAAAGGGTTCTCTCGGCCATCTTGCTACACATTAAATACATATACACTTATATCATTCAATATAGATTAGTTTTATATTAACACAAATATACAACAACAATAAACACAAAGTTGCTCTTTGCACTATTTTATAATGAAAAAGTGTCTCATAAAAGTGTAGTCACACACACTTATTTCTTGAATATGTACATACATTGTATTGTGCCCCACGGCTGCGACAAACTTAAATCATAAAAATTAGAAGTTTTTGCTGCCCAGCTTGGCACTCAGCATTAATGGTTAGGGAAACGACCTAGGAAGGATAGCAGTTAGGCTGCGGCTTCTGTTTCGGCGTACAAGCACCTAAAAGTTGACATCAGTCGCTCTAGTCAATACAGTCCAAATACCTAGGCACCCCTCACTCTACACATAAAATAAAGAACGAGAAAGTGGTCTATAAAAAGTGTAAACGTCGTGAATTGACTGACAGTTATCGAAATGACCTTAAAAACCAACAATCAATGTATTATGCCCTTTACAAACAGAATCGCAAACATCTTAAAATACCACCTTGACGGCTCAGTGATAGAGACAGGGAAATCACAGGTTTAATCCCGGTGAAGTCAAGCAAAAGACTTTGTAGACTTCAAAGAAAAATTAAACTGAGGAAGAAAATTTGAAAGTAGAAAAATTAAAAGAAAATGGTAGAAAAAGACAGCAGAAATTAAGAAGGAAAAAATGCTACAAATCCCATGGAAGTAAAAATTAAGCCAGATGGTAAAAAAAAATGGAAGACACAACACAAAACAGCAATTCAAAGGGAAAATGAAGAATACAAAAAGTTACAGTAAGAAGTAAAATAATTATTAGAAAAGTTGGATAAAAAAAAACAAAAAAGAAGAAAAAGGAAGGTAATAAAGAAAATTTGCAGAATCACAAAATAGAAGAAATCGGAAGTATAGGTTACAGTTCTCAACCAACTCTGTGAAATAAAGTAACAGGGATTAGAAAAACACTGCCTCATACCCCTTAAAAATTTGCTTCTGTTATAACAAATTTAGTGGCAAATACAACTCCTAGAAAAAAAGGCTGTTTCTGAAAAGATCAAAATGAAACTTGATTTGCAAGTTAAAGAAAACATTTTCAGACAGCGTAATAAAGAGTCAGTGATTTGAGTTGAGAAATGGTGTTTAACGTCTCAGTCAAGAATATTTCACTTATATCGAGACGTCGCCAGCTATAGGCGAAAAAATATTACCAGCGTAATAAAGAATTTTTTGTCAAGAAGTAAAGAACTTGTTAATAAGATATTGAAAAAGCAGAAGAAGAGAAAGAATAAGAAGGACAAATTTCCAGAAACTGTGAAAAAAGGTACAGTAATTTTTTTTTAAAAGAATGGCTATTCAACTGCCACAAAGAAGATATGCCACCAAAAATGGTCCAAGTTATGGAATGCAGATGACGCTTAGTAGTGCCTTTGAATTGTTTCAAGCTGAGCATCCAGACATTAAAATATATAACACAAATACCAGTTAATTTTGATGTGCCAGATGTGCACATTTCGGAAATTCATTCCTCATCAGTGACACTATGACCGAAATGTTTGATAATAAAAAATTTAAGCCAAACAGTTGGAAATAAATAAATCTAAAGTTCCAAAATTATATAAATCCAAATCCAGCTAAGGAATGCTTTGCATGAGGGAACAAACCTTAGTTTTAAACAAATTTTACAATTTAAGGCAGCTGAAAATTTTGCTTAATGGTACAATTTCTGACAGCACAAAGTACTGCCTACTGAGTTATGGATACCCTCGGGGAGTTTTACTCCACCAGCAGCGGTACCCGCTCAGGGGTAGAAAGTATATAACACAAATACCAGTTCAATTTTAATTCAATTTTTCAATTGGGTTTACAAAATTAGTCGCCTTTAAACCAAAATGTGTTAGACTTTTGGCTAAAACTCAGTGGAATGTTTGTGTACGTGCCCACTGTTTCAACGTAAAATACAAACTATCATGTTTAAATAGAGTTTGTCCAAATTCAAAGAATCCAAAAATGAAAGAAAATCTACCTGCTTTGTGAAATTTCCGACAACATGCGTTTTAATAAAATAGATTGTTTAGAAGGAAATTGCCAGAATTGCTCTATTGATGTCAGTGGGAAAATTTATCAGCTGTATGAGCACATAAATTTAGATGGAAGAAATTTGTCATGGAATCACTGCGAAAGAGTTTCAGGGAAAGATGGAAAGGTTAGAAGAACATTGGTGGTGTAAAATTGGAGTTATCGTTTTATAATCTGTGTAATAATTACAATTTGGAATTGCACTTATCCGATTGTTATAATACAAGTTTAAATGTCATTAAAATCGGGATGTTAGACCATTAAAGTTTATAAATACTTCTATTTCCTAACCTGTAACATTTGCCGATTTTAGGTATTATTAGCCATAATCGTTTGATATGGTTTACCGGCAGACCTCACGTGCAACACATCCAAACTGATAGCAGCCATTTTTATTGCAAAATTTAAGCCGCGATGCCAAAGTTTTATTCGCATTCTGTTTTTCACACATGTTATTTGATGTAACTATTTATTTCAAATTATTCTGATCGATAATATAAGTTTGTATTTTAATATACTCTGCACTTTATACCCGGGAAGTACGCCTACTCGAGGTTTTACTTTTGGAGGTTATAAAAATTATTGTAATTTTACGGGGTATAAATAGGTCATGACGTCAGTGGGTTGACAGAGAGCCATTTTGAACTTCCGACCCGTCAGCTGTTTACCTTTTGTATCAACATGGTAATGCTTATTCTGGAAGAATTTGAAGTTCCGGGTTCATTTTGAATTGGGTTATTTTTATTGGGGATTAATATTTATTTCGGCTCTCTGTTTTATTTATTTATTTTGGGTAAATATATAACACAATTACCAGTTGAATTTTGATGTGCCAGATGTGCACATTTCGGAAATTCATTCCTCATCAGTGACACTAAGACCGAAAAGTTTGATAATAATAAACATAAGCCAAACAGTTGGAAATAAATGAATCCAAAGTTCCAAAATTACATAAATCCAAATCCAGCTAAGGAATGCTTTGCATGAGGGAACAAACCTTAGTTTTAAACAAATTTTACAATTTAAGGCAGCTGAAAATTTTGCTTAATGGTACATTTTCAATTAATTATTTTTGGTGAATTTTTTACGTTTTCCCCGTCAGACTCAACGTAGCAAGTGATGACGGCAGTTACCTTCACAGTCATTTAAAATAGTTATAGTTAACGCTCGTTTATCTTATTATCCTTGTCTTGAACGCAAGTTGTCTAGAGCGAAAGCTCATTGATCAACAGAGGGCAAGTGCTCCTTGATTTCCCCCCAGGGTGATTGTCATTGATCAGCAGAGGGCAAATGCTCCTTGATCTCTCAGGACAATTGCTCATTATTCCCTCATTGGCTCTTGCGCTCGAGACACTTATGACAATATCTGTTGATTGTGGAGCAAAAGTTCATTTATTTATTTAATAAATCTATTTTCAAATTGTATCACTTGTATGTTGTAATTTCTGAGGTTACCAAACCAACCCAAGATTTTTGGTTTAAAGTTCTTCACTTTTTATCTCATTGTTGTGACAGCAGACAGACCAAATTTATAACAATTGGTTCAAAAGAGAGGAACTGGAAAAGAATGTTTAGAAGAATTTATAGAGGACATTGAAAAAACCCACTCTGGGAAAACATAAGTAAGCATATTTTTGTTTATGATTGACAACAGTATCAGTTTCATCACAAAAAAAAGATTGCCAAAAGACACAGTACTGATGGTTATGGACTTTGGAAAAAAAGGCAAGTGATGTTTTAAGATGAAATAAAATCTTCATATTTGCGTTACCACAAATCACAGTGCATCCTGTTGTCACGTTATATCATTCAAGTGACATTCCAGAGCTTATTGTTCGACACTCCTTGGTGTTTCTAAGTGATGATATCACACATGATACAAATGCTGTAAACTATTTCCAGGAAGAAACAATAGATATTTTAGATAATAAAGGAATATAGAACAAAGAGGTCATACTATTTTCAGATAGTTGTGCAGGGCAATATAAATACAGGCACAGTTTAGCATCTTTATCTCAAAATGCACAGTTAATACAGCGTAGTTATTTTGGCAGTGAACATGGCAAGAGTGAGTATGATAGGAAATGTGCAGCTATAAATAAATCAATTGTTCCAACATTACTTCGTCGAAAGACTGTGGTGACAAAGGTTGATGATATGTATCAGTGGTGTATCCTTCATGTTTGTATAGACTGACCTGGATCAAAGTGGGATTTTATTATAGTGAACGAAAATGCCATCGACCACTCGAAAAAAGAGATAGTTAAGCCAGTAATCGGAATTAGACAGATTCAACAAGTAAACAATGGAACAGAAAATTTATCCGGTCACCAAAAAAGTTTCGTGTTTTTGTGAAAAATGTGCAGCCAGAAATTATGTTGAACGCCCACTTAAATTGGCCATGTTAAATATGATTTTAAAAAGGTAAAAATTAATTATTAATGTTTAAAGTAACATTACAATTTGCGAATGATGAATTCGTTAGTAGACCAGACTAAATGGAAGATAAGGAAATGGAAATATCAACTGGGATTATTTGCTATTTGCAAATAATCAGATATTCCTACGCCATTCGGAACTATTTACGCTTTAACTGTTCATAAAAAAGTAACGTCAGTCAGTCGTAAAAGGTTCATCGAGGCAGTGATAATTAGATTGTAAATATTTGAAAATGAAATGGTTGGGAATAATGTTCAAGAGATAGATATTTAAACAGTAATTTGTCGAAACCAGTACTTTGGTTTGAAGCTTAAAGAAATGCAAGCTTGTATGGATTTCGAAAGCCTGCTGGCATTATGTATACAGCTACATCAAGAATTTCGGAACATAAACATAGAAGTTACAAAAACTTGAACATTGTAACGCACAAGCTAATTGTAGACAAGAAAGCTTTAAATCTTTTACCACAGGCTAAGTTAGAAAATTCAAATTTTAACAGTTATCCAGTTGTTATATATGGTGATGGAAATTGTTTATCTCGAAGTGGGAGCATGCTTGCATTTGGGATGGAAGATCACCACCAGAAAATCAGGGCAAGAATATTGGTAGAACTCTGTATGAACAGCCATTTATACTTGGATAACAGTTTCTAAACAGAGGAAATAATTTCCCGCAAAAAGAAGCAGATTCGTTGTTGAAAACATATACAATGTTTTCTGAAATGTACACTCCAGATGACAGGTTAGCAACCAATGTCATCAGAAGAATATTTGAAGAAGAAACTCTGTCAGTTAGTAAAAATAGAGAATGGATGGCAATTGTTAGCTTTAGCAACAGTTTTGTGAAATAAGGTCAGTTTACCCTGTCATTAACATTGATAATGTTATTACGCTAAACGCTAAACCGTAGAATATTGCCAGTACAAAACAGCTCATCTGAAGTTCTTCCAGTTAATGCTGTGATGTGGTCATCAATGAATGAAGAAAAACCCTATACAATGAATAACTTTGTTCCTATTATTGCAATTACAGATCCAAACAGTCTTTTAAAACCTGACATTAATGATCACACTGTACGAAACTGTCTCACAGATGAAAATGATGGACAGGCTAATGTTGAAGAAAATTCCAACAAAACAGTTGATGAAAAGTAATTAATGTAAAGTGCACTAGTGCAACATGCAAATGTTGACAGATTTATATCTTTTCTGTATATAGAACAAAACTTTATAAAAGTCTCAGTCAAAATAATGTCCAGTAAAATTTATAAGGAACAAATTTGGGACGCACTATAAGATCCAATGTTTAAATGAGTAAGCATCTGCTGTGTCACCTGCAACACCCATCGCTAGTTGCAAAGTTGTGTGTATTTAATGAGTCTTATTATTTCAAGATGATCACAATCTTCTATTGTATTTATTTGTAGGATTAATTGTGGGAGCTATTTATAAGTTAAGTTTGGGTCAAAGTTGCTTCCGGCGGTAGTAAGTTGTTTGCTTCATCTTTTAGGTTTTTGTTAGTTTTCTCTTTGCAGATTCTTACAGGTGTTTGTTAAATATTTGTGTTTCATTTGTCAGGTTTTATGGTGAATTTTGTGTTGTGTATTTCTTTTTCAGTTTTGAAAAATGATATTCTGCAGTTTGTATTGGTTTAGTTTATGGTTGACTTTTTTACTTTTTTAAAATATATTTTACAGTGGTTATATAAGTATGATCATTATAATCCTTATTGTTGTATGACACTTTGTCATGAAAATTCTTGAAAATTTATCATTGGAAAAAACATGTAAACTTAAGAAGGAATTTTTTATATTATTTTCCATGAAACATCTTTGTTGCAACAAAGCCATCTTTCGATAAAATGTCATGCACCAATTAGAGCTGAACAGTTTGAATTACTCTTCAGTAATTTTATTTGGCTTAAAGTGACGAAATTTCAGAAAAAAATTCTGTTGCAAGCTTTCATTTGTCCATAACCATACTTCATTCTTAATTTTTCTTACAGGTTACAAAATGAGAAGCATCCTTCATTTAGATTAAGTATTTTAAAAAAGACTTTGAACAGAATTGGACTTTGCAAGATAAGGAGTTTACCACCGTCAGATTAAGTTCCACAGGGAGGATTCCGTTTCCAATATAGATTTAAGTAAAATGGAATCCATTAAATTCATTTTGTTGTCTGGTTAAAGAGTTAAATTGATTAATTTTGATTAAAGAAATTATCATCATTACATTGAAGTTTTTTCAGAATCTTTAATTTAGCTTTACACAGCCATGGGACTTGTTTTTTTGCATGTTTCTGAATGAAGTAGCATTGGATTTTTAAAAATTGTTGTTTGTATCAGATTTATGTAATATAATTTTATCTCATGTACATATTTTTATAGTCATAATGATTAATAACCGCATTTATCGGTTAGGGAAATAACTGGCTTACCTACTGTCAGGTTAATGGACTAGGGGGAATAGTAGCTGGCTGCAGCTACTGTCTCGGTGTACTAGCACCTAAAAGTCAGTATCAGTCCGCTCTAGTCACTGCATTTCAAATACATAGGTACCCCTCACTCCACACACACAATAAGGAATGAGAAAGTATTCTATAAATAAAGTGTCAACATCATGAAATGACTTAAAAATTAAAAAGCAACAACCAATCATAATTTAAGCATTTATATAAGTTATGATTACATGTTAAAACTTAAAAGTATACACAAGCAAAGTGCAAAGATTTGTTACTTGTCTTAAAACATGTGTATTTGCTGTATTTACTGCAACGATAAACTATCAGCAAACAAACATGCATCCAAAGGACTTTAACATACTAAGTCAAGAAATAAAGCATATATATATATATATAGATCCTTTAAGACATACATTTATGCCTGTAACATGGCAGTGTGGTTAGTGTGTTTCGTTGCATGCCGAACTATCCGAGACTAAATTTAAATATTTATTGTTTACTAACAGACCCCAAAATTTTGCCTATTTCACTTAATTCTTAAAACATCATATCAAGTTTAGCAAATCTTCGCCATGGCATAGAGCATCCACTGCGTATGGAAAATCATGGGTTCAAACCACAGATGCATCAAGCAAAAGACTTAAAAAAAGTATCTAGTAGACGTTGCTTTCCTGCTTGGCTATCTGCATTAAACAAGAATATTGACTAGCTAAATCAGTGTCTGGATGATGTGCCAGAATAGTGTATTACTGTCAGTCTGTATAGTTCAGTGACTTAGCTAGTTAGCAATGTAAAACTGGCTAAAGCTTGCCTAGTACAAGCAAAAAAAAAAAAAAAAAAAAAAAAAAAAAAAAAAAAAAAAAAAAAAAAAAAAAAAAAAACCCTTTAGCATTCGTGCATACACAAAATTATCTGAAGAATAAAAAAAAACCCTTTAGCATTCATGCATACACAAAATTGTCTGAAGAATAATGCTTGGAGATTTTAAAAATGTTTTTTTAGTTGCTAACGTGACATGTCTAATTGTTGCTAATGTGACACTGTTTTGGGTAAGAAAGTGAGTTTTCTTACTTTCTTACTAGAATAAAAAAAATTGCTGGTGTCACAAATGGCTCTGATCAATGAAAAAACAAATTTTGTGTTGCTTATGTTACATGTCCTCTATTGTTTCTAATGTGTCAGTACTTTGTCTGCGTCACATTAGCAACACAAAAAAAAATATTAAAAAAAATTATTTTTTTATAAGAAAATATATATGATCAAAACTCAATTTTTTATACTGACTAGCTAACTCAACTTCTTTTAATAATATTATTTATTCTATACCATATAAGCTTTCATAGCAGAAAATCTATTTTTCTTCTTGCATGTTTGTTTTCCCTATGTCCACCCACTGAAAATTAATTTATCTTGTACAACTTGACTTGTAATTAACAAATAATTTGCATTTTTTGTTTATAAGAGTGTTTCAATTTTACAAACCTACAAATAGACCAGATGCACCTTTTTTCTTAAACTTACTGTTTATTTAGGTCTTTAAAAATCAGGAAGATTATGGTAAACTGGTTTCCATGGCAATTTCTTAAATTAAGATGGGCAGTATTTATGAATCATATGCACATATTTAATCTGTATATACCCATTGTCTGAAAACTATCAACAACTGTTAATTAATTTATGTATAATTGTTTGATAATCAGGTATTTGCTGTACATATAAAACTGTGAAATCTGCCTGAAATATTTTGCACCGCTCTTTAGATGAATATTTCTATCTGGGGTGCAACAATAGTATATATTGACAAGTATAGCTTTTGAAAACAAAATGAGTTAGAAGATAACTACAATAAATAAAATTACAAGATAAAAACAGATTTTTTGCAGATATTTGAAAACAACAACATGTTTTGCACTTTAAAGCAAACATTATCCAGAAAATGGTCTAGGAATTGTAAAAGTTACACGATTATAACATAGTTTTTACAGACATTTGCAGATATTATGTGTTTTTCTTTCAAAAAGTATTTCATATATGGTCGTGATTAATATCTCATGACATATATTGTTTTTAAACAAAATAAAATTTCAAAAATTGGTGCAAGATAATAACAGAGTTTTTTAAGGAAAATTGTATACGCTTTATATATAACAGTTTCTGATATATATTGACAAGTATTGCTTTTGAAAACAAACATTTTTAGGAAATGGTGCAAGTTATAGCTTAATCAAAGTTTTGGCAGAAAGTTATAGACATTTTTTGTTTTGGTTTAAAACAGTTTTGAAAAGGAAAATAGATAAATATTTTGATTAAGAGGAGCAAATACGATACAGTAGGAATTACAACTTAATATATACAAACGTTTACAGAAATCGAGATAAAAGTCTGTATTTATCAGCAGGCTAGATCATGATAAGGAAAATTACATTTTATCAGGATTGATAAACATTCTATCAGTTAAGAAATAAAGTTATCTTTAAAATAGCTGAAATATTTCTGAGATTGGCATGGAACAAAGATGAGACAAGTGGAAAACTTTGTTAATTCATGTTATGGTTTCAAATACTTCCAATAATATATCCCTCTATTAATTCTTTAGAGACCAATCGAAGCACGTAAGTAGAATTTAATGCATGTTGATATAGAGCTTTATAGACTAGTAAAATTGAATTGAACCAAGTTAGTCAAATAGTTGGATTTTATTTTGCTTTAAACGAATGTGGCTGTCAGAGTAAATCATCCAAATCCTACAATTTTTGTATATTTAGATAAACGTTAGCTAAGTGTGCATTCAACGGCGATTAGCTATGACATTTATTATAGAAGTCCTAATTTTGATTTAAACGTAACTTCAACTGTATTGAACCCACTTAATTGAAAATTCTGAAATACTTCGGAGGAGAAAAAGATGGGTTGGTTGGGGTTATAATGTTTATCTCCACAAGAAGATTAAATTATTTTTCAAATTAAAATTTGATGCTTAATGCAAAGTATCCATTTTTAGTTCCAACGTCAACACACTGTGTTAGATGAACGTCCGGGAGCTTGTTCTCTCTTTGACATAACAGAATAAGTAAGACAATGGTGACCAATTCATAAGTACTAAAATGCTACAATTACTTAGAACAGACATTCCAGTGAATCTCCATTTCGTCAATATTTCTGAATACGTTTTAGGTAAAAGTTGGGAGTAGGTGGGTTGTGTTAATAATAATTATATGTTTCATGGTCTTTTTAATTTTTATATAATGTATCATACTTTAGTTATTTTTTTCAGTTTTAAATAATCGTAGATAAAGCAGCTAAATTGCAGCATAAAGTAAAATATGTTAGCTCTATATTTTTATGTTTGATCAAGTCGATGGCGAGAACTTGATAACATCCAATGATTATCTGTGTGGCAATTGGCTCTTTTTTTCTTTTTAACTAATACGATGATTTGAGTTCCATCAGCGGCGCATGTATTATAAATACAATGATATATACAAGAACAAAGAAAGTATTTAATCATACTTTAAATCTGTCAAAATATTTTGATAATTTATTTCAAGGCAAAACCCTCCTGTTCGAAAATTCAAATTTGGATTTAAACAATGCTAAATTTAACTGAAACTGTCAGTAATTTAAGGTGCCTTGTGATTTGATGTCAGTTACGGCGTTCAAACAACGTATATTTTATTTTAACTGGTATTTGTGCTATATATTTACATCAAAAATCAACATTTACGATATTTCTAAGTTCTCAAAAAGAAGAAAATCAAGTTTCTTATTTGTTTATATGGGACCAAGTGGGCAGAAGAAAAACTATTTGTATGCACAAATTTCAATTGTCAGTTTACATGACTTGTTAATGTAATTAGAAGTTACTAAATTTTGCAATCTTAACACCCATTCTCACTAATAAGGTTAAAATGATTTTACCTTATTTAAAAAAAAAACTGTGAGACCTATAACAATGACTTATATGCACAAATATTGTATAGTTGCAGGGTTTACTTCGAATATAAATTTTACACCAACCACTAAATGTCTTGTTTTCCATTTTTTATTTCAAATGGTAAAAACGATACATACGTTACCTGTCTCCTGATGTGGGTTTTGTTGTATATGTACCCCAGTTTCCAGTATGAAATTAATAAAGTTTTGATACCTACGTTACGTGTTGTAACGTATGTATTAGCAAATATTATGAATTGAATTTTACACTTGTGACTCTATTAAAATATTCCTGTGGGGTAAAATTAAACCTATAATTGTCTGACATATTTATTAACAATTTTAAAACTGGGCAATAGATAAATAATATACTATACTGTACATAAACCCTGTATGTTTCGGCAACTGCATAAACAACTTAAAGATATTAATTTATTTCTATTCTATGACGATTTCCTAGAAAATTATTAAAGTATACATATTTCCTTATAATCTAATAAAATAAAACATGCCTTTTCGTATGAGCTTTCAATAAAAACTCTTTATTTACTGGTACCGTAGGTTTCAATACTGGTAACGTACCTATCAAAACTTAAATTTATCACTTCGATGTTTTTGGGCAAAACACGCATCTGGATTCCTAATGGCGACTTCCTATGCAAGATACAAACCCCGGTACATCAGGAAAGTCAGAACAAAATTTTGATAAATTTTTATGTTGATGATTCGATAAAAATGGAACAGTGAATAAAGAAGCAATAACTTATAATAACATAAATACCTACGTTACAATGTTCTGACATAATACATATTTCTGTAGTATTAAAATGATATTTTTGGGCTCAATTTGTCTTTAATTTAAAAGTATATACCTACACGGTAATATTGATCAGATTTTGATCAATTTAAAGGAAAAATAAACTTGTGTTGCCATATAAACTTGTGTTGCCAAAAAAATAATATTTTGAATACATACGTTTCCATTTTACTTTCAAATATAAGCAAAATGACCATGTGTTTCACCTAGGATTTGAATAAACATTCGTCAACAGCATGTGTAAATGTATAAACGGTATATTACAAAGAATTTCGCATTTATTGTTAAATATCATTCCTTATATTGTTTAATTATTTCATTTTGGTTGTCATCTAGATTCTGATGTTTAAGGAAATGTTTGTTAAATGATTATTATATATTTTTTTATGCAAAACATTAAAAAAACCGGATATAATGTCATATCATTCCCAGTAGATGCAGCACAACATGCAATCAGGAGACTTTGATACTTACGTTATTTTTGACACCTAACATGAAATATACGGTATCCAGATGTAATTGTTCCAGTATTATAATATGCAAACCATTGCACACCTAGAATAATCATTTTACTGCATCAACAAACAGAAAATTACTTGCATTGGAAGTCTTTCTTTAATTCAGCATTAAAAGAAGTTGTTGTAAATTCATGCAAGTTGAGTTTTTAATTACTCTATTGGTAATCTTAATCTCAAAATGTTGGAACTAAAAAGAAATGTGCGGTATTTTAACGTTTTTTGGATAAAATTATTATATATGCAAGTTTTTATGAATTATTTCCTCGATTTAAAAGTATAAAAGGGTGGTTATTTAGATGTTTAGTAACGTAGATATCAGCTTACTTTTTTGAACAACTATCAACCAATATTTAGACTACTGTAGCATAAAAACTACAGAAATGGTGCTTTTGAAATTTTGCGTCCTATGACATCTGTCTTTATAATTATGATGGAGTTTTCATTAACTTCAATTTTGGTCTTAAAAATTGAGGATCTCCCTTTTTAAGTGAGATTTAGTGTTAAACTTCAGGATTTGACTTTGGACTTTGAAATAAATTTTAAAAATTTTACATCTTATTTATAATGTTTATTTTCAATTTGGCTTTTAGACAAGTTTAAAATAAATAAAATTTTACGTATGTTTTTGCTTTCATTGTATATTTTTCAACTTATTTAAGTCGTTGTGATAAAAAAACAAATTTTAAAACTCAAATTTTATTCTTGTATGTTTTACATGGTTAATAGTTTTATGTTATTGATCATTTATGACATCTGGATTTAAAAATAGACAAAAACTATACGATTTCAATTTCAGACAATTTATCAAACTGTTAACTTGCAAGCATGTCGGTTTTTGGTAGACTTTTTTTAAGTACAGAGACGGCATGTTGACGTCACATATATTTTGCAACAGTGACAGTGAAAAAACACACATTTCCATTTAAAAATGACGTAACAGCAGTTAAAATTCGTAATAAAATACCAAACCTTGTTGAATCACAGTATCTTCTTATTAATAAAAAATGTTCGTTTACCTACTTTGTGTGATGTCGTAACGAACAAATGCTACCTAAGCCAACGTAAACAATGTCAAATTGTACCAATGAGCCGCCACTGTACACAAATTAGTTCGATGTTTCGATACTGATATCGAACATTATTTAAAAGAGAGACAACGTTTGTAATAACGCGGTTTTTAGCAAAATCTTCAGCCGTCTAAATTAGGAATTTATTTAAAACTAAGGTTTGTTCCCTCATGCAAAGCATTCCTTAGCTGGATTTGGTTTTATATAATTTTGGAACTTTAGATTCATTATTTTCAACTGGTTGGCTCATGTTTTTTATTTCAACTTTTCGGTCTTAGTGTCACTGATAAGGAATGAATTTCCGAAATGTGCACATCTGGCACATCAAAATTTAACTGGTATTTGTTATATATTTACTATTCCTGAGCGGGTACCGCTGCTGGTGGAGTAAAACTCCAAGAGGGTATCCATAACTCAGTAGGCAGTACTTCGTGCTGTCAGAAAATGTACCATTTAGCAAAATCTTCAGCCGTCTAAATTAGGAATTTATTCAAAACTAAGAATTGTTTCCTCATGCAAAGCATTCCTTAGCTGGATTTGGATTTATATAATTTTGGAACTTTAGATTCATTATTTTCAACTGTTTGGCTTATGTTTTTTATTTTCAACTTTTCGGTCTTAGTGTCACTGATGAGGAATGAATTTCCGAAATGTGCACATCTGGCACATCAAAATTTAACTGGTATTTGTTATATATTTATAAAGTTTGTTATCCTTCATCGTCGGGTTATACTTCAATAACTTTGCAAAAATTAAAACCAATCCTTAATTCATTTTTTCCAGTAAATAAATATTTATAGGTTAAAATAATTATTGATTATCTTCTAGAGAAGTTAAAATCTTGAAAGAATCACTATTATTTTTTATTTGAAATCATTAAGCTTCAATACTGATGAACTTTAAGGTTTCCTAAATCCATTATCAGGTCCTAACTTTTTTCTGGATCCCAAACTTCCTGTTATAAGCAATCTTATTTTGCTAAAGCAAATGCGACGTATATTACATTAAATAGGTCAGTATATGTATACATTGTTAGGCTTCTACCAATTCTAAAATTTAAACAGGTGAAAATAAACATTAAAACTGTTAGAACATGTTTATTTACAACTTTCAGGTGCTGAAAGTTTTAAGACTTTGGAAAATTAGGAGAATTTTGTTTCAGATAAGGTATTGTGTATTCCCTTTCACATATATCAAAAGATAAACAAAACAGCGCATATAAAGCTTTTTTTAAAAAAAATTAAGTACAACTGTTTATCTGAATAATCATTTAAAATTTATCGAAAAGTTGAACAATAATTTCGAGTTAAAAAATTCGAAATCCTATATTTTTTGTCATTATTTTGATGTAATAATTTTATAGATAATGGAAGTTAAATTTAATATCGCTATAGAATTTCAAAATACAATGATACTTATCGAATTTCTTATTTACGTAGCAAATGTTTCTGAGATTTAAATTGAATCATTCCACATTTAATGTTATCACAGCTACATGTATATGGGATACATTTTCTACATCAAACGCTATGAGAGTTTCTACATCAAACGCTATGAGAGTTTGTTTGATGTAACTTTATCCAAACATTATAAAAATTCTGTTGGCCAATAATATTTTAAAAGGTTTTTCATCTTGATAATCGAATTATACACATTAAAACTTCATTCGTCTTCCATCGACATTTGTGCTTCATAAACAACACAAATACCAGTTAAATTTTAATGTGCCAAATGTGACACATTTCGGAAATTCATTCATACGATCTTATAGAAATTAATTCTAAAATCGAACTTGTCCACAATAATACTTTTTAAGACATCCACATTTTTACTTTATTTGACCGAATCCACATTTATACTTTATTTAACTTGATCAACAATTATATTTCTTTCGAATTGATCCACATTAAACATTCATTCGACCTGATCCACATTTATTCTTGATGCTACCTGATAGGCAATAATTATTATCCACAATAATACCTTATTAAACCTTATCCACATTAATACTTTATTTAACTTGATCAACATTTATATTTCTTTCGGATTGATCTGCATTAAACCTTCATTCGACAGTATCCACATTTATTCTTGATGCCACCTGATAGGCAATAATTATTATCCACAATAATACCTTATTAAACCTTATCCACATTAATACTTTATTCAACTGATTCATATTTATACGCCTTTGGACCTGATCCGCATTTAAATTTCATTCGATCTGATCCATATTTCTATTTTACTAACCTGATCCACATCAATACTTTATTAAATTGATTTACATTATTGCTTCATTTGACCTGATCTATGTTAATATCTTTTTTGTTCTGATAAACAAATATGTTTTAGACTTGATTTGTTTATATGTTGAATTGTTTCATAATCAGCAAATATTAAAAGATTATCAAGAAGCTAAACAATAATTTTGAGATGAAAATATGAAATCCTACATCATTTTGATGTAATAATTTTGTTAAATTTTATTTCGCTTTTGTTTTCAAAATCAATTAACTTATATTTCTTGGATTTTATATATAAAGGATATTGTTTACGTAACAAATGCTTTTGAAATTTATAATTAAAAACAATCCACATTTAATGTTATCAAAGCTACAATAATTTATTTACATAAAGCGCTTTGAGATGTTTATTAGATAGGCGACTTTACCTGACGTGCATTATAATAATTCCGCGTGGTAATGGTATTAAATTTTTAATCATGTTTACGAATAACCTTGAAATGCTTATACAGACGAAAATTATTTATTTCTGCTATTAGATAAAGATATAAAATTGAATTTTACGAATAACTTGAATGCATTTTTTAATGTTTCAGGTCTGAAACTTTGTTTTCAGTCAATGTAACTTTATGACAAATATACCTGTTTAATATATATGTGCCAAATGTGCACATTTCGGAAAATCATTCCTCATCAGTGACATTAGGGACCGAAAAGGTTGATAAAAAATTAAGCCAAACAGTTGAAAATAAATAAATTGAAAGTTCAAAAAATTCAATAATTAAGCTATATAAGCTTTGTTTAATTGATTAATAAATCACAAACATACCAATCGATGCCTTAATCACAATTACCCCCCCCCCCCCCCCCCCGAACCAAAAAAGTTGAAGCTTTGAAAATTGATCAATTCAATTACAGACGCGAACGTCAACGTCAACCACAGAAGTTAGGTCGGATGCCCCTGTCTAGCTATCTACAACCGATCCTACACTACAACTGATTCTCTAGTTTAAATGCTGGGTCCACATTAATACTCAGTCGACCTGATCAATAATAGTACTTCATTTGCCTTCATCCGATCTGATCCACAATTATACTTGATGGACCTGCTCCACATTAATACTTCTTAAACTTGAAAGACATTATATTTTATACTTTATTCGGTCTTATCCACAATAATACTTAATTAGACCTTATCCACATTAATAGTTCTTTCGATTTAATTATTAAATCCTTCCGGAGCACCGGCCTCACTTCCTTGATGGTGGTTCATGTGTATGACTCAATTTGCTAGCTTTCAAAGTTTTTACTTTGTTTCTGGATTGTGATTTGGACAAGGACTTGTATGTTTGTGTTTGATTATTAAGTTTTACTTTTTATACAGTCAGGTAAAGTTGGGTAGCTTGAGGAATGCACTAAGATGTATAAACAGTTCCGTTATGATCACATAAATTTTATCCTCAAGTTAAGTTATCAGCTACTGTTTTTATGGAGAAGTCTTCTTGTATAGTTGTGTGTTTGAGGAACTATAGAATGATCCATCTTTATTCACACCATCGATGCAAGATGCTTTAGGAATGTTGGTGGACATAAAATTTTAAACATTTCGTAAAAAATAAGCTACCTAAAATTAAGTATTTCATCAAAATCAATTTCAGTGTTTTATTCGTGACTTATCTGCAATACTACCGGTTCCTAGCATTAGTTTTAAAATCTTTTCTATTTAGTTTTAAAATTAATTGATACAATGTTTTATTTATTATTTTGTATCTTTAACAATCTGTAGTCGTGCGCAATTAGCTGCAATAATGCTTATGCAGCATCCGACAATAATACACACATTCAACCACAACCAGTGGTCCATAAATATTGCAAAACCGAATCAAAATACTAAAATTTAGGTTGTTAGGGCCAAATATTACTTAACCACACCACCAGCCCAGTTCTTCTTACAGTCGATATTTATATAGTCTTTGAACGAAAAAGGAAAATAATAATAAATAAAATAATGAATAAAGCTCAACCAATCTACTCAAACTAAAATTGTTGAGGCCAAATATTCCTTAATTCGGAACTTATAATCAGTGCTCGACTGCAGTATTGTTTGCTGTTTTTAACTAATAACCTTTAAAGTGTCCTTTTTTATTGTTTTGACAGTACAT
Source organism: Tegillarca granosa (assembly GCA_029721355.1). Classification (NCBI taxonomy): domain Eukaryota; kingdom Metazoa; phylum Mollusca; class Bivalvia; order Arcoida; family Arcidae; genus Tegillarca; species Tegillarca granosa. Next base: position 1,143,568 of record CM056609.1, read on the forward strand.
CATTTTCATTAGAGAAAATTTCTTTTTATATTTTTTTAAATCATAGTATGTTTACTGTTGTATAATTATATAGATATAATACGGCGTTTCCGATGTATGAAAACTCTTCTGAATAGAAGTTCGAAAGTGGTCGCGTGATCATGTGACACCCTAAGAATTTGCCGACATTGATTGTTTATATTGGCAACCAGCAGCGTTATAGAATATGGGACGAAAAAAGTCAACGGGTGCAAAAGGAAAGTTGTGGTGTGTCGTCCCTGAATGTTTTTCAGATTCTAGAAAGAACATGAAACCCTAAATATACATGGATGACCAATGTAATGTTTAAGGCGTTCCCTACCAAGTTGAAAAATCAAAGGTTTCGGGCACTGTGGCTGAGTCTCACTCGACGACCAATGGACTGCAACCCAAAGCCTTGGCACAGGGTATGCGGCCGGTATTTTTAGAAGGGGTGTAGGACAGTGAAAATGCTGTTCCTATGTTATTCCCCTGGAATAATTAATTACAGAGATTCAAAGGTCAAAAGCATCAATAAAAAAGAGAAGCATGTCTCGAATCTGAGGACGGTACGTATTTTGAAAGTTTTAAAGGTAAATTATGCACGTATATTTTGGTCCATGAAATCTTTAGTTAACCAATGACTCCTAAAAATTAGTTTTGGCCCCTAAATGTTAAAACATTTTAGCTATTCATTATCATTAAAACTTCTTTCCTGAAGTGAGCTGGAACCTTTAATTAGACAAGCTTAATCCCAGTAACTTCTGAACTTTATTGTCTGGTGTAATTTATATACAGGTGTTGTAACAATAAAATTTGATTAACTGTTTTTTTGAAACAGACAACAAAATCGTTATATTTGCTTTATACATTAGAATTTATTGTATTTTGATGTTCACTAAGTGGATATTTAAAAAATTATATCAAGTGTTACAAAATTTTACCTGCATAGTATTAATATTTTTTTCAAAATAGCAAGCTTAAACATTTGGCTTTTGAAAGACATTTAGAAACAAAAGATTTCATCGAATGAAATTCTGTCTATGATCAATCCTTTCCTTGTGAATAAAACGAAATCACACCATTTCATCTTGGTTGCATATAATTGGGTTTGCACTTGTGCATACTATGGTGATGAGCTTTTTAATTTTACCTTACCATCTTCAATATGTACATGAAAATCAGTTGGAGTTTTGTTTTGAAATGAGAATGAACATTTAATTTATACAATGCCTTTACCACAACACTCACATTTAACCATTGCATCTGGAGTTGCACCAATAAAAGTGTACTCCCTTCTAATAAAAATCGTGATTTGCCTACAACTGCTATTCTGTGATTGGCATCATACAACAATTTATACTGGCTTAGTGACACACTTGCTTTACCATATTAAGTGGCAGGTGAACTAAAGGACAATTTATTTGAACAACTTCTTTATTTTTTTTACTAATTTAAATAATTATTTGGGGCCAACTTATCCATATTGCACTTTAAGATGCTACCCATGACAGATGCTGTAATTCGACCAACTCTGTATTCAAACCAAGCAGCATTCTGTCTGATCTTTTGCTTTGCTTTCAACAAAATTAATCTTATCATTTGTGTGAATATTTCTTAAAATAATTTAACAGCTCTTCATCATTTAAATCTATGGGTGCATTTTGTAAAATTTCTTGAAATTTTTGAAAAACGCCTACATCAACCTCATCTTCATCAGATGAGTAATCTAATGTGTGTAGTAATACAGATCCATATTCTTTACATGCCTGAATTAAAGGCAACCTCACATTGTCTATAGTCAATTGAAAAAGGCCTATACTCATCACATACATCCCCTTTTTTTTAAACTGAAGTGTTGTTACTTCTGTAGGGTTGGAGGTCTGTCTTGGCTTATCCCATTGACATTGTTTGTCAGTGCCAACTTCTATGCCCCTATCTTATTGTCTTTTAACAAAGGTATTAAGACCGAACAATACTGCCAAACAGTGCTTGCAGCTTTCATCAACCCTAAATATCAAAGAAATATACATTTTAAATAATAAGCAAAGTACATTTTAGTTAAAAAACATTTTTAAAGTTGTCAAAATTATTTCTATGTAAATATATTGCAGTAAAAATAAAATACTTTGTAATTGAAATGTTTTGGTTTAAGTTTTATTATTCAGAAGTTTGTTTATTGAATGGTGTTGAAACTCCAGTCATGATTATTTAACTTGTATCAATTTGGCCAGTTATGGGATAGTGGAGAAACACAGATTTCCAAAAGAAACAACTTGTTGCAAACCAACTGAACAAACTTTTTATGATAGGTTCTGTAGAATTTTTAACCTAGGTAGTGATAAAAATATAGACAAAAGAGTGATTACATTATACTAGTGATTGTATTCATTTACAATAATCTATTTTAGATAGTAAACTTGGGTGACTAAAGAACATCTCAAAGCCAGACCTTCTCAATGCAAACTGACAGATATTCTTAACACTTGTATAAAAACAAGATTTGAACATTAGACTATTGATCTGTTTAACAGTTTGTAAAGTATGAAATATAAATCATGAAAAACCTGAGGACATTTTAAAATTTAAACATAAAAAAGTAAAATAAATCCCCATCCAGTGGAATAAAATGCATATAAAATAATAACTTAGCTTAATGGTAATATTCAACTAAAATAATGAAATATGCATCCAGGTCAGCTGTTTGCTTTTATTTACTAAACCAGTATCTGAAAAATAAACAAAACAGACAACAAAGCATCATGTTCAACTATTTGTGTGTGTGTATGTGTGTGTGTGTGAGTAAAAACAAACAATCCAATACTTGTCTGAATCACAATCCTGAAGCAAAGTTAAAACTTTGGAACTGACAAGTTAGATTAAACATAAACTTCCACCAGGGAAGTAAGGCTGGGTGCCCCAGAAGGGTAAGCACCTCCTGGTGCATTGTAAAGTTTGCATAAAAGATTATGAAAAAAAAAACTGTTAAATCAGATGGCGTATAGATCTAGGTTCACAGTTCTTGTAGATAAAATTGAGCATGGAATTGGTAACGGGTTTTTATGCAACTTGTGTCTTTTTTTCGAAATGAACCTGAAAAATCTATACTGAAACAAAATCTTACCTTTTGTTTATTTCACTTTTGGTTTTCTGCGACTCCTAGTTTACCAATCATTTTTACCGCTCCTGGTGGAGTAAAACTCCCCGAGGGTATCCATAACTCAGTAGACAGTACTTTGTGCTGTCAGAAAATATACAATTTATCAATTTTTTAGTCGTCTAAAATTTGAAATTTATTTAAAACTAAGGTTTGTTCCCTCATGCAAAGCATTCCTTAGCTGGATTTGGATTTATATAATTTTGAAACTTTAGATTCATTATTTTAACTGTTTGGCTTATATTTTTTATGTATCAAACTTTTCGGTCTTAGTGTCACTGATGAGGAATGAATTTCCGAAATGTGCACATCTGGCACATCAAAATTTAACTGGTATTTGTATTATATATTTTATACAAATTTATAGGTGTGCACTGTGTTGCAAACATTAAGACCGTGTTACAGTATATATTAAATAATTTTTTTCTATTCAATTCAAACAAATATTTAAAAACTTACGCGACACAAGTGCACCCCCCTGACTTGACAACTCCTTTTTTGTCAACATGTATCCAGGTGGTATATGGCTGATCATGTTGTCTAGTTTCAGGAACACATGTAGCCTTTATATACTTATAGTCGCTGTTTGGAATGGAATGTAGTCTAACGTTATCATCATGGTTCTGTTGATACAATTTATAGGACTTGTCTTCCTTGTAACGCTACAGATGTTTTGTGTCCCACTGACAGGCAGTTAGAAGGTAGACCATGATATCTACGATGGAAGATACATCTGGTAAGTCAGAACCATCAGTCCCTACGATCGTCCTGCGATTAGGAGATAAATCCTTATAATCATCCTCTTCCACCGGTTGTAGATTCAGTTCTTCGGTTGCCTTACAAAACCTTTCAAGCGCTGCTTTGCTATAATTAGTTGTAGAAATCCCCCTTTCTCTCAAAAACTGTTTCAAATCTATCACACTTTGGTTAATAAATTTGCTGTCCGCCATTTTGAAAAACTGCCCTAAATTTTGTCACGTGGTAATGAAAGTCATGTGATTACATCAAGCGTCTGAGAGTATGCAGAAACGCCGAATTGTTTTTAATTTTTTGCATTAATGCTAGAGTAACCAACAACGAAAATAATTTTTTTTTCATATTGCACTGATCATCATCTAACAACGCTAGAACAAAAATACGCCATTATTATAATGACAATTTTTACGAAGAACTGACGTCAAAAAATTTCCCAGTGATTTCCTAGTATTCAGTATTTTGTTTGATGGCAGTCGATGTTTATTTTTTTGGACGGATTTATTTTACCATATGTACAATAACCGCCTACACTTAAGTTAAAAAATGTTAAGTGTGTGCGTAAAACTCCATCACAATCCATTCTATCGTAAGTATGTACATGAATTTTTATTGTAGCGTTCAGCCTACGCTTTTAGTTGGAAATATCTTAGTAGTATTAGAGTTTTTGATAGACAACATATTTGTTGTGTTTGGCAATATAATTTTTCAACAAACAATCGGTATACCAATGGGCAAAAACCGTGCACCTTTGCTTGCTGATTTGTTTCTTTATTAATATGAATCAGAATTTTTTACAAAACCTGGAGAAAAGACTGTCTCTAAATCATTCAATTACACATACAGATATATAGATTACGTTCTATCTCTAAATAATCACAAATTTGGAGAATATGTAAATGCCATCTATCCACGTGAGCCTGAAATAACAGACACGGCAGATTCTCTATGTTCTGCTTCATATTTAGGACTTATACCTTAATTATAACACCTATGAAAGGTTACATCTTATGCTATACGACAAACGTGATGACTTCAATTTTTCTATTGTCTAAATTTGAAATTTATTTAAAACTAATTTTTGAACTTTAGCTTCATTATTTTCAATTTTGGCTTATGTTTTTTATCTATCAAACTTTTCGGTCTTAGTGTCACTGATGAGGAATGAATTTCCGAAATGTGCACATCTGGCACATCAAAATTTAACTGGTATTTGTTTTATATTTACTACTCCATGAGCGGGTACCGCTGCTGGTGGAGTAAAACTCCCCGAGGGTATCCATTACTCAGTAGGCAGTACTTCGTGCTGTCAGAAATTGCACCATTGTAGCAAATGGTACAATTTCTGACAGCAATTTCTTTCCAAAAATGCATTTAAAAAGGACAATAATAAAAATACAAACGTTACAATACGAATTTTAAATTGAGTTTATTGTTTATGTTATTGCTTTTTATTTTTTGTTTTCAACGTTAGTTGTTATTTATGGGTTTATGAAGAGAAACATGCTATGATTATTTGAAATTGATATTCTCCAGAAAACACTTATTTTGATTTCGTTATTAATTTTTGAACATAAAACAGCAACTATTTTGGCATTTCTCATTTTCTTTTGAGATAGTAAACCTATTTCTATAATACTGATTAACCGAGAACCATTCATAGACATAGCTTTAGTTTATTTTACTGCTTTGTATAATTAAAGCAAACTTTAAGTGACAAATGTTTAAAACGGAATACTTTAGCTATTAAATCATCTAGGTTAATAAAGCCTTTTCTATCCTGAGTTAGGTCTACATAAATTTTTCAGTCTCTTTACTTCAGCATCAAAATAATTTTTATTTATTTTGTACAAATACTACCCAACTTCCATCGATTATGTGACATACATCGAGTAAAAATTATGTTTGTTGATTAATTGGATGTTACATTATATAATAATTTTAAGTCTCTATTGTTTCGCTTTGGCAGAATGGTTTAGATGTTAGCCTTCAAAATAAGGTCCGACAGAAAGTAAGAAAGGTTCCATCTTGACGCAAACCTTTACTGATCGGCTCGGCACTTGTACAAACAAAGTTGTCTGCGATATGTCTCTGACATCGCGGGCGAGTTCACTGGTACTCTAAAGGAAGGCATAAGCAACGTAAGTAAATCAGAAATACATGCATAAAACATACAACACATAACGTTTTATACATTAATCTTGCGTTTAATAAAATTGTTTCTTACTTTTACCTGAAAAATTGCCGATACGACGTAAATTAACATTGAACTTACAGACCAAACTGTATTGATAAGCTTGTTACAGGACCAAGTTGTCTGCGATGCTTGTCCGCCACTTTTTTATAAATCAATCACCGATAAACTTACCGTGCAATGCATGACGCTTATAATATGATAAGTAAACGTTTCTAAATTATTAGTCTAAAGCAAAACAACGCGTTTGTGTTTTCATTATCAGTGCTTGTTTGTAGTGCAAAATAATCCGTTAAATGTAAAATTGTCAAGAGTATTATTCAAAAGCCGTTTGGATAAGTCATTATTTCGTAAGCAAGCAAACCATAAGAATTCTTGATAAATATTTTACATTTATGAATTCTGAGAGATGTCTGAACGTTAATTTTCTTTTCGTATATTTATGATGACTAGTGTTATTTGACCTCAGTGAATATGAATGTTCAATATTTTGTTGTAAATCTTAATGTTACCTTCTTTGTGTTTTTATAAACTATACTGATATAAATCCCTTATGATAGATTTTTGAAGTAAATCCAAACTGGTCATCATAAAAACAAAAATAAAACAAAAATAATAGAACATCTGTAGGCATTCCAAAGAAGTAATAGAGACAAGAGAAATAAGGGATGATAAAGCGGTTTCATTTTTTTTTTTCAATTGTAATACTGGTTGATCAAACCAGAATCGTTCTAAGTCAACCAGAATTACACAAACCTGTGTGCACTTGTTCCGAAGTAAAATGTTATGTCTAGTTAAAGTAAAATTAGGTGATAAATGTAAGGAACAAAATATTTAAACACCTTGATTATAAATTGCTTTCATTTGACTTCCAATAGTTCCTTGTCCCTTTCATTCTCAAAATTGACTTTGCACGTGACGGTTGTAGCTAGCTAGACAGAATGGGGGTAACCCTTCCGAAGCACCCGTCCTCACTTCCTTGATGGAAGTTCACGTGTATAACTAAATTTGTCATTTTTTAATGTTTTTACTTTGTTTTTACGGGGTTTGAACATGGACCGGTATCTTTGTGTTTTTTTATTATTGTTATTACTTAATTTTAACTGTTAAGTTAAATGTATTTTTAATATTCTAGATACATATATATGCGTGAGATATGGGAATGTGTATTATGACCACAAGCACGTATTTTAGGTCACTCTCTGTTAAATTGACAGTACATCCAAGTCAGTATACCACTGTCCAAAACTTTTAACCCTGGCACCGAGTACGCCGATTGATTCACCGTTCTTCTTATGCCATGCATCAAGCAGGGGAACAGTATGCAAACTTTCTACTCTCGAGACTAACGCAGTTTAACCCTTCAATTGGCAGATAATTTTGGTAAATTTTACAAAATCTTTTTCATATTTTCATTTCAGTTTTTTTGGGGCATTTGCGTTAAAAATACCAACCCATATATATTTGGTATCTCCACATACAATACTTTCAAGGCAACTGCTATCCATATACCTGTTACCATGGCAACATAGACCACATTTACAATAAAATTATGTAAAAATTTGCATAATTTTGTTTTTTATTTAAATAAATTTTCTATATTACAATTCAGATATTGTAGAAAAACCTGATATTGCATGAAAGTGTCAACAAAGTTAAGTATCAACTCATGATGATACGAAAAGAAAATTTCGAAATCTGCCTGTTTTCACAAAAATTATCATAGCTTTTCGGTCAATTGGGTAAAAAATACGCATATTTTCATGCGTTTGGTTTTTTTGTTAGTAAAATTATATGATTATTTGACACAAATTTGCAGGCTATTGTGGAAATATTATCCTTACTAAACCATACACATATGTAAACTATCAATGCAAAATTTGTATTTAAAAATATTTTTAACAAAATTACGGTTACCTTGGCAACGGAAACCAAAAGCAAAACTTTATCGAAAATAACAATATAATTTAGCCATTGATATCAATTTTTTTGGGCAGTTTACAAAAAATTGCAAAGAAACTGTCATGTAAATGTAAATTCGAAATATTGTTTCAAAATTTGCATGTTTTCACCCAAAATAAGAATCCACACATTTTTGTCAATTATTTCAAATCATGTTAACGCTTTTCTCTTTGTTGTGTTTTTTTTTTTTTCCAAAATTAAGACCATACCATTGATCAATACTAATAGAGAGGCTGATTTTAAACCGCATATTTTTGGAAAGGTCTTAAATATATAATACAGGGGTAGTAAATATATAACACAAATACCAGTTAAATTTTGATGTGCCAGATGTGCACATTTCGGAAATTCATTCCTCATCAGTGATACTAAGACCGAAAAGTTTGATAGATAAAATATATCAGCAAACAGCTGAAAAAAATGAATCTAAAGTTCCAAAATTATATAAATCCAAATCAAGCTAAGGAATGCTTTGCATGAGGAAACAACAATAGTTTTAAATAACTTTCAAATTTTAGACGACTGAAAATTTTGCTAAATGGTACATTTTCTGAAAGCACAAAGTACTGCCTACTGAGTTATGGATACCCTCGGGGAATTTTACTCCACCAGCAGCGGTACCCGCTCAGGGGTAGTAAATATATAATACAAATACCAGTTAAATTTTGATGTGCAAGATGTGCACATTTCGGAAATCTATTCTTCATCAGTGACACTAAGACTGAAAAATTTGATAGATAAAAAACATCAGCCAAACAGTTGAAAAAAATGAATCTAAAGTTCCAAAATTATATAAATCCAAATCAAGCTAAGGAATGCTTTGCATGAGGAAACAAACAAGTTTAAATAAATTTCAAATGTTGGACGGCTGAAAATTTTGCTAAATGGTACATTTTCTGACAGCACAAAGTACTGCCTACTGAGTTATGGATACCCTCGGGGAGATTTACTCCACCAGCAGCGGTTCCCGCTGAGGGGTAGTAAATATATAATACAAATACAAGTTAAATTTTGATGTGCCAGATGTGCACATTTCGGAAATTCATTCCCCATCAATGACACTAAGACGGAAAAGTTTGATAGATTAAACTATATTTTATTTTAATCATGTTTTTAAACAAAAATCTTGTTACCATGGCAAAATGCATAAAACAAGAAATAATGATGTAGTTACATTTCATACCCAAAATTCGAAGAGTTTAGGTTGATGTGAAACTAAAATTTATGAGTTTCAATAGAGTTAAGTATCAAATGAAGGTGCATAGACAAATAGGTTTCAACATTTACAATTTTTGACTTAAAACACATCTCCAAATCCAGCTATATTATTTTAGAAAATGGAAACATCATTTATTTTATTTTAATCTTCTAAAAGTTGAGAAAACTTTTTTTACCCTAAACTTTCATCAGTACCTATGGACTGACCAATGCTAAATCATGTGTTTAGAAGACTCATGTTCTATAATTTATTTTATAACATTTTTAAACAAGAGGTTGGTTACCATGACAACCAAAACTAGAACCTACATACAATTGTACAAATTTACTTTATTTTTACGTTTATTTGTGATTTTGTCAAATTCATTAATTTCCATAGACTTAAGATATTAGGGGAAGATGCATAGATGAAAAAAGTGTTAAAATTTTCGTTTTCACATAATAAAGGGACTCCAGATATCATGGATTTTTGGATATTTTTTATAAAACAATAAAATGTTATTTCTTTTTACTGTTCAAAAGTTAAGGTCAGATATTTTACTCTTAATATTCAACAATACAAAGTATCAATGCTTTTTTGTTTTATTATAAATAATACTATTATTGATACTGAACATTTGATTATATATCTTAAACAAAAAGTTCTGTTACCATGGCAACAAAATATGTTGATATTTTTTAAAGATAAGTTTTCTACTACATATATTTGTGCCCTGGAGAATTCAATGCTAGGATCAAGATAAACAACACTATGGTAAACCTTACTCCTTTACTACATTGTTTGTCTTATGTTAAGGGTTTTATAATCAGTTTTCTGAATATACTTGTCTTTCTTGTTCTCTTTGATTTTTAATATCATTATATTAAGTGCATTTTAATAATCAGTTCCAAAAATTAGTGGTCAAGGTGTTCATATTCTTTCAATGTTTTAAACAACATCAATAAAAAAAAGATTCAACTGGTTTCTGGTAGACTTTATTCACCAACAAGTCAATAAATGTCTTGTATCCTATCAACTTAGATAAGAATATAAAACTAAAAAACTTAATTATATTTAAATTTTTTTATAAATATAAATTTGGACCATAAACATACATTTCAATTCTGCAGCAATGTGTTAATATTTACAGGTATTCATAAAGTGTGTGTGTGTGTGTTTGTGAATTTCATGAAGTGTTTGTTGTTCTGTCAGGAAGAATAAAGGCTACATTCTGTTCTTCGTGGAAAAAAACCTGAAAATAAAATACTGGAACTGACAATCAGCCCCATGAGTATAATAGATAATAACACAAATACTAGTGAAATTTTGATGTACCAGGTGCGCACATTTCGGAAATTCATTTCTCATCAGTGACACTAAGACCGAAAAGTTTGATAGATAAAAAACATAAGCCAAACAGTTTAAAATTATTGAATCTTAAGTTCCAAAATTATAAAAAAAATCTATCATCACATTTAACAAGAGAGACAATTAAACAACAATATTAGTGTTTACATGTGATTTTATGGAAAGAGAGAAAAAAAGAAGATGAATTTTGATGATACATATCAAATATATAACACAAATACCAGTTGAATTTAGATGTACCAGATGTGAACATTTCGGAAATCCATTCGTCATCAGTGACACTTAGACTGAAAAGTTTGATAATAAAAAAAACATAAGTCAAACAGTTGAAAATTAATGAACATAAAGTTCCAAAATTTTATTTTAAAACAAGTAATTGAACATAAATGAACATTACATAAACTACAACCCTTAACTGTTTCCTTTCTCTTCTTCTCTCCAAACTTTGGACACCATTTGCATGTAGACTTTGGACGATCTAATATTACCTGTTCATGCAACGGTCCTCCAACAGGGTTCTCTGTGGGAATTTTTCTTTTCCTACAACTAAATTTATTTATCAAGTGCTTGGTAATATTCTATCTGAAATCAAGGAGGTCATATTTATCATTATCACCTGGTGTCCTGCCAAAAATCAAAAAGCGTTAGTTAAACACATCTCTAAAATAAAGTTTAAAAAATTCCAATATTCCTTGGAAGGATGGCAAACATGATTCTTAGATCTATGTTTATTGGCAGTATCAACACCTGCCATGAACTTTTGATAAGATTTCACAGGGGGTGGTTGCAAAAACTCCCGACATCGTCCTCTACGTTGCTACGTCTGCAAACTGGTCCATCTCGAACTCTGTTTGAGTTTGTGCTCAAAATATAAACCTAAATAAAAAAGTTAATCAGTTATTTTTTTTATTTTAGAGTTCATTATTTAATTTTTTCAAAATTTAGATATAACTATATGTCATCTAAAAAGTCAACAAAATGTCTAGCTCTTAATTTCTGTGTTCAGACAGAACCTTGTATCAAAAAAGTTTAAGTTGGCACATGTCAGCAGTTTCTCAAGGTATTCTAGTTTCATCCAACACTTAAGAACTGTATATATATATAAAGTGAAAAAATCTTGTTTGAGTCATAAAACACCAGTACTTGACTCCCTGCTTTCAATCAGTGTTTATTTTGTCTTGCTTTAACACTTTGTATTCTTAACTGTATTATTTTGCAACTACAAAGTTTTTGTTTGTGACAATGGATTATAAATATAGCTTGAACACTCTCATTGTCAATATTTTCCTAATATTTATAGAGGAAGTGTTTTAGCTTTATACAGGTTTCAGAGCCAGTTGCTAACGATAACAATTTATCAGATTTTGCCAGATGTTCTCGTGAAGTATAACTAACATAATTACGACAAACCTGATGACTTCAATTTTTCTATTGTCAGCTTTCCGTTTCCTTGCAGTAATATTCCTGCTTCTCCTGCGTATGGTGTATATGTTTCACAGTTAATACGTTATTGTAGAGCTTTTACCCACTGTGAGGACTTCCTACAACGAAGCAAACTGCTTACAATTAAATTGTTGACGCAAGAATATTGTAAGCCTAGGCTAATTAAGGCCTTTAAAAGTTGTATGGCCGTCATCACAATATTGTTGATAAGTATGTAGTCACTGTATCCAAACTTATACTGGATATATTTGAGTTACCATAGTTCTTTGTTCCTTTCACTTTCAAAATTGACTTGCACGTGACAGGGTGTAGCTAGCTAGACAGGAAGTGCTTACTCTTCCGGAGCACCCGGCCTCACTTCCTTGATGGAAGTGCATGTGTATAACTACTTTTGCTAGGTTTCAAAGTTTTCACTTTTTTTTTCTTTTTTTTTTTTTTGATTGTGGTTTGGACAAGGACTGGATTGTTTGTTTCATTTTATTTTTATTTATATAGTAAAGAACTTACATCGTTAGAATCATTCCAGATAGTTGCTACAAGGTTGCCATGCTGTCTCTACTCTGTTTCACCTCTTACCAAGTTTGGACCACGCAGTTCTTGTGTAAATCCTTCTCTGTTTCTTTATTGCCCCACAGCTATATATTCCATGGTTATACAAGGTTCTCACAAGAGGAACATAGGTGAAAAACCTGTATGGGACAAAAAAAATTTAATACAAAACAAAATAGATTTTGAGTTTTGTTCTATAAAATTTACAATTTTTTAAATTTTTTAACATAGCCTGCAAAAAATTGCATTCCTAGTTGTCTCCCTTGGACCTTTATTCCATCACTAACCTACTATGGCAGCATTGACAGGATTCATACATTTAGGTATATTATTTGAAGCTTTAATTAATTATCGATTTTGAATTCTTGATTTCAGTACTTGAGGGTGGCTCAAAAAAGAGGTAATGGGGAAGTATAAAACTACCGTTAGCCAAATGTATAATATAATCACCTGTCAAAAAACATGAAAAGCTTTGTATTTCATGGGTCTGCAAAGATGTTTCGCCACTCTCTCCAAGATTTATCCCTCTAAAGGTATCATGTTTCCCAAGGTATGGCCTGTAGTAATAGAAGTATCCGTTTTTGTCACATCTCATGAAAATCTAAAATTTAAAATAACATATCAATCCAGTGATACTGGAAGACAATAGATTCTTGTAAAAATAGCACGAATCAGTAACAAAATACAAAGTTCAAACTATGTGAGATACAATTTTTACAAGTGAAATTAAATGTAAAAAACAGTGACTTCAATAAATGACGATATGATGTATAAGACAGGTATAGATAACATTCTGATATAAAATGTATCAAAGACTCGATATCAATCTTCACATTCATTTCATCATATAAAAACTTAAAATGTAGATCTTAGATAAATTAGAATGAATGTTACCTAATATCTTCCTAGTCAGGGTAAATTTTTACCTTGAATCCTCTCTTTACTGGTTTATTTGGCAAATACATTCTTGCATAAAACCGTCCCTTGTACTTTATAATGCCCTAATCAATTGTCTGTTCTTTAAAAGCCCACATCTGCTCCTGAAAAGTTCCTTCTGTCGTGTCTAAAAGAGGTCTTATCTTGTGAAGTCTGAAAGTAAAAGAATTTAATTGTAGGTACTGTGTCTACATTATAATAAGACATGCTAGAGTTGATTTTTAGATTTAACCTCACCAAAGAAGAAATCTATCTTTATCAATTTTATTAACGATCATTATTCTTTCTCACACTGGACGAGTCATCACAAGTATGCAAGTGATCTCATGTTTTCCAAAGCTATCTTTTATTTTATTTCTGTCGTTTTTCTTCCAAAGAACAATCAAATAGAAATGAATCAGTTTTATTTATAGATATTTTATCACATCAATTACTGTACAAAGAATTTAATTGTAGGTACTGTGTCTACATTATAATAAGACATGCTAGAGTTGATTTTTAGATTTAACCTCACCAAAGAAGAAATCTATCTTTATCAATTTTATTAACGATCATTATTCTTTCTCACACTGGACGAGTCATCACAAGTATGCAAGTGATCTCATGTTTTCCAAAGCTATCTTTTATTTTATTTCTGTCGTTTTTCTTCCAAAGAACAATCAAATAGAAATGAATCAGTTTTATTTATAGATATTTTATCACATCAATTACTGTACAAAGTATCTGTCATAATCAGAAGTGTTCTGTTGTCCCTGAGTAGTGTTGTCATTTTTGTGAAAAAATCTGGCCAGTGCTTGGAATCTTTTCAGGGGCATTGTATCTTGAATACCTGGATTACCTGTAACATATATATTACATGACAATATTTCTCAGACCAAAAATTTAATGAACATAGATGCAATTTTTTTTAAATATTAGATTCAAATTCTAAAAATCTAAACGGTCTATATTAACGTCCTCCAAATCGTCACGCCAAAATTCTTCGTTGATGTTTGTAGCCTGGCTGTCTAATGTTCCGATTGAAGACTCTGTCAACAGGTCGTCATCATCTGTGTCTGAGTCGACTGAATGGTCGTTATCTGAATCCGTGAGATCAAAATCTGAAGAGAATCACTGACTCGATCGCTGTTTGAAGCTATATTTCCCGAAATCGAAAAAAATGGTGATGGTAAACTTTCAATACCTGTTTCGTACGCATAATTTTCATGTTTCATAATTTTTGCCAAATAACTTGTAAATTGTTTTTATATATAAATTGCGACATAAAAATTAAAATTCAGGATTTTTAAATAGAGTAACAAACTCCATATCATAGCAACGGCTTGTAAACAAAACTTACAAAGTTCACGGAGTGATTTTCCTTTTTGTCTTCTAGGTCTTCTGAATATCTGCTATTTTTTTTTTTTTTTTTTTTTTTGGGGGGGGGGGGGGTTACCAAAGACAGATTTTACTTTTGTTCAACAGGTTATTACCAGCAATTGTAAATATTTCGTGATCATCATTTTAGTATTTTTCAAAGGAAAAAGTCGAAAATTTTAAGAAACCAAAGCTTGATGGTTAAAAACGGTACTTCATAACGTCGTAAACTGATTTATTTACCCTAACACGATTTTTCGTCCGCATGTACAAAATCAAAGTACCCCATTTCTCTTTCTATGAGCTTAATACATGTATTTTTATGATTTCTAGACAACTTTATCTCTATTTTTAAACATATATCAGTTTGACAGCATTTTGACATTTAGAAATACATTTAAAAATAGGTTATTCAAAACGTAGAAAAAAATTCACGAAAAACCAAAATTGAATTGCGTCATCCAATTTCAATTTAAAAATTCTATATGACCGAGTGTTTGTAGAAAAGAATAAAGTTTGTAGGAAATTTTCTACAGTTTATTATGGAACCAAGTTCTTAGCGATCCGTTGACAGATAATACTTTAACACTAAAAATTGTACACTCGATACGCCAAAAATCAGCATGACGTAGTTTGGCGTATCTGCCAATTAAAGGGTTAAATAGAATTGATGCAATACTACACTATAACAGACAAATAAGTCAAAATAAAAACAGCTGATAAATTGATAATAAATAAAAAGTATAATATAGCAAGAATTTTTAAAGTAAGAAAACAGAAATACATGTATATTTTATCTATGTCTATCTATCTATCTATCTATCTATATTAGAACAGTATGTTTGCCAAAGTAAACGATTGGTGTGATTGTGAATACAAGGTCTGAAAATACAAAAACATTCGATGTAAAAAAAACAATTGAGCAAGATCTATCCATATAACTATATATATAAATATCTACATATATATATATATAGAGAGAGAGAGAGAGAGAGGGAGAAAAATTAGTTTCTCAGTGTGTGGTAGAATATAATAAAATAAGTAAATAAGTACAACACGATTTTGTAAAGCTTTAGCGCTTTCATTCCATCTTCAGACGCTTTACATAGTAATATAACAGTAAGAAAGTGAATAGTGATGACGTCATTTAGAAAATACGACATTAGAACAATACGATGTCGTCATTATTATGGGATATAATTATTTTAGTCTTAAGTTTTGGCATAAGGGTTCTAATAAAATATTTTCTTTTTCTTTTCTTTCAATTGCATTGTCTGTAAATAATTTGTAAAACAAAAAAATAAAAAAAATTCTTTTTTTCTGGAATTATCTTAATGTTCACTTAATTTTATTTTTCTGTATTCTGGTTTATCCATTTGTTGCCTGTTCACTCTTACTCGAGAGCGAAGAGTTGAACCCGTTTCCCCTATATAAAAGTCATTACAACCCGGGCAAGAAATCACAAAGATTATATTTTGTGATTGGCAAGACATTCTTGCATTCACTGTGAATTTTTTTGCATTTGAAATAATATGTTTTCCCTTCTTGTAAATGCACACGTTCCACATCTTGGGTTGCCACATTTTGTTACACATAAACATTTGTTCCCGCAAATTTTGATTAACAACGTAATCTTTTTAAGTTTTTTGGTTGTCTTTACCTGTTTATGAATTTTGAATTTTTGAAGATTTATTTGGTGGTTAAATTTTGTTTTATTACTTCTTGTAATTGATTAACTGAGGGTGTAATATTTTTATTTCGCGGGTTGTGTGTTTTCACTAGTGGCAAAATATTTGTTTCGGCGTTTTCGTGTCTTGGTGGATTTAGAAGTTCTGTACTGTCTATCTGTGATGCTTTTTGTATCTCGGTCTCGATTATTTGTTGTAGATAAAGTCTAGAAAGAAGGTAATTTTTAAGTTCTTCCAAACGTTGTATTTTTGTATCTTCATCGCTGACTATGGTACAAATTCTTCTGGCTTAATTTAAATTGTATGGTATTGACCTTTTTGTATGTCTTGGATGGCATCAACCGAAATGTAAATACTGGTGTGTGTCTGTTTTCTTGAAATAGATATCGGTAGATATTTCGTTTCCTTTTTCCTTATTATCAATAAGAATATCTAAAAATGGTATTTTTCTTTTACTTCTTTCTTTGGTGAATTTTATGTTCGAATAAAGTTCATTTAATATCTGACTGTAATCAGCTAGACAAGATTCATCGTAATCCCAGATGATAAAACAATCGTCTAGAAAACGTTTCCAGTTCGCTGTGATAAAGTCACTGAATTGATTTCCCCATTTCTGTTTTACTTTATTCAGGAGTATTTCTTCAAGATAACCAAGAGTTAGTGATGCATAGGTTGGGGCCATTTTAGTGCCCATTGCAGATCCTTTCATTTGTTTATTATGTTTATCATTGAAAGTGAATATATATATATATATTTATATTATAGAGTGTAACTACATAAAGCGACGCAATTGTTTTGTATATTTTTGATATGTTATTTGTCTCGATTCAATAGGTCGGTAACTTAAGCGAACTTGCAACCATTCTTGCACTGGATACAAGAATTAAGTTATTATTGAAATGATTGATGAGTTAGAACTATACGCATTTAATCTCTTTAAACGCTTATCATCTATACTCGGTCACAATGACATAATATTATTCATTTCATTGTAAGCAACAGTACATGTCTGTACGTTTAGCAATATTGAAGGCACAAAACATGGAAAGTCTATCATTTTATTTGCGCGTCTAGGCTTTATAAAAAATTCTGTTTCTGTAAGTATTAAATGGGGTTTTTTGGTTCAATAAATAGAATGGATTAGAAAAATTAGGTCAATTATCTCGAAAAGTCTATCATTTTATTTGCGCGTCTAGGCTTTCTAAAAAATTCTGTTTCTGTAAGTATTAAATGGTTTGTCTTCGTTCAATAAATAGAATGGATTAGAAAAATTAGATCAGTTATCTCGAAGATTCTACAAAAATTTATAGTTTATCAATAGACACAAATTCTTTTTTTAGAAGATCAGTCGACAGAATCATGTTCATTTTTTGTTGCATTTGTTTTATTTTAGATCGTCTAAAATAAACCCGACCTGTCCCTACTGCATTACAGATGAGGGTTGTGCCTGTATGTGGTTGTTTATTAAACATGATGAATTTTTGGGTTATATGTTTGATGGTATGTATGGGGTTTTTTTTTCGCTTTATTCCGACCACTTTTCAATTTAACGAAACAGTATATTTAAATTCCTTAAATTTTTCAAATGATTTTCAAAAAGTGATGCTTTTAAAAGTCATTTTTTTCTCAAGCGTAAATGTCCTTTTATATAAGATAAAATTGCTCTTATGAATTCAATATCTGATGTGTTTTTGCAAAACAAGGATATAAGTTAGAGTCAGGTTTTACAAGAAATTTGAATAGATCCTGCCTGTTCAAAGTTGGGACTTTCATACAAAAATAACTCAAATATGTATCTTTGTCTTGTCTTGTTTAACCAATTTATCATTGAATTGAAACACTGGTCATGTATTCTTGGTCATGGTAGTTATTGCACATAATATTGGTCATGGTAATTATTGCAAAGAATATATTTTTCAGTTACTCTTTAAAATTGTTTCATTTTAATTATATTTAACACGAAAATCGGTAAAACAGACAAATTTTCTCCCTAATTTTCTGAAATATCTTTCAACAAAACATTAAATATGAAAAACAGCAAAGCGCAATTATTCCTACATTACGGTTATTTACTCTGGAAATAAATATGACAAACGTAATTGGCTTAAAGGTCAAAATGAAGTACTATATGCTTACCGTTTGGATTTTTAATTTAATGGTTTTTAAAGCAAAAAAAATTTTCTTATATTTCAATGGTTAGCCGGTATGGAAACATTATTTGTACGAGTTCTCAGATCTTTATTCAATATTAAAGTTCAGTGTTCTCTTAAGACAGTTAAAAGTCAAATGAAAATTTAAGACTCAGACGATTTTCACTTCAAAATGGAAAAAGAAACAATTTATTATCTGTTATACATCTAATAGTTTATAAGGATTGGTATCACATGTCAATCAACTGACAGCATATAAGTCATGTAGATTAAGTTAAAACAAATTTTCTTATTGGTTATAAAAATAAAATTCAATTTACACACACGTAGTTAAATATGAAAATAAACATGTTTAAAAAATGAAGAAAAAAGAAAATAAATACTAGTAAATAAACACGATTTGATATTTCAAAATTGAAAAGTAAATATCTAAAAACAACAACTGTTGTTGTAATGTTGTAAACGTCGCAGCAGCAATTTGCAATAGCAGCAGAATACTTAATGACTATGGATTGATGTTTACATGTTTTAGTTTATCAAGACCCTTAATAAGGTGTATGGTTATCATCACGTTATTGTTGGTAAGAATGGTCACTGTATTCAATCTGGATATATTTGACTTCATGTTCCTTTCATGATTTGATGTTCCTTTCATTCTTTGATTTGATTTTGCACGTGACTGGTGTAGCTAGCTATACAGGAGGCAATTCAACTTCCGAAGCACATGGCCTTAGTTCCTTGATGAAAGTTTAAGTGTATAATTTAAATAGCGAGTTATAAAAAATTTCCTTGTTGTTTTGGAAGTTGATTTGATCATGAACTGGTATGCGTGTGCTTTATTTATATCAATTTTTAATAGAAATACCTGTTTAAATTTGATCTGCCAGATGTGGCAGATAAAAAAGATAATCGAAACATTTGAAAATTAATCGATTCAATGTTCCAAAATTACATGACGCCATAGCCAGCAATGGAATGCTTTACATGTAGGAACTAACCTTAGTTTTCAATAACTTTAAAAAATTAAGACGATTGATAATTTTATCACAAGGTACATTTTCTGGCAGCACAAAGTATTGCCTTCTGAGTTGTGAATAATAAATTATAATAATGGTTATTTATCTGAGAAAAAATCCTTCATGCTTGAAACGTACGAGTGTGTATAGTTGTCTTTCTTGTATTAGCAGTCAATAAGAGCAACTTTTATATAAGGTACTTGCTCACCCAATCATCCTGTCGCACACAAGCATTTCAAAGTTTTTTTTTATTCCGAAACCAGAAAAACCAGTCGATTCTTTGGCCTCCTAATACCGAGCGCTAGACGAGGAAGCAATACCTGAAGTTTTATTCTTTGAAATGGTCCGATCTGGATTCAAACGTATGACCTTCCGCCATAAAAAAACCACAGAAAAGCTAAGCAATATATTCTTTACAAATGCCAGATCAATATCATTAAGCAAACCATGCTGAAATGCTGGGAAGGGGAGACAATCAAAAGTAAGGTATTTTATCATCTCAATATCCTTGCTTTACCATTTTGTTTTATAGAAAAAAAATCGTTATTGTAAAAATATCTATCACCTAAGCTCTTATGAATTGTAAACATTGTACATCTCTTTACACAATGATTAAATTAAAAACAACATGAAAGAAATTGCTAATTAAGAAAAGATATTAGATTCTCGCCACTCGAATGAATAACTTTTTCTAGGAAATCCTTCTCATAAAAGGCTTAACATATAGGATTTGATAACTTTTTAAAATAAAACCTTTTCATAAAAGGCTATAGATCTCGGATTTTCAAAGTAATGCTCTTATTTTTACTAAGAACAACAATTTTGTTGAGTTTAATAACAAAATCTAAAGGCAAATCATTTGATTCATCTGATTTTATTTCTCATGATGTAAATCAATTGCACTTGTCGTTAATCTTGTTTATTCTGCATGGAAACAAATTTCATAGAAATCTAGGCAAGATATCTTTATTTTTTTACACAATCTTTTCAGCTCA
Source organism: Tegillarca granosa (assembly GCA_029721355.1). NCBI lineage: Eukaryota > Metazoa > Mollusca > Bivalvia > Arcoida > Arcidae > Tegillarca > Tegillarca granosa. Next base: position 1,164,330 of record CM056609.1, read on the forward strand.
TTGATTATATATGTTCTGTTGTTAAATTTTCATCTTCAATTTTTGACCAATTTTTAAATTTTATTAACAATTTTTAAAGGAATTATTTTATATTTCAATTGTAAATGCTGTAGATTTTGAACCCCACTTATTCTTGCACATCCTTGTGTCAAAAAGGTTTTCTGCCCACTTTTCGAATGTTGTTGGTTTTTTCGGGGGCACTCCGATTTTCTCCAGCATCCCAAAACTTACCACCTAGTAAATAAAAGAATACTGACTGGGTCGTAAAACGCCATTAAATTAGGACATTGTTAACGTGTTAAATATACTGCCTCTGTCTTTTTTATTGTTATATTCGGTTTTTTGTTTTAGTTTTTGTATCCTAGAGACCAGTTCACCTTGTTAAATACAGAAACGTTATTGCATTTTCTTAAAGAGTATCAACGAAATTTGAGTACTTGGTTAAAGATAGGATCTCACACCCACAGCGCCTCTAACCTTCTACGTTTGAAACCTAATACGGGCAACTTTGATTCTGTCGATTTGTTCACCAAAGTTCCTTTGTTTTCTTTGTTTTTTTTTAAACTTCGATATCATAAAAAGAATCTATGACATGATGTAAAAGAACATTACCAAAAACCGCTTTAAGACATTTCTTCGGCTTTCCCCAAAATCCTGCTATATAGCTTCGCCAGTCTATATTCGTTTTTACATAATCTGACGTTTTCCGTCTTGTATAAAACCAAACAAGTGATATTTGTCAAAACAAAGTTATCTAATTTTAGCTGTTTGAAATTATAGGCTTTTAAAAGTTCTGTTGATTTGAAACTAAATGCTGATAAATAAAATATATCACACATTTCATTTGTATTGGTTTGTTTTTCAGTTTTTGTGTTAATGGATTATTTTTTGAATTTGCAATTGTAACTTAATGTGATTTTTCTCAATTGTTTTTTAAAGTAGCACTTACTAATGAGATTTTGTATGTTGTCTGTTATTAAAATTCAAAAATTTTAAACATGCAAGTAGAATTCGAAAGTAGTTTTTCATCATCAATAATTTCTCTTTGATTGCTAGTTTCGATATGAAAAACTATAACACGATAGTATACGCTGACCCCGTCTATCCACTCAAATGTAAAAAATGTGTCGTCTACAGAATGAATGATTGATTACCACTGTATCAGATCCTAAAAGTTTTTCAATTTATTAATTAAAAAAAGTCAATATTTATTATATTTTGTTTGATTTTAAATAATGAGTAAAACTACTATTTTCAGAAACATGTTGGTCTTTTATTAAAAATATATCCACCTTGTAATTTGTATGTAGTGTGAGTGGACTATTGAACTATTACCATTGTATAGATGTGTAAGAGCTTATGTTTCAGTTTTTTTTTTTTTTTTAAAAATTGCTGAATTATCTGTCTGTAATTTAACTTCATAATATTATTGTTCCTATATATATAACACAAAAAACAGTTAAATTTTGATGTGCAAGATGTGCACATTTCGGAAATTCATTCCTCATCAGTGACACTAAGACCGAAAAGTTTGATAGATAAAAAACATAAACCAAACAGTTGAAAATAATGAATCTAGTTCCCAAATTTTATAAATACAATTCCAGCTAATGAATACTTTTTTATCACTTCTGTTATAAATACACATTCTCTTATCTTACTTTTAGTTGCAGGTTGCGTAAATGTTACCAATGCATTTTGTCTTGCCATCTGTTTTTATTATTATTTTTTTTTAATTTTTATTTATTTATTTATTTATTTATTTTTGGTATTTATTTTGTTTTAGACATTTTAATTGTATATTTAAAATCATACTCAAACTATAGTGCAAGGAGCATCTAGTTACTTGTGCTGAAGACAATTTGTACCATATTGTAACTAATACAAAAAAAACCCCAGATAATTAAGATTTTTGTCTATACTTTGGTGATATGTTATGCTTTATTTACTTTTTAAATAAATTTTTTACCTATTTTTATTATATGAAGTTGTTCATAGCAGTATTGCAATTTTACTCGAATTATAAATGCATTTCCATCGCTTTTATATTTTTATAAAAGTAAGATATTACAATATGAGTAGTATTGTGCATTGAAATAAATAACCCATTTGATATTTAACATTTGCATTAGCAATAAATCATATAAAATTTAAACAATGTTCAAGAGATACCAATAAAATGTATAGAATACATACATTTTTTTTTGCTTTTTGAAAAGGCTTCTATAATGCTGATTTAGCTTGAAGTTGAGTTGATTTACCTACTTACGGGAAGGACAAACGAAAAAAAAAAAAGAATATTGACCGTCCTAATCGACCGTTGATTGGCTATATCTATCCTCTTCAAATAAAGTGATGTGACCAGCCAACATATAATGATTTTAAGTCCATACTTCAGATAAATGTTATATAATTCTCGTTATGGTTTACATATTGACTAAGATCGATTTGCCGTATATTTCTGTATGAGGTAAGTTCTTTTTTATGTTACATTTAGACATTTAATGTTTCCTGATTGGAAATGTTAAATTTTTCATCATTCTATTGAATTTATATATATATAAATATTTTAAAAATATTTTCAAATTAAATTTCAGATGTTATTTTCCTTTCTTAAAAAGTAGTTTCAAACAACTACCAAATAATATTAAATATACGTTTTGAATTCGGGATTTGTACGACTATTTTAATATAGATTTAAAGGGTATTCCTAGTACATTTTTATAAAGTTATAAATACTCCATATTTGTCATGAACGTCAAACCATTCTTTTCATAACAATTTTTGTCAAAACATTGCAATTTTTTTTTTACATACATCACTTTAATATTTTAACAATGTTGCAGATTGTAAAAGCAATTTATACTCTTTGACTTTTATTCTTTAGTCGTTTATAAAACATCAGTGGATATATGTGTGTAATATACTTTCATTACTTGTAAAATAAGTAATACATCTTAAATGAAATATTTAGTAGATAACGATTGTTTTCTAGACTGAATATATATATATATATAGAGAGAGAGAGAGAGAGAGAGAGTTATTGAAAAGTACGTAAAGGAATGAAACCGTTAGCTAAAATTATCCTAGAATTTTTGTTTTCCATGTGTAAGACAATTCCTTTGTCTTTTGCATATTATATATGTTTATATTTTGTCAATTTTATGCATAAAAAATAAAGAAGTTTTATAAAGGATATTATTTTGCTTTAAAAGTTGCATAAGAAATGTTAAACAAAACATGATATAGATGGAATCTGTGCAAATATAAACATTACAAAGTATTTTTAAAAATAACATAATAATACTTCGGACGCCCTCGGAATGAAGCTTAAAGTCCGTTAGCAATTATTTATCTTTATACAATAAATCATTTTTGAGCATGATCAAGTTATTTTTTTAATTATTTTTTTTACTTACAAAGTATTCAGTGTTCAATCAGTTGTGGTAGCTGTTGTATTTTTATATAGTGACATCGATTAAATATATTTATGACATAATTGTAATTTTGTTTCAGAAGAGATGATAATATTAATAACCTACTTTATCTGAAATTCTAACTGTTTAATATATCACATTTAGCATATTTATTGCTGTTGTCATTTAAAATTCAAGCTTGGCAATAAAAAGTACTAATTTCGCTTTTATTCTATGTCAATGTAAAATGAAACAACGCCTAATAAATTGATTTTGTGGTTTCCGTATCACTATATTTTCATTAAATTTTAAAAAGCTATGTCATTTTGAATTTTAAATGGTTAAACGCACTTTTTAATAAAATGTCTTTGTTGGTTTGTTTTAATTTTATTTCGTATAGTCACTGTAGAAAAAAATTTGATAATGGAATATTTCAAAATTTTGCACGAAAATTACGTCAAAACGTATGCAAGTGGCTAACGTCATGTATTTTCATTTTAAGAAAAGAAATGCTTTCAGAATATACTTTCATAATTTATAAATAAATAAATAAAATTAAACAGATATGGACTTCCTATTTTTCAACTTTTTTCTAAGTGTTTGTTTCAATAGCGTTTTTACAATTAAATAAAATGGTAATGATGTTAAAACCTAATGTAAATTAAAAGGATTCCTAAGACCTGATTGTTACCATTGTTGCTTAAAGATGATGGTCTTTACTTCATGCTACTAGACCTAGATTTTTTTTAAAACTTTGCTCTTTTAAATGAAGAAATCCACCTGTAGATAGATTTTAAAATGATTTATCAGATGATTCAAACATACAAGTCTTAAAAATCTGAAAACGATTAGTTGAAATATATAACACAATAATACCAGTTGAATTTTGATATGCCAGATGTGCACATTTCGGAAATTCATTCCTCATCAGTGACACTAAGACCGAAAAGTTTGATAATAAAAAACATAAGCCAAACAGTTGGAAATTAATGAATCTAAAGTTGCAAATTATATAAATCCAAACCCAGCTAAGGAATGCTTTGCATAAGGGAACAAACCTTATTTTAAACAAATTTTACAATTTAAGGCAGCTGAAAATTTTGCTAAATGGTACATTTTCTGACAGTACAAAGTACTGCCTACTGAGTTATGGATACCCTCGGGAAGTTTTACTCCACCAGCATCGGCACCCGCTCAGTAGTAAATATATAACACAAATACCAGTTGAATTTTGATGTGCCAGATGTGATTTCGGGAATTCATTCCTCATCAATGTGATGCGTTTTTCTTTGAATGAGTAAAATCAAACAGGGACTTTGACATCATTTTTTTTTATTTATTACAATTATCAAAGCTACTGGTAAGAATATCAGAAAATATTACAAAGGAGAAATGATAAACTTATATAAAACAGGCTTAGTAAAAATTTTTAGCATTTACACCATTTTCAATCTCAACAGCATTTGACAAATTTTTTTATCTGCAATAAAATATAAGCTTTACTTTTCAAAAAAAAAATAATAATAATAAAATTGCAATAAAGATGCTAAATGAATGATTGATTGTTCGATAAATCAGAGATAATAATTCTTTAAAATCCTTAACGATTTATATTTTCTGTTGTGGTTAATTTAATTTTAAAATCAATGACTATTGACAACATCTATACCAGCTACATCAAATTTAATAATTCTACAATCAGGTCAATTTTTTTTTATCGATATTTGATTTCATTTCTATAACTTTATTTACCTCCATATTTAATCTCTCTGTCTGTTTTACAGCTCTGCAGTTTAAAATACAACGCGTGCGATAAGAATCGTTATATGTCAATTTTCCTGTGAAATAGAATGAAATAAAATCATTTGAAGCTGAAACATCATGCAATAATCATTGGAAAAAAGTAGAGATTGAACACTCGATAAACAAAAATTCAAACAAATAATTTTATATATATATTTATGCAGGTAATTATCGTGTTTGTTTTTTATATTCGCACATTTAATAAATGCCATCAATAATGCATTTATGCAGGTAATTATCCTGTTTGTTTTTAGAATTTTATATTGCACATTCATGAGAAGTTATTTCAGAAAGGTAAAGTTTAATAAATTGCGAATAAATGTCTGTGCTGTCGACGACGTTTGCGAATTTTATCCATCTCTTATGAACTAATGTTGTATAGACAAGCTATAAAAACTTGTACGTATAAGCAATGAACAAATGAATTTTATGCGAAAAAAAGTAATATTATGATTATGACAGCCCGTATGATGGTTTCCATGGTTATCTAACGACCTTTAAATGATCAATTGCAGATTAAAACTACATCAAATAACCAAAAAAAAAAAAAAAAATGAAAACCCATGTTTAAGACTTTTTTTAAAATGCAAATGTTTTTAAGCTGTTTGCATGCACGTTGGACTTTGATGGCAATGTGGCATTAGGTACATCTATTTCACAGAAACGGGTACTGACCGCCTCAATACAAGTTAAATGTAAAATCAGATTATTTAAATCGTCTCCGTTTGTGTACCCACGTGAATTGAGGACCTTTTCACTTTTTAACGTAAGAGAACAACAATTTAATGTCGATCACCGATATTTCGACATATCAGATATTTGTCTCGAACGTTACATAATACAATCACGTAGTATTTCTTAGTTTTCATGACATAACAACTTTTTTTTCAATAATGTACTGTTTATTCTCCGCCGCAAAATCGCTGAGGAGATTAAAATCACACCCCGTTTTTCATAGTTTAAAATTTATTTGGTTTGAATGATTTACACGGTGTCTAATGTGCAAATTGTTTCATTTATTTTTCTACTAGTTATAAAAGATTATTAAGATATTGGAAAATCTCTAGAACTCAAAAGCGATTTTGTGAAACCTAATCAGAAAGACGTAATGTAAAGATAAAGACATCATTTCTCTTTCCTAGTTCAGTGCATTTTCAACGAGACATGGCCCTTTAAACTTTTTAAAAGATTATATTGTGTATTTGTTAGATATTTGCTGCGAATTTAATGAAATTTCTTAAGAACAGTAAACACAATGTCTGTTTCTATTCAATGATTTTTAAAGTCTATTTATGTATTTATTATTTTTTAATTTTTTTAAAACTAAATAATTTTGATTCCTGTGCGAGATATGATGAAGTTTGGTTGGGATGACTAACGTGATTTAGCAGGTCTTTAAAGATTATATTTCTTACAAATTTATGTGTTTTTATCCACAGAAAAAGTTTGACTCAAGTTACAAGTTCTTGGTGGGGAATCTTGCTTTAACGGAAAAGTCTTGTAATAATTTATTGCTTTCTATAGCAACAAATAAAAAAATATTCGTCCTTTGAGATTTTCAAAACTTTATCATACAGCATCATGTAGTAGCTGCTGATCTCTACAGAAAATTAAAACCTCTGTGTATTATAAGATATAATGGACATATTAATTGTTAGTTATAAAAGCGATATCCATATGAGAAACGAAAGAAATTTGCAACTGTTAAAGTTACTTGGTTATAACAAAAGTATTTAACACGACAAAATATAATTAAACGATTACTAATAAATAGCCACACAAAAAGGAAAAGAAGAAACAAACTTAAATTGAGACAAATATACATTGGGGCATAAAATGTTAACGTGTAAAGGAGCAATGCTTGATGTGGCTGTATGAGGGAGCTTAGTTATTAAAATCGTTTACGATCAATGTTCCATTTATACACACATTTAAAAAAGTTGATCTATTTTACTGAATAATAGTAAGACAACAGCTCCTAACGTATAATAACATTCATAAAAATTAATTATATTTTCAGTTTCTGAAAGATATAAGACAGTTAGTTAAAATAAAACTCAAACATACTAGTGCAAGTGTACACAACTTTCATTCTTAGCATGTTCTTTTCTCACATACCGACTGATGATTTTGGACGGAAACAAAAAAAGCATAAAACATAAAGCCCCCACGGAATGGATGAGTTCTGATAACCATTCCCTCTTAAATATTCAAACGATGCTTTAACTAGTTTCTTCAAGTTATCTTTCTGCATTTTATTAATGATAAAATAGTGCCCAAACTCATACTGGATATATTTTTCGTACCATCATTCCATGTTCCTTTAATTCTCAAACTTGAATTTTACCCGTGACGGCGGTAGCTATGTAGACAGGAGGTGCTTGCTCTTCCAAACACCCGGCCCCACTTCCTTTATAAAGTTTAACTGTGTAACTTTGTAATTGAATTGCCCAGACTTAAAGCTTTTACTTTTTTGGGGATTGCGATATGAACACGGACTGGTATGTTTGTGTTTTTTGGATTGCGATATGGACACGGACTGATATGTTTGTGTTTTGGGGATTGCGATAATGACACGGACTGGTATGTATGTGTTTTGGGGATTGCGATTTGGACATGGACTGGTATGTATGTGTTTTGGGGATTGCGATATGGACACGGACTGGTACATGTATGTTTGTGTTTTTTGGATTGCAATATGGACACGGACTGGTATGTTTGTGTTTTTTGGATTGCGATATGGACACGGACTGGTATGTTTGTGTTTTAGGGATTGCGATATGAACACGGACTGGTACATGTATGTTTGTGTTTTGGGGATTGCGATATGGACACGGACTGGTATGTATGTGTTTTGGGGATTGCGATTTGGACATGGACTGGTATGTTTGTGTTTTGGGGATTGCGATATGGACACGGACTGGTACATGTATGTTTGTGTTTTTTGGATTGCAATATGGACACGGACTGGTATGTTTGTGTTTTTTGGATTGCGAAATGGACACGGACTGGTATGTTTGTGTTTTAGGGATTGCGATATGAACACGGACTGGTACATGTATGTTTGTGTTTTGGGGATTGCGATATGGACATGGACTGGTATGTATGTTTTTGCGGGATTGCGATATGGACACGGACTGGTACGTTTGTGTTTTGGGGATTGCGATATGGACACGGTCTGATATGTTTGTGTTTTGGGGATTGCGATATGGACACGGACTGGTACATGTATGTTTGTGTTTTGGGGATTGCGGTATGGACATTGACTGGTATGTATGTTTTTGGGGGATTGCGATATGGACACGGACTGGTACGTTTGTGTTTTGGGGATTGCGATATGGACACGGTCTGATATGTTTGTGTTTTGGGGATCGCGATATGGACACGGACTGGTACGTTTGTGTTTTGGGGATTGCGATATGGACACGGTCTGATATGTTTGTGTTTTGGGGATTGCGATATGGACACGGACTGGTACATGTATGTTTGTGTTTCGGGATTGCGGTATGGACATTGACTGGTATGTATGTTTTTGGGGGATTGCGATATGGACACGGACTGGTACGTTTGTGTTTTGGGGATTGCGATATGGACACGGTCTGATATGTTTGTGTTTTGGGGATCGCGATATGGACACGGACTGGAATGTTTGTGTTTTGGGGGATTGCGATTTGGACACGGTCTGGTATATTTGTGTTTTGGGGGATTGCGATATGGACACGGACTGGTATGTTTGTGTTTTGGGGATTGCGATATGGACATGGACTGGTATGTATGTGTTTTGGGGATTGCGATATGGACATGGACTGGTATGTTTGTGTTTTGGGGATTGCGATATGGACACGGACTGGTATGTTTGTGTTTTATTTTATTGAAAATTTTATATCTTTGTTTCATTACTACAAAAAAGTATTTAGAAGAAGAAAGTTAAAGATCAATGTTTGAACAAGTACAAAAGATTAGTAATCAGGACCCATCAATTTCCATAAAGCTTAAAGTTGGTCGTCATTCATTTCTTCAAGCGCGATTAGTTAGCGTGCCAAAAAAATCAGATTGATAGTAGATAAGGTCCTTACTTTTTTCTTTTTTTTTATCATGCTTCCTTTATAAAACTTTTTGATACATTCCAAACAGAAGACTTAAAAAATTTTGTTTTTGACAATTTATGAGGTTAAAAAAAAATAAACCACCATGAAAATATTTATGAATACTTGTTTGGTATTCAAATAACAGTAACAGATTCTAAACACAGTGACATTGATACAAATCTATATCACAAATTGAAATATTTGCATTAATAATATTAAAACTAAATAAAAAATTCATGATGAAATGAACGTTTTTAAGAAACAGTTAATACGCTTATAATTTGCTTAAGATTTTGTAGAATCAAAGCATCACTTCAAGGATGGTTAAACTTGTAGTTAATCTGAGACATAAATTGGAGAGAATACCAATACATTAGCTTAATGTATGCAATTTTAGGTGAATCTCTTGTGAAGTGCGAATAAATCCTGGTTTTAGTCAAAACAACAACGGATGTATTAAACATAATGTTGATACAAAAATAAACGTTTGTTCATCGCATAAATTAATCATTTGCTTATATGACTTTTTCCAGGGAATATTTAAATGCTAACTTAAACAAAGTTTATACACAGTGGGATTATCGTTAATATAACAAACGACTTTTCTTACGAAAGTTGTTACACTATCTATGATTTAGCGAAGTAAATTCGATAATAAAGTCACGTTATTATGTGTAGTATGTATACCTTGGAGAAAAAATGAAATGTTGGTTTAAAAAGTCTAAATATATTTCGTTATCATTGTTTTTAGAATTTATTTTATTTCTTGTAATGAAATATTTAAAAGATGAAATGCGCTTCAAATATTAATAGTCATCAATCAAATTATTTACAAATCACGAACAAAAATGTATATTTACTAGGCAAGGAAAATACAGTTCTTTTTAACTCGTAACACGTGATTAGGTATTTAAAAGTGTAAATGGTATCGAGTGTATCCTTACACAAAAATGATTTAATAACCTTGTTTTTAATATAGAAAATTAAGAACAAAAGACTTTTTTTCAAGAAAAAAAAATTTTGGCAAACAAGTACTTATCAGAAGCAACGCAACAATAATCAGGGATCAACAAAATTTGATGAGTAAGCAGCCAAATAAAAACAAGAGTAGTTTATAGGCCCCAAACAGTCCTAAACGTGTTTAAACCTGAGGTTAAAAAATATAAAAAAAATATTAATCATAAATTAAAAAATAAGCCTTATTTTAATGATGGCTTTGACACATTTTTTTTAAATTACATTTTTTTAAAAATTACATTTGTCAAAAAAGAACGAAATGCAGTTCAGTAAAATCTTTATTCTACGACAGGCTTCATTTAGACCTTTTTTTTCTTGATGCAAGTTTAGGACGATGAAATGCAATGTAGTATACATTACTATGTTTATTAACGTGCATTCAAAAATTAATTAAATGAATCTGTGCCACCTCCGGGTTAATTTAAAGTAACGAACCGGCCTTCGCTGTTCAAATTTTCCGCAAGAAATATGGACCAAGTAATGTTGTAGATAGCCGTGTTATGTTTTTTTTTACCTTATGATGGCTACTTAAGGAAAGTGTCGCGTCTTGTACTTAAATACCTTATTTCAAAAAAAAAAAAAAAGCTCCAATTTCCATATAAAATCAATTTCGTTTCCTTTCCGATTTTGCCACCTAAGATTTCAAATCTGGTCACAACTATCACAACTATAATAGTGCTACGAAGGCACTCTAACGACAACAGTCCTTTCTAATAATTTTAATTCATTTATTTTGTCAGGTTTTAATAATTCTTTATATCGGGGCGGCCACTAATACAATGGTTGAGGAGACTGTAGTACCGAAAAAATCAAAGATCTTCGGCAAACGAACTGGCAAACTTTCTCACACTAGGAATTGCCCGAGCGTGAATTAAACCTAGGTATTGAGAAACACTGGTCCGTTAGCGTGAATTAAACCTAGGTATTGAGAGACACTGGTCCGTAAGCGTGTTTTTAAACCTAGGTATTGAGAGACACTCGTCCGTAAGCGTGAGTCAAACCTAGGTATTGAGAGACACTCGTCCGTAAGCGTGAATCAAACCTAGGTATTGAGAGACACTCGTCCGTAAGCGTGAATTAAACTTAGGTATTGAGAGACACTCGTCCGTTAGCGTGAATTAAACCTAGGTATTGAGAGACACTGGTCCGTAAGCGTGTTTTTAAACCTAGGTATTGAGAGACACTCGTCCGTAAGCGTGAGTCAAACCTAGGTATTGAGAGACACTCGTCCGTAAGCGTGAATCAAACCTAGGTATTGAGAGACACTCGTCCGTAAGCGTGAATTAAACCTAGGTATTGAGAGACACTCGTCCGTAAGCGTGAATTAAACCTAGGTATTGAGAGACACTCGTTCGTAAGCGTGTTTTTAAAATCTTTCGGCCATTTAAACCCCTCCGTTCGAGTTAGTTGTTATTGTAGTTTGTGACATAAATACATTGTTGTATATCTAGAGATGTTGATTCCATTCTTAAACGTGTGTTTTTTACAGGTTCTAGTTGGAAGCGTATTCTTATGCAGACTTCAACATTGCATAACATGTTGTTTCTAAATTATTAGTTTGATCAAAATTATCGAAACTGCTTTGTTCTAAATTACTGCCATTACAATTCAAATAAAGAAAACGTATAATTTGAGTAACGTTCCAATTAAAGTAAGTGTCAATGTGTATCCATGTATTACTATATTAAACATTCCTTTATCGTAATGTGTTATATACGTTTTTTCTTTTATTTAAATTATAGACCTTTCCCTTCAAACTAAGATTCGATAGCATTGCAATCTGGTATATTGCCAAACAAGTTTTACAAATCTCTGTTGTAATTTTTATATCGTTAAACGTGATTTTTCAATCGTACAGACATAAAAATATTAGTAATACCGGAACTAATGTACATATTACAGTTGACTCCAATTTTCTCAAAATTAGATATTACAATAAAATAAAAAGTCAGTTATAGAAATTGAAAGCCTTAAAAATTCAACATAAACTATTTAATAATGTTTTATATATTCGAGTTCAAACAGACTAAAAACCGAGTAAAAAAATTCCTGAAAAAACAGTAGTTCAAGATATATATAGTGGTCTTTAATTAATGTATAATTCAAAAACCTGTTAAATTTCGATTCGCCATCATTCCTCATCATTGACACTATTTTTTAAAATTTATTTTGCATATAAAAGCCTAAGTCAATCAGGTAATTAATTTATTAATTATCTTATTAATTAATTTATTTATTTATTTATTTTGCATATTTTTTACTTTGTTGCTAAGGACATGAATCAAACCGACAATTAAGAAATCAATAGATAAAACATATAATTTCTAATAACATTTTGCATTTTAATTGGTTGCTAAGGAACTTAACTTTAAGATTGTTTTAATACTGACTCAAAATTACAACAAAAGACTTGATAATAACAATATATGGTTGCTAATGGTCTTTTGCATTGTCAAATTGATTTGTTTAATCATGACCTGATTATGACCCTAAGATGTAAACTATGGAGTCAGGAGATAAAATTTTGGTTTTCGTATGCTTTCTTAATTATTACTAATGATATAAGGACGTGAAAAGAAAATGGCTTATCTAAACGATTCGGTGTTTGCAAGAAGCGCATTAACACTGATTACTTGTAAATCATAATAACAAGTACACGCTAAGATTCGAAAGTTTTATTTGTTTTGGAGTAAAAAATTACTGAATTTTATGCTTTGCTTTATTCGCTAATCGACCTCCTTGTTATTTAGTAATCTATATTTCAATTCAAAAACATGAGAACATTTATTTCTACGATTGTACAGATCTAGAGTGCGCGTGTGTATAGATATTACAATGTAACTACATACTAGTGTATCAGATCATTATTCAACTTCTATGTGAATGTTTCGTCTTGTTGTTTATGTTTGTATCTTAAAATACACTCTTCCTTCACGAGGCTGTCTGCCCTCTGTCTGAGAAAAAGGAGAAGTAATTAATTTTGTTTTATCATTTTCAATTAAAGAGGATAAATTAAACTGTTTTGTTTTACTTTAAAAAAATCAAAATCCAATTCCATCAACTGTTTTGCTACTTTTTCATGTAAAATCTTTAGTTTTAAGCTCGAAATAAAAACAGCACAAACAATCATTATTCATTGCTTTATCGAAATAAAAATGGCAGAAATGATTATAAATTACTGCTCTGTTTTTGTAGTTTCGAATCACTGTAAAAAAGTTGATTTCTAAGACACCATCAGACCTGCAATAATTGACAGTGATTTTATCATAACAACCAGTATATGCCTTTACATAGGTGATGCAGGTAGACAAACGTGTAATTATCGTGACGTTATATATATACATTTTTTCTTTCATTGTATTTTCAATGCCCCAGATACAAGTACATTTTATAAAGCAGTGTTGCTGAATAAAATTTATTACATGTTGTCATCTAATGAACAGTATTGTCAACCTTTCCAATCTGGAATTCTGTTGTCAATTCAAATAAACAAAAATATTGGTTTTTATTGCACTCGGTCACATTTCAATTGAACTAATTGTCACAGTATGTAGGAATTACTAGACATTCTACGCTGTCAGTGAGGGTTTTTTATACAAGATTATAGATCACACGGAAAAAAAAGCAATGTTGTTTGGAATAAATGCCGTATACCTAGTCTGTACATGACACAACGTCAATGTCAGTTGTTGTAAAAGTTAGCAAGCTTCTGTCTCTGCTAATTTGCTTGCTTCTTTGCATGTTAAATCACTGAACCTTCTAATAAGTGGCGTGTTTAAATGGGAAAATAGTGCTAGAAACATGATAAAACTCATTCTTAATTTAGATATATTTTTCATTAATATCTTTTTCGTATGAAACATGCGATTTAACAATCAGTTAAAACTATTATTAAAATGACTGATGTCTCAACTATTTCGATAAAAGTACAATGTTTTATACTTGTGTTCGTCAATGTATACCAATATTGATGGGATATTCTTCGACTGTATGATACAGGACTATAAGAATTAAACAATGAAGTAAATGTAGCTAAAAGTAATTTTTTAGCTAAAAACATTTGTAGATTATCAGAGTTGAGTAAGCTGAGTAATGGTGTTTAACGTCCAAGTCAAGAATATTTCACTTATATCGAGACGTCGCACCACGAAAATGCAGAAAATTTGTCTGTGCATTGCGCTGATTACATTATACAGCTGGGTTCTTTATCGTGCCATGCCTACCGTGACACTGGACCTTGTTTATTTTAAGTTCCCACCTGAAAGAACCATGGCATTAATTTTGTACTGCCGAATGCTTGGCGAATGAATAGTCACTTCCCACTTTCAAATCTGTCAAACTCGGCCGGGGTTCGAACCCACGCCCTTCCACTTACGGAGCAAGCACTCTACCAACTGAGCTACCGCAGTGGTTTGTAGATTATCAGTTTAAACTTTCAATCTTGAAATTTTCATGATAATTTCATTACCAAAAACTTTTTTTTTAATTCAACGTTGTGCTAGTGTAGATGTCTTTACAGCCATGTTTTAAAATGATCAGATGCCCCATGTCTTGGCAGGCGTGGCACGCTAAAAAAACATCCCAGCACTTTGCCCTAAACGTACTGCAAGGTTAAAACTCCTGACATTTCACCTCTCGATATGTGTGAAATATTGTTGACTGGAGCGTAATACACCAATAAATCTATCAATTTATAAAGACCAGAGAAAAAAAAACAGACATTCAAACGAGTTTATCACGCGATTGCATCATCATTTATTTGTAATCGTCACTTGATGTCCATTTAGTAGGTCATGATAAAGCCCCCATTACTGCAACAATGACCTTCATTACTAGTGAGTAGACATTCTCTAGAATTTAAATTGAAGTTAAATTATCAAGGACTAAATTAAAGTGTTAATAAGACAAAAAATATAAGAATATCAATGTGGTCAAAACGACTGAGAAAGGCATGAGTTGAAAGAAACGTAATGACTGTTGTTGTTGTGATGATGATGATGTTTAACGTCGCATAAGCAATTTTCAGCTATTCGCCACGAAAGTTGTTTGGTAAGTTGGTAGGTTAATTGGTTTGGATTAGTTGTTTTGCTAGTTGGTTGGTAAGTTTTTAGGTTAATCGGTTTGGATTAGTTGGTTGGCTAGTTGATTGGAATGTTTGTAGGTTAATTGGTTTGGATTAGTTGGTTGGTTAGTTGGTTGGTAGGTTAATTGGTTTGGATTAGTTAGTTAGTTAGTTAGTTAGTTGGTAGGTTAATTGGTTTGGATTTGTTAGTTAGCTAGTTAGTTGGTAGGTTGGTAGGTTAATTGGTTTGGATTAGTTGGTTGGTAGGTTGGTAGGTTAATTGGTTTGGATTAATTGGTTAGCTTGTTGGTTGGTAGGTTGGTAGGTTAATTGGTTTGGATAAGTTGGTTGGTAGGTCAATTGGTTTGGATTAGTTGGTTGGTAGGTTTGTAGGTTAATTGGTTTGGATTAGTTGGTTGGTAGTTTGGAATGGTTGATTGTGTGGTTAGTTGGTTTATTGGTTGGTTGGCTTGTTAGTTTGTAGGTTAATTAGTTGATTGTCTGGTTACTTGGTTGATTGGTTGGTTGTTTGGTTTGGATTAGTTGATTGGTTTGTTTGGATTGGTTGAATGGTTCGTTTGGATTAGTTAGTTGGTTCGTTTGGATTAGTTGGTTGGCCTGTTGGTTTGGTTTGTCGGTTGATTTGTTTGTTATATTCGAAAAAATTAAAACTACCGTTCGATGTTTTCTTCATGTGATACAAATTCAAGAAGTTATTTGATTTCTTATTATGTGTAATGACTGTTTTTTGCCAACTTGCAAATTTCTCTCTCGTACATTTATTTTTATCTATAAAACTTATCTATAAAAAGACCGGTCACGAAATTTAACACTTTCTCCTTGGTTAATTGCCTCTAGCGTATACTGAACCCCTCTGGAACTGTCCATTATATCAGGAACAATACCGTATTAATCTATTCCTTTCGCAAAAATATTACCAAGCTGTATTTTATATGAATCTTAAGCGTTCTTGATGGCAGACGTATCGGCCCGTTGGGACTGATAAACTGAAATCATTTTACCATAAATATATATAAATCAAAAGTTATATGGTGATAATTATAGTAAATCAAAGTTCAGGAGGGTTTTAGTTTTAGCAATAAATAATTTTATTGTTTGTATTATAGTTTTGAAATAAAAGAACGACAAAAATACTTTGTGGGCAAATTTAAATATGACGTCATTTATGCAATACCTTTCTGTCTAAAGCTAAAGTAGAAAAAACTAAATATTTGTATACAGAAACACACGTAATTAATAAAAGCCAACGTAGCCAAGAAAACATCACAATGATGTAAATGATAAGACAGCCAAAAATAGCAAGAAAGTCATACAGGAGAAAGTAAATAAATAAATAAAAAGTGAGAAAAAAGAGAAAGCAGAAAAAATTATTAAGACTACTCACTATAAAAATTCTATAACTTTGTAAATGACAGTTTGGTGATTATCCTTATATGGATAATCCTTAGATGGATAAATGGTGTTCTAGATCTACGCCCGAGTCAAGATTCTTTCACGTATATCGAGGATATCAGGTCCTAAATGATAGAGAAAACCGGAGTACCCGGAGAAAACCACTGACTATACGATGGCCCCTAACTATCCCGCTTGTTATACAAAAGTTGATGAAAGAAGAGCTTTTTTAAAAAATTGTGTATTAGCAAAATTACTGCCTTAACTCTGCCTAATGAGCGGAAAAATATCACATTGCTGTAATTGTATATCTTTATAACTTTATTCCAATATAAAGTATTTAAACAGGGTAATTTGAATCTACAAATGGGACACACTAGCAAAAATCAAATAAAAGCTATGAAGTTATTTAAAAATATGAAAATTAATCATTTTACAAAATTCCGAATTTAATGTGTCAAATGGCAACGGAAGAAATCGTATATTGTGTTTCTGACATATATGTTTTAATAAAGATTAATGGTTTGATTTTTTTTCAATTCATATTTAAATTAAATGCGAGGAACCATTTTTAAAACAATTATTAGTTAGCTAAAAATAAATTTCCTTTTGTTCGTTACTGTCACTCTTACATTCACTGCGTCAAGATATTTTTTTCGTTTAACCAAGCCAGGAAATAAGTGGTATGGAGTTTCATGTTTTGCTTCATTATCTTGATTTTTAACATAATCTTATATTTAACAATTATTTGAGAAACAATTTTGATAGTTAGGACTTATCTAAGTGTAGTAGAATGGAGTAATTTAATGTTGGTTGAATGTTGGTCGAATGCTGTTTAACGTAAAATGAGCAAACATGAACGATGACGCAAGGCATCCTAAATCACATGGATTAAAGATAAACTAAACAAATCAAAAACAGGTTCCGCTGCTTTGTACATGTGCGTACTTATTGTGACGTTAAAAATGCTTCACACTCCCCCGAAATATATGAGATAAACAATACAGAACACTAAGTCGCTTATGCTGTTACCGAAGCTACGTCAAGAAGAGCCCCTCTCTAACTTGACGTGGACCGGGATCGAACCCATAGCAGTGAACGTCCACTGTTTAAAGTTTATGTCTAAACCAGTCGGTTATCACGGTTCCGTTGGAGTAATACAGTGAATTACGTAAGTATCGATTTTTATTTTTTTTTTTTTTGGATGGTAAGTTCTGTGATGGCGGAGGGAAAAAGTTTACCCGGATGAAACCAGCGCAAAGGGCAAGCGGACAATATGTTAAAATTTTATCCGGTGGTGTGGTTAAAATATCAAAATATGGCTTAAACTAATCAGAAAATAACGAATAATTGATATAAATGATTTTAAAATAAAGAATCGTGTCAGGGCAACATTAACAGTTCTTGAGTAATGACTTATTTTATCTTAAGACATTATTGCATAACTTTTCACTAACAAAGGTTTGATTTTAATAATTCTACAGTCATAAAATCCGAACAATGAATATTTATAATAATTATGGCTGTCATTGTGCATTAGTTTAATCTTTACTTCGTAAAGTGTAAAAATTACACATGAGGCTAAATTCTTTAACTAAAAATGACATGTTTAAGTTTTAGATTTTTACAGCCTCTCAAACAAGTGTTTTTGTCATAACAATATCTTAAATAAAATTGCAATAAAATATATTTAAAGTTTGTTCATATTGACAGGTTTAATTCTATGATATAGGAGAGTAAGAGATGATCAAGATTTTATTGGTACAGAATTGTTTTTGGAGTTTTCATTGCCGTAAAACAAATTATGATTGTTAATCACCCATTGGTTGTGATATATTTCACAGCGGTAATTTTCTAGTATCCATGACGATATAAAATCAGGCGTGGATTTATAAGATTTATCCTCTTGATATAAATAAAACATTTTTATTTTGAATTATGTACAACAAATTGCTAAATCTACATGAAATATAATACATAAAGGGTTTTAATATATACGGCCGCGGATACACATGCGTAATTGTTTAAAAGAACTATGCTATATACATGTATTATGTTATGTTATGTTATGTTATGTTATAACATTGTTTCTTCCATGTCATAAACCAAAATATTTCCCAAGGTAAGATGGCATAATACACGACTCAAAATTATTATTCCTATGAATGTGTTTGCTTATATTGACTACAAACTACAAAAGTATTTCTTTCATGGAATAACAGAACATTTTTTACGTCTTGCAGACTTCGTTTGTTTACCATCTCTCTCTCTCTCTCTCTCTCTCTCTCTCTCTCTCTCTTACACTCTCTCTCTCTCTCTCTCTCTCTCTCTCTCTCTCTCTTTTAATAATTCAACATAACCTTTGTGTGGACAATCTCTCTCAATCTCTCTCTCTCTCTCATTTAAAAATTCAATATATATTTGTGAGACAATTTCTCTCTCTCTCTCTCTCTCTCTCTCTCTCTCTCTCTCTCTCTCTCTCATTTAATGATTCAACATAACCTTTGTGGACAATGTATTGAAAAATGTTTATAATATTTAGGTTTTGCAATTAAAATGTTAGCAATCGTTTACATTTATAATAATAATAATAATAATAACATCAACAACAAACCAAGTGTATTAGATTAATTAGTATATCACAGTAAAATATTGTCGGTCAATCTTTGAGACAATTCTACGGCTTTAAGGGTTTTGTACTGTAAGAACATGAAGTCATATAAATGCTCAGTTTGAAACAAAACAACTATAATAAAATATTTTATTCTCAAATTTCGCGTTTGTACTGTTTTACCAGAATTTCATCAATAGAAGTGCCATTGACATGAACATGATATATATTGGTCAGTAAACGCTTTACAGTCTTACAGATACATTGTGGTTTTTGGTAACTGCTGGTAAACATTTTTTATCTTCAGGTTTTTCAGTTCAAACACAACACGCGAAAAATAGAATCGACAATGCGTATATTCATAGAAAGCTTTTATTTTTGGCAATCTCTGACATGTCTGCTGTCTTCTGTCACTTCTCTCTTTGTCTGTATAGTCTGTAAGGAAAAAACGCATGTTTAAAAAATCTCCGTTTGTTTCAGCTTCTCGTCACTAATGCAGTATTAAGCACAAAAATCAAACGGGTGTCATATATCGCTATTGAAAAAAAATCTAAACTCAGACACTAGACTGTATAAATGTAGTTTAACCCAACGAGATTCAGTTACCTAAAACTTGCTCTCCACTAATAGAAGTAGAAAATTGAACGTAAGTCAATGTTAAGTAAAATGAATTATTGTCGTCTTACTATTTTTAACAAATGTAATGTCACACTGTCAGTATCGTATTATTTTGCGAGTCATTGTTGTATTTTTTGTCGGGAAATGTGAAAAAAATAAGATGTTTACGGACAGAAAAAGACAATACTGATATATATATATATATATATATATATATATATATATATATATATATATATATATATATATATATATATATATATATATATATATAACATACCAGTCCTTGTCCATATCACAATCCCAAAAACAAAGTAAAAACTTTGAAAACTGGCAAAATTTGCTATATACGTGAACTTCCATCAAGGAAGTGAGACCGGGTGCTCCGGAAGGGTAAGCACTACCTGTCTGGCTATATATTTATTTATTATATTTATTTATTTTTTTGCTTAATCAATCACCATCATTCTAACTAAGTAAATAAGCAAAAAAGAAACAATGGTTATGCACACATCCTTTTTTTTTTTTTTTTTACAAACTATGCAATAGCTTAATTATCTGAATACATGTATTTCATTGTCTTCGCCCTCGGAAGGCCACATTCAAGCAGGCATACAATGTCATTTTTAAGAATCATTAAGTTATTCTCTCTGATAAACATTCATTACTGCTTTGTTGCCGATGGCCTTCGACATTGGAAATGAGTTACACATGGTGAATTTACTACGCCTTTGCTAGCAAAGTCTATTGCAGGAGTAATATTACGTAGAGAGATATACACATCATTATTGGAGACTTATTTTTTATTATTTATTTTATATAACCGTTTTACATTATTTTAAAACGACAACTCTTTAGATATTTATGGTGGCTTAGTGGTTTAGCATCCGCCTCAAGAGAGGTTGCCCTTTGGATGAGAACTTAAAAACCGATGCCCCGTGTCACGGTAGGCGTGACACATTAAAGAACCCTCCTTGATCATTGCCCTAAGCGCACTGCAAAGGTAAAACTTTCTTTCACTTCACCTGTAGCAGCTGGTGTTGTCTCGATATAAGTGAAATATTCTTGACTGGGACGTAAAACCCTAGGTGCGTGCTAGCACACGGCACTCCAAACTTGTTCTAAAATAAATCTATCAAAAATAATGACCTTGTTCTTGTGGCGAATAGCTGAGAATGATGCTGATGCGACGTGAAACAACATAACAACAACAACTTATAAGAAATGTAATACAAGCCAATAAAATGTTGTTATGAATAACACTTTATGTAATTTAAATGCAACACGAGTAGTCTGTATGTGTGCTAATATTGCCAATGTGTCTGGTTTCAGTAAAACTTTGATTTGCTATTACTAAAACACTATACCATTGAATGATCATTTGTTTGTCAGAAACAGGTAATTTTTCATAATCAATTATATCTTCTGGACATTTTGATTGAATAAAAAAGGGCTAATGAAGATCTTGACCATAATACTCACATATAGCATTATGAATGCTTCAAAAGAGAAGAATAGATTTGTTGAATAAAAAAGAAGAGATTGATTTTTCGTCATTGTTTTTATTGGGCCGTGTATAATCGTTAGCAAGTATCCGTACTGAATAGCAATATATCACTGCCAATCTCTATGTGATTCCATTCACTCATTGCAAGTTGATTGTGCGCTCTGATAGACATGTTCTATTCTACTTAACTTTGGTTATTAACAAGGGACAATTTCTACCAAATACTCAAATTTGACGTTTATAAATTAATATTTTTTTCATATTATACGATTCCCAAAAATTTATTTTCATCAGCGTGTCCTTAATATTATAAGCATAAACAGTGCTATTTAACATATAAAATCCCTATGTATATCGAAGCTTAACTTTTTTTCCCATGTGATTGCGTATTTTATCACACAAATTGTGACATAAAGAAAATAACATTGTAGAAAACTAGTAAGTTAGTACCTTCGTACTTAACCATAAAGTAAACACATTAGTAATATACCAGTGAACGCTTTTTTCGTGACGTTACTAGCTTTATATAAAGTAGTAGAATTTTTATATTTGTGAAAAGATTGTTACACTCTCTTTAATTTCTTACTGTCAAATACGTTTTTGATGTATTTTATGATTAAATTCAAACATAGTTTATGACACTTCTATGAATAAAGTGAAACTGAAACAAGAACTAAGATTTCTCCCACAGGGCTGTATGACAGACTACATGAATAGAAAAAAGCCACCCCTATCAAAAAACAGGTGCTTGTCCAAATCACAATCACAAAATACGTAAACTTCCGCTAGGGAAGTGAGGCCAGGTGCATCGGAAGAATAAGCAGATTTACACATGCTGTTTTATATCGATAAATAGGGGTGGTTAATTTTTATATGTACGCCTGTTAAAGAAACCTTTGGAGGAAATCCGAAAATTGAGTACGAAATGAGAGATTTTGATTGTTTTGGTGCTTGCGTACTACCAATCAAGTTCGACCCGTATTTGAGTGAGCAATCAATCACATTAAAAAATAAATTGCCAAAAATTAAAGCTTATGCATGCATCATGTTCATCTTTACCTTATCTGTTACGTTTCCTGAAGACATCACGCATTTGATGGTCAATCTCTTACTAAAGGCAGTATGATAGACAGATGCTGTCAATGCTTATTTGAATATCGCGGTTTAGGTTAGGACAATGTCGCTGATAATTAAAAAAAGTAAATAAAATAGGGAAAATATGCCTATTTGTTCATTTAGATGTGTAAATAAAAACGTCATTTCTTTGTTTGTGATTATTTTGATGCTCTGCAAACAATTAGCTAAGTCAAGATATGATAGTTATAGGACATTTATTTTTTCGAGAGTTGCAATCGTGTATTATGCATATTGTATAAAAATATAGAATAAATAAAAACCCTTATAAAATAGATAGTAATTACCAGGTAACTATTCATACATACATACATACATACATACATACATACGTGTGTGTGCGCAAACATTGATAAACATTAGGTATATATAATTGAAGTAACTAAATTGAGTAAACAAATAAATAAGAATTACCACAAATTTATCAAAAAAATCATAATAAAAATAGGTATATACACAACAACACGAGTAGACTACCTTTTCAGGTATTCTATATACACAACTACACGAGAACACTACATTTTCAGGTATTCTATATACACAACTACACGAGTAGACTACCTTTTCAGGTATTCTATATACACAACTACACGAGAACACTACATTTTCAGGTATTCTATATACACAACTACACGAGTAGACTACTTTTTCAGTTATTCTATATACACAACTACACGAGTAGACTACCTTTTCAGGTATTCTATACACAACTACACGAGTAGACTACCTTTTCAGGTATTCTATATACACAACTACACGAGAACACTACATTTTCAGGTATTCTATATACACAACTACACGAGTAGACTACCTTTTCAGGTATTCTATATACACAACTACACGAGAACACTACATTTTCAGGTATTCTATATACACAACTACACGAGTAGACTACTTTTTCAGTTATTCTATATACACAACTACACGAGTAGACTACCTTTTCAGGTATTCTATATACACAACTACACGAGTAGACTACCTTTTCAGGTATTCTATATACACAACTACACGAGAACACTACATTTTCAGGTATTCTATATACACAACTACACGAGTAGACTACCTTTTCAGGTATTCTATATACACAACTACACGAGAACACTACATTTTCAGGTATTCTATATACACAACTACACGAGTAGACTACTTTTTCAGTTATTCTATATACACAACTACACGAGTAGACTACCTTTTCAGGTATTCTATATACACAACTACACGAGTAGACTACTTGTTCAGGTATTCTATATACACAACTACACGAGAACACTACTTGTTTAGGTATTCTATATACACAACTACACAAGTAGACTGCCTTTTCAGGTATTCTATATACACAACTACACGAGAAGACTACTTTTTCAGGTTTTCTATATACACAACTACACGAGTAGACTACCTTTTCAGGTATTCTAAATAAAGAACTACACGAGTAGACTACCTTTTCAGGTATTTTATATACACAACTACACGAGAACACTACCTTTTCAGGTATTCTATATACACAACTACACAATTAGACTACTTGTTCAGGTATTCTATATACACAACTACACGAGTAGACTACCTTTACAGGTATTCTATATACAACATTACACGAGTAGACTACCTTTTCAGGTATTCTATATACACAACTACACGAGTAGACTACCTTTTCAGGTATACTATGTACACAATTACACGAAAACACTACTTATTCAGGTATTCTATATACACAACTACACGAGTAGACTACTTTTTAAGGTATTCTATATACACAACTACACGAGAATTCTACTTGTTCAGGTATTCTATATACACAACTACAGGAGAACACTACTTGTTTAGGTATTTTATATACACAACTACACAAGTAGACTGCCTTTTCAGGTATTCTATATACACAACTACACGAGAAGACTACTTTTTCAGGTTTTCTATATACACAACTACACGAGTAGACTACCTTTTCAGGTATTCTAAATAAACAACTACACGAGTGGACTACCTTTTCAGGTATTCTATATACACAACTACACGAGAACACTACCTTTTCAGGTATTCTATATACACAACTACACGAGTAGACTACCTTTACAGGTATTCTATATACAACATTACACGAGTAGACTACCTTTTCAGGTATTCTACATACACAACTACACGAGTAGACTACCTTTTCAGGTATACTATGTACACAATTACACGAAAACACTACTTATTCAGGTATTCTATATACACAACTACACGAGTAGACTACTTTTTAAGGTATTCTATATACACAACTACACGAGTAGACTACCTTTTCAGGTATTCTATATACACAACTACACGAGTAGACTACCTTTTCAGGTATTCTATGTACACAACTTCACGAGTAGACTACTTGTTCAGTATTCTATATACACAACTACACGAGTAGACTACCTTTTCAAGTATTCTTTATGCACAACTACACGAGTAAACTACCTTTTCAGGTATTCTATATAAACAACTACACGAGAACACTACTTTTTCAGGTATTCTATATACACAACTACAGGAGCAGACTACCATTTCAGGTATTCTATATACACAACTACACGAGAAGACTACCTTTTCAGGTATTCTATATTCACAACTACACGAGTAGACTACCTTTTCAGGTATTCTATATACACAACTACACGAGTAGACTACCTTTTCAGGTATTCTTTATACACAACTACACGAGTAGACTACCTTTTTCAGGTATTCTATATACACAACTACACGAGTAGACTACCTTTTCAGGTATTCTATATACACAACTACACGAGTAGACTACCATTTCAGGTATTCTATATACACAACTACACGAGTAGACTACCTTTTCAGGTATTCTATATACACAACTACACGAGTAGACTACCTTTTCAGGTATTCTATATACACAACTACACGAGTAGACTACCTTTTCAGGTATTCTATGTACACAACTACACGAGAACACTTCTTTTTCAGGTATTCTATATACACAACTACACGAGTGGACTACCTTTTCAGGTATTCTTTATGCACAACTACACGAGTAGACTACCTTTTCAGGTATTCTATAAACACAACTACACGAGAACACTACTTTTTCAGGTATTCTTTATACACAACAACACGAGTAGACTGCCTTTTCAGGTATTCTTTATACACAACTACACGAGTAGAATACCTTTTCAGGTATTCTTTATACACAACTACACGAGTAGACTACCTTTTTCAGGTATTCTATATACACAACTACACGAGTAGACTACCTTTTCAGGTATTCTATATACACAACTACACGAGTAGACTACCATTTCAGGTATTCTATATACACAACTACACGAGTAGACTACCTTTTCAGGTATTCTATATACACAACTACACGAGTAGACTACCTTTTCAGGTATTCTATATACACAACTACACGAGTAGACTACCTTTTCAGGTATTCTATGTACACAACTACACGAGAACACTTCTTTTTCAGGTATTCTATATACACAACTACACGAGTGGACTACCTTTTCAGGTATTCTTTATGCACAACTACACGAGTAGACTACCTTTTCAGGTATTCTATAAACACAACTACACGAGAACACTACTTTTTCAGGTATTCTTTATACACAACAACACGAGTCGACTACCTTTTCAGGTATTCTATATACACAACTATACGAGTAGACTGCCTTTTCAGGTATTCTATATACACAACTACACGAGTAGACTACCTTTTCAGGTATTCTATATACACAACTACACGAGTAGACTGCCTTTTCAGGTATTCTATATACACAACTACACAAGTAGACTACTTTTTCAGGTATTCTATATACACAATTACACGAGTAGACTGCTTTTTCAGGTATAATATATACACAACTACACAAGAAGACTACTTTTTCAGGTATTCTATATACACAACTACACGAGAAGACTGCGTTTTCAGGTATTCTATATACACAACTACACGAGAAGACTACCATTTAAGGTATTCTATATACACAACTACACTAGTAGACTACTTTTTCAGGTATTCTATATACACAACTACAGAAGTAGACTACCATTTCAGGTATTCTATATACACAGCTACACGAGTAGACTACTTTCTCAGGTATTCTATATACATAACTACACTAGTAGACTACTTTTTCAGGTATTCTTTATACACAACTACACTACTTTTTCAGGTATTCCGTATTTTCACAATTACACTACTTTTTCATGTATTCTATATACACAACTACACTACCTTTTCAGGTATTCTATTTACACAACTACACAAGTAGACTGCCTTTTCAGGTATTCTATATACACAACTACACGAGAAGACTACATTTTCAGGTATTCTATATACACAACTACACGAGTAGACTACTTTCCCATCTAATTTATATACACAACTACACTAGTAGACTACTTTTTCAGGTATTCTATATACACAACTACACGAGTAGACTACCTTTTCAGGTATTCTATATACACAACTACACGACAAGACTACTTTTTCAGGAATTTTATATACACAACTACACGAGTAGACTACCTTTTCAGGTATTCTATATACACAACTACACGAGTAGACTACCATTTCAGGAATTCTATATACACAACTACATGAGTAGACTACCATTTCAGGTATTCTATATACACAACTACACGAGAAGACTACCTTATCAGGTATTCTATATACACAACTACACGAGTAGACTACCTTTTCAGGTATTCTATATACACAACTACACGAGTAGACTACCTTTTCAGGTATTCTATGTACACAACTACACGAGAACACTTCTTTTTCAGGTATTCTATATACACAACTACACGAGTGGACTACCTTTTCAGGTATTCTTTATGCACAACTACACGAGTAGACTACCTTTTCAGGTATTCTATAAACACAACTACACGAGAACACTACTTTTTCAGGTATTCTTTATACACAACAACACGAGTCGACTACCTTTTCAGGTATTCTATATACACAACTATACGAGTAGACTGCCTTTTCAGGTATTCTATATACACAACTACACGAGTAGACTACCTTTTCAGGTATTCTATATACACAACTACACGAGTAGACTGCCTTTTCAGGTATTCTATATACACAACTACACAAGTAGACTACTTTTTCAGGTATTCTATATACACAATTACACGAGTAGACTGCTTTTTCAGGTATAATATATACACAACTACACAAGAAGACTACTTTTTCAGGTATTCTATATACACAACTACACGAGAAGACTGCGTTTTCAGGTATTCTATATACACAACTACACGAGAAGACTACCATTTAAGGTATTCTATATACACAACTACACTAGTAGACTACTTTTTCAGGTATTCTATATACACAACTACAGAAGTAGACTACCATTTCAGGTATTCTATATACACAGCTACACGAGTAGACTACTTTCTCAGGTATTCTATATACATAACTACACTAGTAGACTACTTTTTCAGGTATTCTTTATACACAACTACACTACTTTTTCAGGTATTCCGTATTTTCACAATTACACTACTTTTTCATGTATTCTATATACACAACTACACTACCTTTTCAGGTATTCTATTTACACAACTACACAAGTAGACTGCCTTTTCAGGTATTCTATATACACAACTACACGAGAAGACTACATTTTCAGGTATTCTATATACACAACTACACGAGTAGACTACTTTCCCATCTAATTTATATACACAACTACACTAGTAGACTACTTTTTCAGGTATTCTATATACACAACTACACGAGTAGACTACCTTTTCAGGTATTCTATATACACAACTACACGACAAGACTACTTTTTCAGGAATTTTATATACACAACTACACGAGTAGACTACCTTTTCAGGTATTCTATATACACAACTACACGAGTAGACTACCATTTCAGGAATTCTATATACACAACTACATGAGTAGACTACCATTTCAGGTATTCTATATACACATCTACACGAGAAGACTACCTTATCAGGTATTCTATATACACAACTAGACGAGTTGACTACCTTTTCAGGTATTCTATATACACAACTACACGAGAAGACTACCTGTTCAGGTATTGTAAATACACAACTACACGAGAAGACTACATTTTCAGGTATTCTATATACACAATTACACGAGTAGACTACTTTTCCATCTAATTTATATACACAACTACACAAGTAGACTACTTTTTCAGGTATTCTATATACACAACTACACGAGTAGACTACCTTTTCAGGTATTCCATATACACAACTACACGTAAACACTACTTTTTCAGGTATTCCGTATATACAAAACTACACGAGTAGACTACCTTTTCAGGTATTCTATATACACAACTACACGAGTAGACTACCTTTTCAGGCATTCTATATACACAACTACACGAGTAGACTACCTTTTCAGGTATTCTATATACACAACTACACGAAAACACTACTTTTTCAGGTATTCCGTATATACACAACAACACGAGTAGACTACCTTTTCAGGTATTCTATATACACAACTACAAGAGTAAACTACCTTTTCAGGTATTCTATATACACAACTACACAAGTAGACTACTTTTTCAGGTATTCTATATACACAACTAAACGAGTAGACTACTTTTTCAGGTATTCTATATACACAACTACACGAGAACACTACCTTTTCAGGTATTCTATATACACAACAACACGAGTAGACTACTTTTTCAGGTATTCTATATACACAACTACACGAGTAGACTACCTTTTCAGGTATTCTATATACACAACTACACGAGTAAACTACCTTTTCAGGTACTCTATATACACAACTACACGAGTAGACTACCTTTTCAGGTAATGTATGTACACAACTACACGAGAACACTTCTTTTTCAGGTATTCTATATACACAACTACACGAGTGGACTACCTTTTCAGGTATTCTTTATGCACAACTACACGAGTAGACTACCTTTTCAGGTATTCTATAAACACAACTACACGAGAACATTACTTTTTCAGGTATTCTATATACACAACTACAAGAGAACACTACCTTTTCAGGTATTCTTTATACACAACAACACGAGTAGACTGCCTTTTCAGGTATTCTATATACACAACTACACGAGTCGACTACCTTTTCAGGTATTCTATATACACAACTACACGAGTAGACTACCTTTTCAGGTATTCTATATATACAACTACACGAGTAGACTACCTTTTCAGGTATTCTATGTACACAACTTCACGAGTAGACTACTTGTTCAGTATTCTATATACACAACTACACGAGTAGACTACCTTTTCAGGTATTCTATATACACAACTACACGAGTCGACTACCTTTTCAGGTATTCTATATACACAACTACACGAGTAGACTACTTTTTCAGGTATTCTATATACACAACTACACGAGTAGACTACCTTTTCAGGTATTCTATATATACAACTACACGAGTAGACTACCTTTTCAGGTATTCTATGTACACAACTTCACGAGTAGACTACTTGTTCAGTATTCTATATACACAACTACACGAGTAGACTGCCTTTTCAGGTATTCTATATACACAACTACACGAGTCGACTACCTTTTCAGGTATTCTATATACACAACTACACGAGTAGACTACCTTTTCAGGTATTCTATATATACAACTACACGAGTAGACTACCTTTTCAGGTATTCTATGTACACAACTTCACGAGTAGACTACTTGTTCAGTATTCTATATACACAACTACACGAGTAGACTACCTTTTCAAGTATTCTTTATGCACAACTACACGAGTAAACTACCTTTTCAGGTATTCTATATAAACAACTACACGAGAACACTACTTTTTCAGGTATTCTATATACACAACTACAGGAGCAGACTACCATTTCAGGTATTCTATATACACAACTACACGAGAAGACTACCTTTTCAGGTATTCTATATTCACAACTACACGAGTAGACTACCTTTTCAGGTATTCTATATACACAACTACACGAGTAGACTACCTTTTCAGGTATTCTTTATACACAACTACACGAGTAGAATACCTTTTCAGGTATTCTTTATACACAACTACACGAGTAGACTACCTTTTTCAGGTATTCTATATACACAACTACACGAGTAGACTACCTTTTCAGGTATTCTATATACACAACTACACGAGTAGACTACCATTTCAGGTATTCTATATACACAACTACACGAGTAGACTACCTTTTCAGGTATTCTATATACACAACTACACGAGTAGACTACCTTTTCAGGTATTCTATATACACAACTACACGAGTAGACTACCTTTTCAGGTATTCTATGTACACAACTACACGAGAACACTTCTTTTTCAGGTATTCTATATACACAACTACACGAGTGGACTACCTTTTCAGGTATTCTTTATGCACAACTACACGAGTAGACTACCTTTTCAGGTATTCTATAAACACAACTACACGAGAACACTACATTTTCAGGTATTCTTTATACACAACTAAACGAGTAGACTGCCTTTTCAGGTATTCTTTATACACAACTCTACGAGTAGAATACCTTTTCAGGTATTCTTTATACACAACTACACGAGTAGACTACCTTTTTCAGGTATTCTATATACACAACTACACGAGTAGACTACCTTTTCAGGTATTCTATATACACAACTACACGAGTAGACTACCTTTTCAGGTATTCTATATACACAACTACACGAGTAGACTACCTTTTCAGGTATTCTATATACACAACTACACGAGTAGACTACCTTTTCAGGTATTCTATATACACAACTACACGAGTAGACTACCTTTTCAGGTATTCTATGTACACAACTACACGAGAACACTTCTTTTTCAGGTATTCTATATACACAACTACACGAGTGGACTACCTTTTCAGGTATTCTTTATGCACAACTACACGAGTAGACTACCTTTTCAGGTATTCTATAAACACAACTACACGAGAACACTACTTTTTCAGGTATTCTTTATACACAACAACACGAGTAGACTGCCTTTTCAGGTATTCTATATACACAACTACACGAGTCGACTACCTTTTCAGGTATTCTATATACACAACTATACGAGTAGACTGCCTTTTCAGGTATTCTATATACACAACTACACGAGTAGACTACCTTTTCAGGTATTCTATATACACAACTACACGAGTAGACTGCCTTTTCAGGTATTCTATATACACAACTACACAAGTAGACTACTTTTTCAGGTATTCTATATACACAATTACACGAGTAGACTGCTTTTTCAGGTATAATATATACACAACTACACAAGAAGACTACTTTTTCAGGTATTCTATATACACAACTACACGAGAAGACTGCGTTTTCAGGTATTCTATATACACAACTACACGAGAAGACTACCATTTAAGGTATTCTATATACACAACTACACTAGTAGACTACTTTTTCAGGTATTCTATATACACAACTACAGAAGTAGACTACCATTTCAGGTATTCTATATACACAGCTACACGAGTAGACTACTTTCTCAGGTATTCTATATACATAACTACACTAGTAAACTACTTTTTCAGGTATTCTTTATACACAACTACACTACTTTTTCAGGTATTCCGTATTTTCACAACTACACTACTTTTTCATGTATTCTATATACACAACTACACTACCTTTTCAGGTATTCTATTTACACAACTACACAAGTAGACTGCCTTTTCAGGTATTCTATATACACAACTACACGAGAAGACTACATTTTCAGGTATTCTATATACACAACTACACGAGTAGACTACTTTCCCATCTAATTTATATACACAACTACACTAGTAGACTACTTTTTCAGGTATTCTATATACACAACTACACGAGTAGACTACCTTTTCAGGTATTCTATATACACAACTACACGACAAGACTACTTTTTCAGGAATTTTATATACACAACTACAC
The DNA here is from genome assembly GCA_029721355.1 of Tegillarca granosa. Classification (NCBI taxonomy): domain Eukaryota; kingdom Metazoa; phylum Mollusca; class Bivalvia; order Arcoida; family Arcidae; genus Tegillarca; species Tegillarca granosa. Next base: position 1,196,935 of record CM056609.1, read on the forward strand.
GAGTAGACTACCTTTTCAGGTATTCTATATACACAACTACACGAGTAGACTACCATTTCAGGAATTCTATATACACAACTACATGAGTAGACTACCATTTCAGGTATTCTATATACACAACTACACGAGAAGACTACCTTATCAGGTATTCTATATACACAACTAGACGAGTTGACTACCTTTTCAGGTATTCTATATACACAACTACACGAGAAGACTACCTTTTCAGGTATTGTAAATACACAACTACACGAGAAGACTACATTTTCAGGTATTCTATATACACAATTACACGAGTAGACTACTTTTCCATCTAATTTATATACACAACTACACAAGTAGACTACTTTTTCAGGTATTCTATATACACAACTATACGAGTAGACTACCTTTTCAGGTATTCCATATACACAACTACACGTAAACACTACTTTTTCAGGTATTCCGTATATACAAAACTACACGAGTAGACTACCTTTTCAGGTATTCTATATACACAACTACACGAGTAGACTACCTTTTCAGGCATTCTATATACACAACTACACGAGTAGACTACCTTTTCAGGTATTCTATATACACAACTACACGAAAACACTACTTTTTCAGGTATTCCGTATATACACAACAACACGAGTAGACTACCTTTTCAGGTATTCTATATACACAACTACAAGAGTAAACTACCTTTTCAGGTATTCTATATACACAACTACACAAGTAGACTACTTTTTCAGGTATTCTATATACACAACTAAACGAGTAGACTACTTTTTCAGGTATTCTATATACACAACTACACGAGAACACTACCTTTTCAGGTATTCTATATACACAACAACACGAGTAGACTACCATTTCAGGTATTCTATATACACAACTACACGAGTAGACTACCTTTTCAGGTATTCTATATACACAACTACACGAGTAGACTACCTTTTCAGGTACTCTATATACACAACTACACGAGTAGACTACCTTTTCAGGTAATGTATGTACACAACTACACGAGAACACTTCTTTTTCAGGTATTCTATATACACAACTACACGAGTGGACTACCTTTTCAGGTATTCTTTATGCACAACTACACGAGTAGACTACCTTTTCAGGTATTCTATAAACACAACTACACGAGAACATTACTTTTTCAGGTATTCTATATACACAACTACAAGAGAACACTACCTTTTCAGGTATTCTTTATACACAACAACACGAGTAGACTGCCTTTTCAGGTATTCTATATACACAACTACACGAGTCGACTACCTTTTCAGGTATTCTATATACACAACTATACGAGTAGACTGCCTTTTCAGGTATTCTATATACACAACTACACGAGTCGACTACCTTTTCAGGTATTCTATATACACAACTATACGAGTAGACTGCCTTTTCAGGTATTCTATATACACAACTACACGAGTAGACTACCTTTTCAGGTATTCTATATACACAACTACACGAGTAGACTCCCTTTTTAGGTATTCTATATACACAATTACACGAGTAGACTACTTTTTCAGGTATTCTATATACACAACTACACGAGAAGACTGCGTTTTCAGGTGTTCTATATACACAACTACACGAGTAGACTACCATTTATGGTATTCTATATACACAACTACACGAGTAGACTACTTTTTCAGGTATTCTATATACACAACTACACCAGTAGACTACTTTTTCAGGTATTCTATATACACAACTACAGGAGTAGACTACCATTTCAGGTATTCTATATACACAGCTACACGAGTAGACTACTTTCTCAGGTATTCTATATACATAACTACACTAGTAGACTACTTTTTCAGGTATTCTTTATATACAACTACACTACTTTTTCAGGTATTCCGTATTGTCACAACTACACTACTTTTTCATGTATTCTATATACACAACTTCACTACCTTTTCAGGTATTCTATATACACAACTACACAAGTAGACTGCCTTTTCAGGTATTCTATATACACAACTTCACGAGAAGACTACATTTTCAGGTATTCTATATACACAACTACACGAGTAGACTACTTTTCCATCTAATTTATATACACAACTACACTAGTAGACTACTTTTTCAGGTATTCTATATACACAACTACACGAGTAGACTACCTTTTCAGGTATTCTATATACACAACTACACGAGAAGACTACTTTTTCAGGAATTTTATATACACAACTACACGAGTAGACTCTCATTTCAGGTATTCTATATACACAACTACACGAGTAGACTACCATTTCAGGAATTCTATATACACAACTACACGAGAAGACTACCTGTTCAGGTATTGTAAATACACAACTACACGAGAAGACTACATTTTCAGGTATTCTATATACACAACTACACGAGTAGACTACTTTTCCATCTAATTTATATACACAACTACACTAGTAGACTACTTTTTCAGGTATTCTATATACACAACTATACGAGTAGACTACCATTTCAGGTATTCTATATACACAACTACACGAAAATACTACTTTTTTCAGGTATTCTATATACACAACTACACGAGTAGACTACCTTATCAGGTATTCTATATACACAACTACACGAGTTGACTACCTTTTCAGGTATTCTATATACACAACTACACGAGAAGACTACCTGTTCAGGTATTGTAAATACACAACTACACGAGATGACTACATTTTCAGGTATTCTATATACACAACTACACGAGTAGACTACTTTTTCATCTAATTTATATACACAACTACACTAGTAGACTACTTTTTCAGGTATTCTATATACACAACTATACGAGTAGACTACCATTTCAGGTATTCTATATACACAACTACACGAGAATACTACTTTTTTCAGGTATTCTATATACACAACTACACGAGTAGACTACCTTTTCAGGAATCTATATACACAACTACACGAGAAGACTACTTTTTCAGGTATTCTATATACACAACTACACAAGTAGACTACCTTTTGAGGTATTCGATATACACAACTACACGAGAAGACTACCGTTTCAGGGATTCTATATATACAACTACAGGAGTAGACTACCATTTCAGGTATTCTATATTCACAACTACACGAGAACACTACTTTTTCAGCAATAGATGATAAATGAAATTTCTTAAAAGTTTCATTTTAAATAAATTCATTGAAGAACAAAATCTTAGATCTTTGCAATAAACCAATATTACCAAAAGAAAGGAGATAGATATACCAGGTAAACACTTGTTTAGGCCACTATTATAGGGAGACATGAGGTACTTACCCTTCCGGAGCACCCGGCCTCACTTCCTCGATGGAAGTTCGCGTGTATAGCCAGCTTTCACAGTTTTTACTTTGTTTTTGGGATTGTGATTTGGACAAGGACCGGTATGTTTGTTTTATTACTTCTTATTGCAGACTAGGTCTTGTTTAAATGACAGACTAGGTCTTGTTTAAATTTATTGTTTAATGGTAACAGGTGGAATGGTTTAAATATGTCTGACAGTTTCTAATAGTTTAACTTTATCAGAACAAATAGTTTGTAATAAACAAATATAACATTTTATTAATTTATGTTTGAAGTTTGCTTAAAGTAAAATCCCCTTTTTAATAGGTACTTCTATCAAATAATTTCAACATTCACTGAATGCAATGTTAAAACAAGCCTTATAATCTGATACATGATGAGGTAGCAGACGTATAAATGTAACTTCAAACCAATACCATATGTCGTTGTTGTGTATTAAGTCGTTATTGAATATTCACACGTGATCAGAAGTCATAAGGGTGTGAAAATCAATCTAGATTCTAAATCGAATATACAGAAACAGAAACCTAGATTTGTCATTGAATCCATCCAACTACAGTTAGTTGGTATCAATAAGTGTTTATTTTTTATCACATTGTTGGCATCAATCAGTAATTTCTTTATTTGACTGATATTTCTGGATTTTTTTAAATCGATGTGACATGTTTTTGGCTTGCTTAAAACCAGGTCTATATTGTCATGATTACTGATGAACTGATCGATGTGACATGTTTTTGGCTTGCTTAAAACCAAGTCTATATTGTCATGATTACTGATGAACTGATCGATGTGACATGTTTTTGGTTTGCTTAAAACCAAGTCTATATTGTCATGATTACTGATAACTGCAAATTTAACTTGTCTTTTCATTTTATCTTATATTACAAGGAAAATGCATACAGTCGAAATAAAGTGCAGTATATGATAATTCTGGATGTTAAATGAGTTTTAAACCTGTGTCAAGATTATTACTTATTTAAGATAGTCAGCTCAATAATGGTCTTGCAAACCAAAAACTCTCAGACAGCTGAAGGAAAACAAATAAAATTTTTTAACCTATTTGGCAAAGAAACTGACATTCAATAAATTAAAAGTTAGCCAAGTTGACATATTACTCAGAAGAAGACAGGAAATGTCATCCGTGAACCTGTAATTTGAAGTGCTTGGCAACCAAATTCAGATAAATTTGTTAATGTTGGCTCATAATTAAGTTTTTGCTGTAGAGTCAATGTAAACTTGGGGTTTTCATGGTCAACCTAAAGTGCGCTTACAGATCAAAGGGTCTTTTTTAGAATTCCTCGAATAGATTCAAGTTTGGATTGTCAGCCCGCCTTGAATGTTCTGTCAAGACTCAAGTTTATTCCAACATCCTATTTCTAACCGCTCCACAATCTGTAATTGGGCTTGAAACTCATCTTTCAATTAAAATAGAATTATAAATACACGCAAAAGAAACGAAAGAAACGAATGAAACGAATGACTTACCAACAAGTGAGTCAGTCAAATCAAAGAAGTCTGAATTCATTAAAAAAAATTTTCATTGTGATTAAGTTTAAATCAGAATATCTCTCTCTCTCTCTCTCTCTCTCTCTCTCTCTCTCTCTCTCTCTCTCTCGTATTCTCGATTGTATTGTTTCTTTAATTGCTTTGTCTCATTTTTCTTTGTTTTCTATGATTTTGATATTTCATTTTTTAAGTTTATTCTGTACTAAAAAGTTGGGTCTTATTTTTATTATGCAAACAAGTTTTAATTTGAATTGTAAGAGAAGAAAATAATTTGTCGTAATTTAAAAAGGAAAGAATTGGACATTTTTCATACGTAATATAACTTGTTACAATATAATTGGCTGTAATATAACATCACTGATCGTATTACGAAGTTTACAGAGACATAAAGAAGATATTTTGCATTATTCCATTACACATTATTCATTAACAACTTCATAATCTAGAATAACTGAATCATCAATCGATAGCACTTGTCAAAATCTCAAAACACTTAAGTTATGTGCAACTATAGTTTTCGATTTGAAATAACTCCCCACATTAAGATAGATTGTAACTGAGCTAAAGTTAAATGAAATTCATATTTAGTCTCCAGCGGAGGGGTTTAGTGAAGTGTAGTTATCGTGTTTCACGCTCAAATTAAGAACTTTTTATTCGTATCAAGTTGATCAATTCAGAATGGTGGTAGAAACCGGAGTCAGAAGACAAACCATCTATCGCTCACCAGCGGAGTGGTGGAATGATTGTTCCTAAGCAAATACTTAATCACTTCACAGAGAAGCAAAAGTAAAAGCGAACAAAAGAGAAGCTCGAAAGGATGTAATAGCCCTCCAAAAAGCTGTGGCGACGCAGCATGCTTCTTCCTAAATAATGCCACATTAATTGCTTTGGCTTTTAAATTCCCGAAAAGTGGGTTTTAGTACAATTCGCTATGTGTGGGAAAGGTATTCCTTCCTTTCAACAGAAAAAGTTCGATTATATTGAAAATTGATCTGATTTATTTTAGTTCAGGTTTTAGTGCGCTTGCCGACTATCAATAAAACGAAACTTACGAATTATAACCACTGACCACACTTGTAGAATACAACACTCAGTCGTAATGGCTGCTGTTTGATCACGTGCGTAACAAACTCATTTATTACGTCACACTTTTATACTAACATACAAATAGAAAACGACCTGAACGTCCGGAGTACATGAAAATATAAGTATAAGGATGGCTTTAACACTTTTTAAGACCAATGATTATTAATCTGCCTATTTGGATCAAATAATATAATAACAACCAATGACGTAATCAAAGACATTAAAGTAACCCTAAAATCACGCAATTTATTTATCAAATATTATTTTGTACGAGACTTTAAAGCCTTAAAGCAATCATTTGATTTAGAAATCTCATTTTTAATTAAACTGCCAATCAAATAAAATCCAATAGTTTAGTTCAGTTTTCTCTTGATTTTATACCATAAAACGACAAACTCAATAAATGTCAATGATGAATTATTAAATGATTTTTGGCACGATATCCCTTCAAATCAATTAAAGTTAATTGTTTAACCCCATTTTTTTCAATTTCAAATAATTGCTATTAAACTAGGGCTAAAGAAATAAAAATTTAAACCGTTGTCAAAAAAATTAATTAGTATCTAGCAGTGGAGTGAAGTAATAGCGTTTTACGTTCTTGTCAAAATTGTTTCACTTATATTAAGACGGTTAGTTCCTAGATGGTGGAGGAAATCGGAGTGACCGAAAATAATCAACGACATTTGGCAAGCGAACTGACATACTACCTCATGCTTGGATCTGCTCGAGCGAGATTTCAAACCTAGGTAAAAGAGTCATTCACACAAGAGACACAACTAAACGGTAAATGGCGCCACAATCCGTGCGCCTGCGCTTTAGATCATTTGGCCATCGAGTCCCCTAGTAGTCGCGTTGTATGTAATATTAACAACTGCCAAACACGAACTTAAGTAAAATATTTCATCATTATCACACAAAATGAAAGCCAGATTTTTGACGTCAACAGATCTGTTAAGATGGGATATAAAGTGATCTTCTAAAGTCGGGAGTTTGGAATCACTGTATTCAACTTGTTCTTGTTGCTTAATGTCTTTTAGCTACATTTACATGTAATTGTTGTGTGGAATTTCTAAGTCATATTTTTATTAACAATTCTAAATCCTATTCGGTATACTCGGACCAAACAATTGTTTTTAACTAGTTTTAAAACTGAACCAATGCTTACCAGTAAGAATCAATCAATGAAGTTTTAGATTTTTGTGTATGATTTTCACTTTTAACAAGATTAATCTATTTCCTTTTCATTTAAAAGGACCATTTTACGGTTTGTCGCGTTATCATAGCGTAATATGTCATGATATCAAACGATTCATTTGGTTCGCGTGGTAAATGTACTTTTTATAACAGTAAAGTATGTCTGAACGTGCGATTTTAATTAATTATAAGTAAAATACAAAAAAGTATAATGTGAAGCCATATATACCAATTTTTTAAGAACCAGTGCAGGCTTTAAAAAAGAAAAAAATCCAATTCCACTAAATTTGGGGAGTTTAAAAAAATAAATTCACCCAATTGGTTTACCTCGCATTCTAAATTACTATTTTGGCCCCGGTTCTCGAATGGCCAGTGGCAAGAATTAATGGACAAAATAAGACTGTACCTTGACTGTATGTAAGTTCTTGTACAGAAAGTAGCTTCGGTTTTCTTAACTATATCATATTTAAATAAACAAATTTTGTTGCCTAGCACTTGACATTGAAATCACTTAGTATCGACTGGTTCATGCATTTTCCCATTGTCAGATTAATTGTAGTGGGGAGTGGAATATGGTTGACTAGTGAACAAACACTCAATTTACCCTAAATACGAACTACATTGTAATTCAAAACAGACCCCAAAACTACTTATATTCATTAACTTGTCCTTATTATTTTATATAAATACGTAGACTTGCTATCGTTGCACCACTGCGGTAGCTCAGTTGAAAGTGTGCTGGCTCCGTAATTCGGAGGTCGTGGGTTCGAACTCCGACCGGATCTGACCTGGTAAGTGACTGTTCTTTCGCCAAGCACTCGGCATTACGAAATGAAAGTAACTGTTCTTTCGGAAAGAAACTTAAAATAAACGATTTCCCGCGTCACGTTAAAGAACCGTGCTGTATAACGCGCCATCAATGCAACGCACAGGCAAATTTTTTTGCATTTTCGCCTATAGCTGGCGACGTCTCAATATTAATGAAATATTTTTAACTGGGACGTAAAACACCATTACTCAACTCAACTCAACTTGCTATCGTTGCAAAAAGCTTAAACATATTGCTGATGCTAGGTTAAACAACATTAAAAACCAACCGACCAATTTTCTTCAAAGGTTTACTTTCGTTCTTTCATAACTATTGAGAGTTATTGAGGATTATTTATATTTTCTATCATGTCTTTGCATTTATAATATTAGCAGCTATAACACTTTTACAAAGTAAATCATATTGCCTGATAGAAAATAAAATCAGTATATCTTGCGTTAAACATCACAGTTTTTTTTTGTTCGATCGACGGACATTCTAATTATGCCATGCAACAAATCTTTTATTCCTCTTAATATCTGTATACAACAAGGGTTTTAACAGTTAAGTCGATCCATTCGTTGGTAAAATCATAACAATTCCGTGACTACTCTAATCGTATTAAGATTTTTGTAATAATACAACTCTTTGAGTGTCAAAGAAAAATTGATCTTTTTCTAAATCTATGACATTTGCCAAACAAATTGTCGTTAAAGAGGTTTAGATTAAATTAAATCATTTCAGCATGACGCATTTCGTCTTTTCATTTCGGATACCGAAATTACAGTTTCAAAACGGCACGAACAAAGTCGTTATAGATTAAAGGTCTGTAAGCTTTGTCACGTGACCAGGTCTTATTCTCGATTTCCGGCTACTAGAGGAAAAACCTTGTTTAATAAATCAACATTAATAGTGGCTTCAATATTGCTCTTTTTGTTGTTTCTTTGTTAATTTTGATTCTAAAACTTTTCTAAAATAAGATAAAGATATCCGTGGTTAAAACGTTTAATTAGAAATAACTATTGTTATAAATAAAATAAATATACCATTCCATCTCCGAAACACCATTTCAAAAGGAAAGTAAAAACCTTAAAAACTGGCTAAACACGTTAACTTCCACTAGAGAAGAAAGGTCGGGTGCTCCGGAAGGGTAAGCACACAATGATCATCTGAGAACACAAACAAAATCAAACCTTTATACCTGACAAAATCTGAAATATATTCGATAAATTCGTTTAGTTCAGTAGAACTTGTCAAAAAAAACCAATTGATCAAAACCTTCGAATTCATTATGTCTGATTTGATCTGCATCTAGTTAGTCATGATGAAGTCTTAGATTGCAATGTGTACATAATATGCTGCACCACTCATGGCTAGACGCTCCCTTGATATATGCATTAAAATTTAATCTAAAACAATGACAGGTTTTAACAGTTAAAGAAACATAACCGCATAAAAATCTGTTTGTTAACAACAACAACAACGCAAAAAATGAAATAGAAGAAAATTACTTAAAAAATAAAAATTAAAAGTAAACAAAGTTGTCGGGTAAAGCTAAATCTCGAGAAAAAAAACTATCGCAACAGAATGCCGTGCTCTCTATGGATAATTCATACATATGTGCTTAATTTACAATCAATCAAAAAAGTTGACATTAACATGATTGGTAACTCAGCAAAATGAAAAAATAAGATTATGTATTTTGTTAACAACAACAACAACGCAAAAAATGAAATAGAAGAAAATTACTTAAAAAATAAAAATTAAAAGTAAACAAAGTTGTCGGGTAAAGCTAAATCTCGAGAAAAAAAACTATCGCAACAGAATGCCGTGCTCTCTATGGATAATTCATACATATGTGCTTAATTTACAATCAATCAAAAAAGTTGACATTAACATGATTGGTAACTCAGCAAAATGAAAAAATAAGATTATGTATTCTCCTTAGGAATGTTTATCAATCTATTCTGTTGGTTATAATCACTAAAAAGCTTATGTTTGGAGAACAGATAGTGCTGACAATAAACCAAAGTGAACCCGTTCGTCTTATGCCTTTTTTAACATTTAAAAAAATGAAAGTCTCGTACATAACGTTGTCCTCGTCGCCTATAACACAATCAGTCGTTTTGATGTTTTGTTTAAAATATTAAATATAATGGAGATTAGAAGATGCATTGTCAAGTGGTTAGTGACTTTTGATTCAAATGTTTGTGCAAACTGCTATTTTTTGATAAGCAAGACGTATGTTTCACATTGCTACAGACCACTAAACTGCCAAATAAATCGACACCAACCCTGTGATGGAGGGAAGTCAAATCCAGTCGGAGTACAATCACATCATTGAAACCAGTCTCACCACTTTCCTGTTGCATGTTTATGACTCGGAATAGACATGAACCTAATAATGTTATTTAATCACATGTACTGCACTCGGATGGCTATCGGTATCCAAGTACATTTTCACAAACTATTAATTAAACATAAATGCAGTAAACCGGTATTTATTTTATCGACTTTAAATAGAAACAAGAATTAGTTTTAATGATTTTCAATATTTTTTATTTATTTTCATGTAATCATGTTGATTTGTGTGTTATTATTTATTAATTATATCAATTCGGAATCGTCAAGGACGAAGCGGACGGACATACAATAAAATAAGTACGTCTGTTATAATATCGTGAAGAAACTGGATTAAACTTAATTGGAGAAATGGTTTGTTTATGTTCAAGTAAAGATTCTTTGATTAATATCAAGGTGGCAGTTCTGGATTGGTGACAGAACAGTACCTGGAGCAAACCACTGACATTCGGCAAGCAAACTGGCAAATTTTCTCACAAAGATATCTTCCCTGAAAAGGATTGTACCTAGAAGGTGAAATGGATTATGGTCCGTATGTGCGTGTTTTAGTCCACTCTGCCATCGAGATCCCACGAAGAAATTGAACAACAAAGTAAAAACCACTGAAACTCGGCAAGCAACTGACTAAAGTCTTCTTCCTCACTTAAAGATCTGAGTGAGATTCGATCGCGAACCTAGTTGGTTCGAAACTATTATACGTTAGTACGTGATAACAAATGCTCCATTCACTCGAACAGAAAATCAGTTTAATTGTTTTTCAAATTTAAGTAAAAAAATATATTGACTAACATAATTAGTTAAAATTTAAGTCTTCAAAACAGCTATTTTTTTATAAAGATTGTTAGGATTTTTTCAAGCAAACAGGGCTTACTTAACAATCTTTAAAATGCATACTTTGCCAATTTACGGATCGTTTTCTTTTAAACGCTATAATTATGCATAAATATAAGACATTATTGCAAATTGGCAGTTTCTGGTTTTAGGGTACATCTACAGTGATATAATAACTTATAAATGAACATAATATGCTTTAAAATTCAAAATTTTTCGTTGCAAAAACAAATTTCGAGAAGAGAAAATTTGCTTGAGTAAGTATTCAATGATACATAAGTAAAAACATGTATAATTTACGTAACGGTGTTATATTGTCAAGTGAAGTGGAAGCCAATTAAAAAAAAAAAAGAAAAGAAAAAAAAAAAAAAAAAGAAAAGAAAAAAAAACCTGCTAAGAGAATAAGATTAGTTTGATAATGTTATCAATGCATTTGTGTTATATATTTGATAATATTTTAACTTAATTCTTTAAATTCATTTAAACACGTCGTTTAGAACTGCATATCGATTATCAATAGACTTGTTGTTAACAAATATACAAGAGCATCTATGAAAATATAGCTTTAGTGAAATAACAGTTTTCTTAAGTTTTTTTATAGTGTATCATCAGATTTTGCACAAAACCTCCCTTTTCCAGATAGGAGTCTGGATTTATGAGTGGTCAAAATCGCCCACTTACGGATCACAGTGACCCTTACCGTCTAATTACGGTTTAGTCATGATTGTCCGTGTCCTAAAAACAGGTAAAAACTCTCTTAGAAAAAGAGTCAATCACGAGTTCTCCCTAACTGGAGAACAAAGGTTTGTTCTAAGAACAACTTGGGATACCAAGAGAGTCAATGATATGGGGTTTTCATAAAGGTTCCCGATATTTATGTTATACATAATAAATTTTGCAGACATATTCTTAACACAAGCAAATCTACACTAATAGATGCTAAGCTTTATTTTGAATTATTGGTGTAATAAAACACAAACATACGAGTACATACAAAATTTTAACAAATAATGATAATGATATTGTCATATCTAAAATTTATATAATGTTGTTAAATGACGTCAATATTGGCAAGTACAATTGGGTATCCAATTTTAAAAATCTTGTTTGTAATCTTGGGTTTTCAAATTTTTGGTAAAGTCAAAACCCTATCATTATTAACTAAAATATGTTAAAACAAAGGTTGTATGGCCATTTTATTAAGAAATGATAGGAATCAATAGTAAGTCAATCTAATCTATCAATATGTACACGTGTTTAATTTTTTTAAGTTTGATTTTTATTTAGATATTTGTGTTCTAATCATTTATCATTTATCACTGTTATTTAAGCTTAGATGTGGTTCTTTAAAACTTGATATTGAAACTGGTAGATACAAAACTTTTCCTAATCTGATTTTTTATTTCTTGTAATATACATATGTTTGA